>CM076581.1:501965001-502447219 GCA_034641835.2 Pinus albicaulis | reverse complement strand
AGCCCTGTCCTCTATTTTTCTTCTCCAACAGTTTCTTTGAAAATTTTCCCTTTGTGTTTTATGTTGATATTGCAACAAGATGATGAGCTTAGTGGAAAGGAGTCGCCTTCACTAAGTGGGCCCACAAGCTATTTTTTGGCGCAAAGTCTATTTTTAGAGTATGTCTATTTCTAGACATATGGATCATGTTCTATGAGTTGCAGGATGCTATTTGTGGATGGTTGGTAAAGTCAGAAAAAAATAGATGGACTTCTATTTTTAGACATACTGGGCGAAATCTATTTTTAGATTGCCACTCTAAAAATAGATATGTCGAATATTATTAGCTCTTAATAATATTTAGACTCTACACATTATCTTATTCTCTTGGAGCACTTCAGTTGAGTGCACAGAAGTGGCACATGCAGCTGACAGAAGGAATTACGCTATTCCTAGGGTTTAGTGGAGCTATTGCATGTTGACTTCAGTTAGAACTCATGTGACAGAGTTTGGTCGAGTTGATTGAGGAAGTTAGTGGAGTTGTATTCAGTTTAACTGAGTTAAACATAGTTGAGCTAGTTGTATCTAGTCTAACTGATTGATACACTAGTGAGAATGGTGTGAATTAATTATTAATTAATTCACTAATTATAAAATCATTAATCAACTAAATAATACATCAGTTAACTTCAGTGCATGGATAGTTTCAGTGGAGACCAGTGAAGAGGTAGGTGAAAGAGCAGTGTGACTATCAGTTGTGACTATACTGGTGCATGAGTTTGCACCACACATTGATGGAGAGGCCAATGAGGATTGCGCAGTACATACCAGAGGGATTTGAACTCAAGATGTGCAAGTATTCATCTTGGATTGCACAGTAGAGGCAGGCTAACAGGTGGAGTAGATTGGAGCATGTGTTTTGTATGATCTGAGCTTGTGTAGTGTGTAACAATTGGAGATTGTACTGAGAGCTTGTGAGGAGTTTGTACAATGATTGTTACATGATCTCTATTATTATAATATACAGATAGTTGGGGGTTTTCAGCTTTAATCTTTCCCATAAATACTATGTTTATATGTGTGATTGTTTGTGGTTTTAATATGCACATGCGATTGTTTATATTTCCGCAAATTGATGATCAATAGTAGAAGAGGTTATGTATTATGCATGAAGCTCAAATAGTGTGTGATCAGGATAATCTCGGTGAATAATTTAATAGTTATTCAAATTTATACATGGTATCAGAGGGATATTGATCATTGGAGAAATTGCAAAACATTGAAGCGGTTGAGTTTTGTGCTGGTGGAATTCGAATTTGCAGCAGTGTTTTCTTGGTGTCGAAGTTGAGATGTCTTTCAACGGATTGCAATTGGAGTATGCCCTTGAGGGCAGCTCGAATTATATTGCATGGAAGGACAGGATGGAGGTGGTGCTGGATGACAATGGGTTGAAGGAGTTCATAGATGCAGAAATTCCAAAACCTACTTCTAGTGATGCTGTCGTACTTGACGCATGGCAAAAGAAGACAGCAAAGTGTCGAAGGATTCTGTTGGAGGGCATGAAGGATCACATAGTGTCCAGCCTTCATGGTAAGGCTTATCCATTCTTGATGTGGAAAGCCTTGACAGATTTATTCCAAAGCAAGAGCGACCAGAGGAAGTTGGCGCTCAAGGATAAACTCAGAAACATAAAGATGGAGAAAGGCAACAGTATGCCCAAGTACCTCACGAAGTTCATCCAATGCAGGGATGAGCTGGGAAGTGTGGGGGTGACTGTAGATGATGAGGACTTGGTGAGCTTGGCTCTCCTTGGTATTCCGAAGAGTTGGCACTCCTATCAGGACTCTGTCAATGGTCAGGAGAAATTGCGAGGATGGGAGTGACTTTGGTCGGATCTTGTGCAAAAGGAGATAAGGAGGAGTACCAGGGACGGATCTTCATCAAAGGCATCCGATGAAGAAAATTGCACTTTGGCTGCCAAAGAAAAGAAGGGGAAGAGCAAGAAATATTCTCATTCCGGTGCGAAATTCAAGAAGCAGAACATGTCCAAGGTGAAGTGCTTTCACTGTCACCAACATAGACATTATGCCACAAATTGTTCGGAGAAGAAGAAAAATAAGCAGGCTGCTGGATCTGCAGCGGGAGAGGCCTTAGCCTCGCAGTTTGAGCTGGATTTTTCACTGATCGCATGCTTGGTATCAAGTGTGATGGGTTCAGTTTGGTTCTTGGACAGTGGTGCGTCTTTTCACATGATAGGAGATCGAGATTTGTTTTCTGATCTAGATGAGAAAGATCTTGGAGTGCACATCGAGATGGGCGATGATGGTAGATACAGTGCGACCGGTATCGGTACCATTTCCTTTGAGAGGGAGTCTGGTAAACCCTTCGTATTGAAGGAAGTGATGCATGTTCCAGGATTGAAGAAGAATCTTATCTCTGTGGTGATGTTAGAAGATAAGGGATATGATGTTGTCTTTAGCGAGGGAAAGGCTTTCCTGCACAGTAAGGCAACTGGTGAGACCCAGAGGATAGGGGTTCGAGTTAAGAATCTTTATCAATTGCAGGTAGATGGCTGCGCAGCAATGGCAGGCAAGGCAGAAGGAGTGGTGAGCCGGGATGATGGTGAGTTGTGGCACTGGAGATTGGGCCACCTTCACCATGGAGCTTTGAAGATACTACAATAGATTTCTACTGGGCTTCCTAAAGGCACTCTTGCGCAGTCAGATCAATGCAAGGGGTGTACCTTGGGAAAATTTGTGAAAGCCACCTTTCACGAGAAGGATATTTGCGCCACAACGATCCTTGAGAGAATTCACACAGATGTGTGTGGACCTTTCTAAGTAGCTTCCACAGCAAAGAACAGGTATTATGTGATATTTGTTGATGATTTTTCTCGTAAGTGCTGGATCTTCTTCATGCAGAAGAAGAGCAAGACATACTCAAAGTTCTGTCAGTTCAAGGCACTGGTTGAGAAAGAATCGGGGAAGCAGGTGAAGGCTCTTAGGAGCGAAAATGGTGGTGAATTCATCTCTGGGGAATTCAAGGACTTTTGCAGCACAGAAGGAATTCGAAGAGAGCTCATAGCACCTCATAACCCACAACAGAATGGGGTTTCTGAGTGAAAGAACAGAACGATCGTGGGTGCTGCACGGGCGATGCTGCATGATCAGGGCCTACCCATTCACTTGTGGGCTGAGGCATGCAATACTGTAGTATATGTGCAGAACCTTTGTCCTCACAAGATACTTGGCATGAGTACACCCGAGGAGGCGTTTTCTGGTAAGCAGCCTGATGTTTCCCATTTGAGGATTTTTGGTTCACTTGTTTACATTCATGTGACGAAGGATGCCAGGAAGAAGCTGGAGCCGACTGCGGAGGTTGGGATATTTGTGGGGTACACTAATACACCCCACAACTATCATGTGTATTTTCCAGACAGTTGCAAGACTGTTGTGCGACGGGATATCAAATTTCAGGAGGAGAAAGCCATGAAGTGTTCGCTTGAGAGGGAGCCACACTTGCATGTAGATGAGGAGCTATTAGTTCCTAAGCATGAGTCTTAGGATGTGGATTAGCCACAAGATGAGGTTCATGGAGTGGAAGAGACCACTCAGGCAACGCCAACCATCAGAGGGCGGAAGCGCACTACAGAAGCTGAGCGACTGGCTCAAGATGCAGAGAAGGTTGTAGGAGCACCTACATCACAGTGTAGACAAAGACATTCACCTGATCAGTATACTGGATACATGGCTCTTATGAGCAAGTGTATCATGACAAAGCCATCCTCTTTCGAGGAAGCTGTGGAGGACCCCGCATGGGTAGATGCCATGGTGGAAGAGTATGATTCGATTGTCAGAAACAGTGCATGGGATATTGTCCCGAGGCTAGAGGGGAAATCAATGGTAGGTTCGAGATGGATCTACAAAGTGAAGCAGGAAACTGACGGGAGTGTGGGGAAGTAAAAGGAAAGATTTTTTGCCCGAGGCTTTTCACAGATAGAGAGGATCGATTATGAGGAGACCTTTTCACCTGTCGCAAGGTATTCTTCCATACAGACGATTCTTGCTCTCTCAGCGCAGATGGGGTGGCACATTCATCAAATGAATGTGAAGACTGCGTTCCTCAACGGAGTCATTGAGGAGGAGGTGTACATAGAGTAGCCCGAAGGTTTTGAGATCTTCAACAGCGAGTCGCATGTGTGCAGGCTCAAGAGAGCGTTGTATGGGTTGAAACAAGCACCTCGTGCTTGGTACACACGAATAAACAGTTATTTCACCGGAATTGGATTCTCCAAGAGTGAGGCGGATCCTAACCTATACCAGATTGTGGTGGAGGGTAAGTTGCTGATCATTGTACTTTATGTAGATGATTTGATTTTGACAGGTGATGAGCTGTTGATACTCTCATGCAAGGAGGATCTTGCAAAGGAGTTTGAGATGAAGGACTTGGGCCTCCTTCATTATTTCCTTGGATTGGAAATTTGGCAGCGCAGTGATGGACTGTTTGTTTCTCAGGGTAAGTATGCCCGGGAGATACTGGAGAAGTTCAACATGCATGGCTGCAAGCCTGTTGATACTCCTCTTCCTGGTGGTTGGAGGAAGGAGGATGCTACTTCGGCGGAGGTAGTGGATGCAACTGTTTATCGACAGTTGGTGGGGTCGCTTATGTATCTGGTCAATACACGACCCGACATGTGCTATGCTGTTAACCAGCTTTCACAAGCTATGGTTAATCCAACCAAGCTCTTTTGGAAGGCGGGGAAGCATGTATTGAGATATCTTAGAGGCACACCGGGATATGGATTATGCAGGCTGCATACCGATGAGGAAGCTATGGTCATTGCATGCAGATTGGGAAGGGAGCCCAACGGACAGAAAGAGCACATCTGGAGGGATTTTCAGTATCGGGTCGACAACAGTTTATTGGTACAACAGGAAGTAGAGATCCGTGGCACTCAGTTCAGCAGAGCCTGAGTATATGGCAGCAAGTTTGGCTGCATGCGAGGATATATGGATGAGGAAGATCCCGGTCGGGTTGTTCGGTTCACACTTAGATCCTACTGTGATATATTGTGATAATCAGAGTTGCGTCAAAATCTCGGTTAATCCAATATTTCATGATAGATCTAAACATATTGATATCTGGTATCATCATATCAGAGATTGTGTGCAGCAGAAGATCATGTTGCTTCAGTACATTCCTACGGAGGATCAGGATGCAGATATTCTGATGAAGGCACTCACCAGGAGCAAATTCGAATACCATAGAGGCAGGATCGGGGTGAAGGATAATCCCTATCTTGTTGAGAGGGAGTGTTGAGATTCAACAAGATGATGAGCTTAGTGAAAAGAGTCGCCTTCACTAAGTGGGCCCGTAGGCTATTTTTTGCGCAAGTCTATTTTTAGACTATGTCTATTTTTAGACATGGTGATCATATTTCAGAAGTTGCAGGATGCTATTTGTGGATGGTTGGTCAAGTTGGAAAAATAGATGAAATTCTATTTTAGACATATCGCAGAATCTATTTTTAGATTGCGAGTCTAAAAATAGATATGTCGAATATTATTAGCTCTTAATAATATTTAGGACTCTAAACATTATCTTTATTCTCTTGACACTTCGTATGAGTGTACGTAAGGGCACATGCACCGATTTAAGGAATTACGCTATTCCTAGGGTTTAATTGAGCTATTGCATGGTTGACTTCAGTTAGAACTCATGTGGCAGAGTTTGGTGGAGTTGATGAGACAGTTGATGGAGTTGTGTTCGGTTTAACTTAGTTGAACTAGTTGTATTTAGTCTAACTGATAAATACACTAGTGATGAATGGTGTGAATTAATTATTAATTAATTCACTAATTATTAACTCATAAATCAACTAAATAATACATCAGTTAACTGCAGTGCATGGACAGTTTCAGTGGAGACCAGTGGAGAGGTAGGTGAAAGAGCAGTGTGACTATCAGTTGTGACTATACTGGTGCATGAGTTTGCACCACACATTGATGGAGATGCCAATGAGGATTGTGAAGTGCATGCTAGAGGGATTTGAACTCAGATTGGGCCATTATTCATCTTGGATTGCGCACTACATACTAGAGGGATTTGAACTCTAGATGTGCAAGTATTCATCTTGACTGTACAAAGAGAGTCAAGCTACTGTGTGGAGCAGATTGGAGCATGTGTTTTGTATGATCTGAGCTTGTGTAGTGTGTAACAATTGAAGATTGTACTGAGAGCTTGTGAGGAGTTTGTAAAATGATTGTTACATGATCTCTATCATTATAATATACAGATAGTTGGGGGTTTTTAGCTTTAATTTTTCCCATAAATATTGTGTTTATATGTGTGATTGTTTATGGTTTTAATGTGTGCATGCGATTGTTTATATTTGGTTAGCCCTGTCCTCTAGTTTTCTTCTCCAACAGTTGCTTTGAAAAGTTTCCCTTTGTGTTTTAAATGTTTTCTATTGAAACTGCATCGAAAGCATACTAGTTTCAAAGTACTTACCTGATCTTAGATAAATTTTATGTCTTTCTTAAGTGTATGCCAAAAGCAGGATAGTTTCAAAGTACTTACTTGATCTTAGGCTTCTATTTGTTCTTCATTTGTTTGTTTCCCCTTCTTATTGTTTCATTCCGTTCCATAAAATCAACTTTAAAGAGATCCTTAGACATAGATGACTTGCCCCATGGACCACTCTTGGACCTTGCTATTTCAATTAAATCCTACTATGACTCCATAGCCCAATGGATTGAAGTTGTTTCTTACCTATCTTGTTAGCTGAATCAATATTTCACTTGCATATACCTTCACCCTTCATTTAGACTTCCTTCACCTTCATTTATCTTAGCCCAACCAAAACAAACAAAACCTTGTTCCTCATATCTAGCCTAATATCACATTTCAAGCCTTAAAGACACATCCATCTTTGAAATTTATAGAGAGATCCCTCTCTGGATTCAGGAGGGCTAGATCCTAGAATTGCAAAGTGGTTCATATGTTGCCCCTACAGTTTTAGTCTTGCCAATCTGCTAGAATTACAGGGAGCTAACAGGGCAATATTAGGTATTTTTTTTAATCTTTTGAATGACTACCTTGAAATATTTATGGATGATTTTACACCCTATGGGGATGCCTTTTAGATAGCATTAGCTAACTTGGAAAAAGTGTTGGAACGTTGTGAACAAACTAATGTTGCTCTGAGCATGGAAAAATTCCACATGACGATGACCAAGGGAATTATGCTGGGACATTTCATTTCAACAGATGGAATCAAGGTAGATCTTGAAAAAATTGAGGTAATCTCGAAAATCCTGACCCCTAAGACTCCAAAAGAGGTACGTAGTTTTTTGGGACATTCAGGATACTATAGGATATTTATATAGAATTTTTCGAAGATTGCATCACCTCTATTTTCATTACTCATGAAAGATGTGGAATTTGTGTGGATAGGGAAGTGTGAGAGGCCTTTTTAAAGTTTAAGAACTGTGTAACAACAGCACCTGTTTTACGAGGACCAAACTAGGAATTGATGTTTCATATTGCTACAGATGCATCTAACATGATTGTGGGTGTTGTTTTGGGGCAGCTGGAGGAGAAGAAACCTTACGCCATTTATTACATCAACAAGAACTTAACTCCAACAGAACTCAACTACACTGTTACTGAGAACGAATTCCTAGCATTAGTGCATGCTATCAACAAATTCTAGCACTACATCACTGGGTATCAAGTATTTGTACACATTGACCATGCTACAATTCGATTTTTAATGAACAAGCCTGTTACTAATGGTAGAGTTACATGATGGTTATTGTTGTTACAAAAATTGGATATTACTATTTTAGATAAACTCGGGAAAGATAATGTAGTTGATGATTTAATTTCTAGATTAACTGTAAGTGATGATTACACTACCACTGAGTATTATTTTCTAGATGAATATCTTTTTGAAATCTCTACTCACTCACCATGGTGTGAAGATATAGCCAACTACCTTGCTACAGGAAAATTCCCACACCAATTGTCTTCCAAGGAAAGAAGGAATATTATACAACGGAGTGCTACCTACTCCTGGATAGAAGGAAATCTCTATCACACTAGGCTAGATTTTAAGATTAGGCGATGTGTTAGAGAAGATGAAGTATTTGAGATCTTGAAGGCTTGTCATGAGGAACCCTATGGAGGACACTTCGCAGACAAGAGGACAGGACATAAAGTACTCTCAATAGGGTACTACTGGCCAACTATATTCCAGGATGCCAAGAAGTTTTTGAAACGATGTGATAGTTGTAAAAGGATGGGACAGCCTCTTAAATCATATGAGATGTCATTACAGCCTCAGATAGTAATAGAACCATTTGAGAAATGGGCCCTAGATCTTGTGGGGCCAATTAATCCTTCATCACATCAAAAATCATACATATTGGTCTGCACCGATTATTTCACAAAATGGGTCGAAGAAAAGGCACTAAATAGAGCAATAGAGAAAGCTGCTTCAGACTTCCTGTTTCAAGATATTTTTTTTCACTTCGGGATACCCAGAGAGATAGTGACAGATGGAGGGCCTTAGTTCACATCTCATTTGATCAAGAAGTTGGTTGAAAAGTATGGAATTCATCATAGAATCACTACACCATATCACCCACAAGAAAATGGTCAAGTAGAAAGCACCAATAAAGTCATTGAGGGAATCTTAACAAAGATAGTAGCCAGCCACCGAAGAAACTAGGCCGAGAAACTTCCAGAGGTATTGTGGGCTTACATGACAACATGGAGGAAAACTATAGGCTTCTCACCATATGAATTGGTGTATGGTAAGAATCCATCATTATCCATAGAATTCAGAGTAAAGACATTAATAAAACATTGCAGGTCGATTTGGATTTGAATACAGCACAAAATCAAAGACTGAACCAACTCAATGAGTTGGAAGAGAAATGACTAGTTATCATTCAACATACAGAGATAATTCAGCAGCAAAGAGCCATATGACATGATGGGTTTATTAAGAAGGAAAATTTCCAGAAAGAAGATTGGTCTCTTTTGTATGATTCAGGGTTCAAATATTTCAAAGGCAAGCTCTGCACCAGATGGCTAGGTCCTTACGAAATGGATACAGTATTTGACAATGGGACTGTACAATTGGTCACCATTGATAGTGCTAAAACGTCGTTATGAGTTAATGGGCACCGTCTAAGGTTATATCACCAACCCGCTTCGAAGGAATCATTTTTCATCATTGTCATAGACTATGATCTTAATGTTACGACAATATGGCAACATTCTCCTGTGCAGCCTTAAAAAATGAAATGCCAATAAGTGCAGCAGTTGAAAACCATATTTGTGGCAGTTGTTACACCTGTTTAATATATATATATATATAACAAAATAAAAAGAAAAACAAAAGTAAATCTAACTGTGAAAACCCCTTTCCAAGGTGCAGTCAGACAGTCAGTAACAGCTGAAAACCACTCTTGTGGCAGCTGTTACACCCATGTTTTTCTTCCTGAAACATCATCTTCCCTTTCTGATCTATTTGATAGGATGATGGTACTCATATAATTTCCTTTTCTGTACCAATTTCTCTTGATTATTAATTTTTTTTTTTTAGAATAATCTAAGGGTTGTCTTGGCTATTACACATGTAACAACTGACAGCCACAAATACTATTTTTTTTAATGATTAATTCCGTAAACAACAATAACAGTGCTGGCCAAATGCAACAACATGAGCACTTCAAGCAGGTTGTCGCCAAGTCTATATCTTCCTCCACATCACCTCAGGTATGTCACTAAAAAGGTAAATGTTGTCATTCATGATTCAATGATTAATTGGAAAAATTAATGATCTTCCTGTGACCACCATGGGTGCCTGTCAACATCAAGGTGGTGGAGGGGATATGTCTTGAAATCATTGAAAAAAGTTGTAATCATAAACATATATTAAATTCACATGCACCTAATTAACAATAGAATTGCCAATGATGACCGAATCTGGTTGGAAAAGAGTGTGTGTACGAAATCCCATTACTTTCCATAATGAGCCATTTATGAATATTAGTGTGAGGTACGATTCGGTAAATATGTAAAATATGACACCTCCCATCAATCTCTATGATTGAAACCTTGCATCCTCATTTTAAAATCATTGATTGGGATAAGCAGAGACACCGAGAAGCATCAAATTCAGAAACACAGTGATGTTACAGTGGGGCTGAACATCAAAGAAGAAAATTTAGAAATGTAGTAATATTATAGTGCGGCTAAACAACAAGAAGAAAATTTAGAAACAAACAACAGATATGGGTGGAGCAGTGGTCAAGCACGAGTCGGATTCTATGGAAACCTTATATAATTGTCCAAACGCCTACCATATATTCAGATATTCCAGATGGATTGATTTTTTCCAGAAGCTCGAAGGCTCAGACGAGGTGGTGGCAATTGAATTTTTTCAGAACTTGAAAAATAATCAAACCCAAGTAATGGGCATTCAAGTGGAGGTGACTGAAGAGGTAATTACCTAGGTGACTTCATTTCCAGTAGAGGGGTGAAGGTGGTTTGACAGAAAAATCAATGACCCCTCATTGAAAGAAGACTTCCTAGTAGGGGAAGAAAAACTGGAGAAGAAAGGGAGAGGAATTTATAGATTGTCACTTACTCATCCTTGGGAATATGTTTCCCTGGGTTTAATTAAATATATCAATTGTGAGGGAAGATCCACGATAGTTTTCAACTATCACTTTCCTCTTCTTAATCACCTTCGACACCAAGAAAGAATTAATCTTCCATTCTATTTATTAGGGAATATCAAGCATATGGGGGCAGCAGTAAAAACAAAAACACACCTGGAGGCATGTGTGACTAATCATAGACTCATCAAGCTAATCTTTCTGGATGCCCTAGGCCAGCAATGAAAAATTTGGGAAGAATTCAAGCGAAAGAGGCCGAGGACAAGCCGAGGGAAACAGGCCATGACTTCAAGAGGAAGCCAAGTAGAGTTGGAAACCAAAAATCGGCCTGCTGGATTTAGAATTGGGAAAAAGCCTATTGATGAACCAATCGGGAATAGAAGACCAAAAAAAATATTGAAATTTAGCATACCTGTAGAACCGTTTCCTACAACAGAAAAGCAGACGGAAGTAAAAGTTTTAGAAGAAGAAAGGCAACCCTACTCATCAAGTTTTTAGAACTCAAAAGTCTAAGGAAGGAAAATGAAGAATTAAAGTGGAAATTATCTTAAGAGAAGGAAATCCCGATGTATATATACATGACATGTTTTCAAGATTTAACAATAGCAGGATATAATGTCCGTAGAGAAAATATCAGCCCAATGGAAACATAAATATAACATTAGGAGGTTGTTAAACAAGAACCTATTGATGATACTACTGTTACATAGGAACCAATAGTTAAAGTAGAGCCTCCTGTAATAATTGACCTAGAAACCGACCCACAAGAACCTGTGGAGGCCACTCCTATTGTAGAAGAAACAAAAATGGACAAAGAGTCTATTGTAGGTGGAAACAAAGGGGCTAAGACACAAGAACCCACCGAGGAAGCTGTCATTACACAAGAACCAACAACAGAGGTGGAACAACCCCACGTAGCAGAGGCTGGTACACCCATTGTTGATGTGGATATTGAATGCAAAAGAACACTGAGTCCCATCTCGGGATGGAGTTCTGAGAAAATCTTGTTAATTTCTAAGTTACAAAAGTGGAAACAGGAAGCAATCTCCCTTCGGGAGGGAACGCTTTTGCTAAAGGAACATTAGAGAGAAATAGACACTTTGCATGTAAGGTGGATGAAATAAGAGTTGAAGAAAGGATGGGAGAACTATATGAATAAGGAAGCTTTGAAGAAACAGGAGGAACAATTGCAAATGTTACAGCAGCAAGTTCAGGACCTCACCATAGACAAGCAGAAACTTCATGACCTCACCCTAAACTTGCTAGGTTGTAGGCGGCCTTCTCCATCCTATCCTATTTTTCTGTGGGAACGCTACTTATTGTTTCAGATGAAAGCCATTATGGAGGATAGACCTTATTTATGTTCTTCCAATCGTACATTTCTACATATTTTCCGTGCCTCCGATTTTGATGAGCAAAGCTTGTTGTGTGAGTTATTCTTACACAATATTATTTGTGAACATGTGAGTATGCAGATGGTTGTGATAGTATTCTCCTATATGGGAGATCTTCAATTGAGAGCTTTTGTGTCCTTCATGAAGAATCAGATTGAATGGCATTTGGCCATTATATCTATGGAGACCAATGAGGATAAGATGGCATTGTGGGTTCGAGCGAAACCAAGATGGGCTGTCGAGTTGAGATGAGAATTCAAGAGAATGCTAAGTACCCCTGGGATTAAAGATTCGGCTGCCACTTATGGAAGAATAATTGTGAACTTCTGCCTCAATAAGTTCTTAATGATGAAGAGTTGAGCTTTGAAAATGTGCTTAAAATGCACGGAAGGTAGTAGTGCTAAGCTATTAAAGGGGTATCCATTATCATTCTAGAATTTCTTGGTGGCTGTTACACATGTACCAGCTTATGCACAGATTGTACAATCCCTTGGTGCTTTGTGGCTGGGATTGAGATTCAATTTTCCTTTGATCTGGATGCCACTTGAGGATTACCAGATTAGTTATGATTTAAGTACGAGTTAGAATCCTGGGTACGGAAGTTAATGGGAAATCATGGATCCAGGTCTACAAACGAAGATACAGTTGGTGCTTATGATCTCACCGACCTGCATCGGAGATATTCCCATGGGAGATGAGTTTTCATGAGGACATGCAAGTATTTCAGTTAGGGGGAGATGTTGGGTGCCAGTTTTGTACACTTTTCCTACCTTTGTTTTCCCTATTTTTCCTCTTAATTATAACCAATGGGAGTATCTTTTCCTCTTTATCCTACCTTTCTACCCTAACTTGTGTTGTTTCACCTTGTTTTTATTACTCTGCCAATTCAACAATTATTATGATATATCATACCTTTTTATGACTAATCGATGGTGAATGTTTGGAGAAATTTGATGGTATTTTTGTTGTATTTTCAGATGTCATTTATAGCACCAAAGATCCCGAGCACGAAGTTCATAGGAGCAGCTAAGAGGGTGTTGTTACAACAAAGCAATGTTGTTACAGACCCGCCAACAAACTGGTGTTACACTATTTTGTTGCAAACCCACTGGTGAACTACTTATACAGTTGTACCGTTGAATAATCTTGTCAACACTTGTTGCTGATCTGTCCTCTGGCTGTTACACTATAGCTGTGATTCTATTATGATAGCTGGAGAAGTTGTTTAGTGTTGTATTTTGGGATAACAACCTAAGGGTAGTTTTTATTCTAATATTTTATTTTCTAATTAGAACTTTATTAGGAAGTGGTTATAACTATATGTGTTCTATTTTGATCAGCATGAGAATCATAATATTCTCATGATTGATCTATCCCTTGATTTTCTGATGTAACCACTATATAGTTCTTGGCCCTAGAGGTCAAAAAGTTTAGCGGAGAATAACGTTATTCTGGCTCTGTAATTGTGTTTAGATTAAAACAAATCATCCTGTTATTTCTGTTGCATGCATTATTCAATTTAGTTTCTGTTAAGTTCTTCTTCTACCTATACCCTGCTAGGGAGGAAGGGCCCTCCTTCTTATCAGGGATTGCAGTGATTAAAGTAGTTGGGTGTATGTAATTGTATTTCAATTTATGTATCAATAGAGTGTTTTTGCTGCTTTTTAGCTGTAAATATCTTCGCTTCAATTTCAATACTTTGTATGTTGTTACACATATGATATTAGAGACACCAGCTGGTTACTTGTTATGTGGCACACTAGAACAGATTAATTGAAGTGTGATTCCAGTCCTGTAGATCCTTTTAATTCTGCATGAGTGATTTACTTCCAGCTTTTACTTTAGCAACAATTTATTTTCTTTGAAATTACTTCTGGTTGGTGTATCGACACAGATAGTGCAACTTCCATTGGAATAAACAGACATCCCTAGATTGATAATTAATGTGTGTTGTTTAGCATTTAACAGTGATTTACAGAGTCCAACAACAGGGTGTTTTCAGTTTTGTCAAAGATTGCAAGGATGCCATGTACATGTTTCTAAAGAATTTGCCCTAAATTTCAATGGAACAACTACAAAAGTTGGAATGTTGAATCTCACCATAACACCAAAGACCATTGCAGCAGCAACAGGGATTCGAAGAGGACAAGAAATATGGTTCAAAGGTTTCAAATTCAACATGGAGGAATGAAGAATTTATCAAGCCTGAAAATAGTGAGGTTGACCTTACAAATTCCATTCCAAGGAGATGCATGAAATATAATTTCTCAAAGCTACTGCTTATCATTCATAAATATTTCACTTGTGAAGGGAGATATCATAAAGTTTATTATTACCACTTCAAGATTCTTCTACATTTTGTTGGTAAGATATCTCTTGATCTACCTTTTTATTTACACAAAAGCTTAGCAAAAATGGCAGATAAGTTCAAGCTAAATCTAAAGGAAGTGAAACCTCACTTTTTCATCATGGGTTAATAAAATTGTTGGTTTTAGATGAGTTACAAAGACTAGGCAGAGACTAGTCTTCTTTTCTGTTTGTTTGTGGTTTTGAAATGGATACCATTAACCCTAAAAGAAATCCTAAATCTAGAGGTATACCATCACCTTTGGTGGCATAAAAATCACTTTTAGTGACAGAACAAAGTGAACTAGTAGGGGCAGAGCAAAGTAAACTAGTAATGATGGAGACAGAGCAGTTGAATAAATTTGATACACGTATTGTTTCACCTTCAAAATAAAAGTCAACAATGAACAAACCTGCAAAACAAGAGCCAACTGTGAGTAAACAAGGCAGAAAAAGGATTACAAGGAGCCAAACAATGACTAAAGGCAATTTAGAAGACATATTACATGCTATTGATATTGAAGAGACTCCTATAGTCTAGGCTGAGGATATAGATGAGGGTGGAAAGAAGATCAAGAAAGCTAAATCAACAAAGAAGTTAGAGTTTGAAGGTGAGGATGCAGGTTTTATGTTTCAGGCTAGGAAACCCCTGACAAGACATGCTAGAAAACTTTTGAAAAGCAGTAAAGAAGTTCATCTAGTCACTGACACTGTCCAACCACCAAAAAGCATTATTGACCTTTCATCACCTGCAAAAGAAGATCCAATCAGCAAGCAAAAGAAAGGAAAGGAGAAAGTAATTGAAAAAATAGAGTTTGAAGTCCTTGAGGAACAATTGAGATTAGCTACTCATGAAATAGTAGTCTTGAAGAAGGAGGTAAGGAAACATAATGTTTAGAAGGTGCAGTTTGAGAAGATGAAAGAGGTTTGGGAAGAGCAGGTTGACAGTGTATCAAAGACCTTAGATAACACACAACAATTAATCAAATGGACTATGCCATCGAGGAAAGAGGTGAAGCATGCCAGAAGAGTGAACCTGCACTTGAAATATAGTAACATAAAGCTGAAAAACCAAGTTAAAGACCTCCAAGAGCAGTTAGAATTGATCCATGAGGAGTTGGAGAAGAAAGGTGTTACACAGCAATTTGTCACCGTCCCTGCAATCCCCATCCCGCACATTGGAGGGCTCATTCCGTGACCTGTGAGCAGAGACAAGACTTGAAAATACTTTCATTGCATCCCTCTAAAGATGAGCTTTCATTGCCTTGAAGACATCTCCCTGCAAAAAACCCTAAAAATAGCTCTTTTTCCATTGGCACGGTTCCACAGTTCAACCCTCGCGCCAAGGGGGCAAATCCTCCAAAGAGGGCGCGCCAATTGGCGCTCTGTCATAGAGCCGCACCTGTGCCAACTATATTAAGAGGTGTTTTTTAAAAATAAAAGGCGGAAGTTTCGTCCTAACAAATTCCTGGACTGATATCTATCTTGAGTTGGGAGGTTTGGCTACGGATTTCCATAGAGAGGAGGTGGTTTTCCACCTCTCATGGAAGCTTCCTTGATGATAGGGCCAATCCCATAATTATAGGGATCCCAACTCCCCTTCCTCCATCTATAAAAGCTTGCCCATCTCCTCAAGCACTCAAGTCCTAGTTTTCGCATCCAGTGGCTGCAAGAGCCTTCTTGATTCCCTTAAGGCAAAATCCAAGCAAGGAGACTATTGTCAAGTATCCGGAGAGAGAGGCTTGTCCCATCCTTGACAAGCTTTATCGAGACATGTTTTGCTTCCACGCACCCACAACTCATGGTCATACTGGAGTTAATGTGGCTGGGGGTTAATCACAATGATGTTTGAATTTCATTGCTATGTTCCACTTGGATCATACAGGAGTTAAATCCTCTAATTGAGTATATATGGGGGGCACTGATTTATCCTCATGCTTAGTGTTGTTTTTTGCATGTGCAGGTGTCCTAGATCATCAGATCGTGAGGATTGTGATTTGCCGTGGCAAAGGAATGGGGAGCACTCACCCTTCGTTAAATCCAGATGCTGCTGGATTCTGTGTGAAGCCCTCCTCAGAAGTCATGTTTATTCGCAATTAGAACCACTGCAGCGTGTTTGATTATTGCTAGACCCCGATCTCGTGTGACGAGCAGATGTTGCATGACTAAGGCTTACCTCTGATATTATATGCTGGAATCAAGGCAACATGTTATTCTTATTTGTGGTATAAATTGAGTCCTCATCAGATTCTGGGCATGATTACACGAGAGGAGGCTCTCTCGGGGAGAAAGCCAGATGTGTCACACTTCAAGATTTTTGGAGCCTCTTTATACTTCTATTTCCTTAAATAATGAAGGAAGAAGCTATGGTTGATAGCAGAATTGGGGGTATTTGTGGGTTACACAAAAACTCCCCACAACTACTGTTTTTACATGCCATCGCTCAGAATGACAATTATGCAAAGGGATGTAAAATTTGATGAGGAGAAAATGATGTGGTGCTCTATTGAGAGGGAGATTCATATCCCACCAGGGGAGGCGATTTTAGCTTCAATGGCAGAACCTAAAGAATTTTTGGAGCAACCAAAAATTAAGGAGCAGAGGGTGGAGACAACCACTCAAGCACAACCATCCAGAGAAGGCAGGAAAAGAACCAGGGAAGCAGAGACTTGTGTAGGATGTGAGGGAGAATGTAGGTGCTCCTTAAAATGTGTGTAGGCATAGCGATCAATAGATCGGTACGCTGGATACATGGCTCTAATGACTGAGATTATGGAGATTGGGCCATCCTATTTCAAGGAAGTAGTATAGAAACCTGTATGGGTTGATTCCAAGGTAGAGGAATATGAATCCATTGTAAACAAAAGTGTTTGGGAGGTAGTCCCAAGACCAACAGATAAATCAGTTGTGGGTTTGTGATTGATATTCAAGTTAAAGAAGGTAGTGGACAGAATTATAGTGAAGTATAAGGCTAGATTTGTGGCTAAGGGGTACTTTCAAGTTGAAGGAATTGAATATGAGGAGAAATTTGCTTATGTAGCAAGGTACCCATCCATCAGATCAATTCTTGCTTTGGCTACACAGATGGGAGGGAAGATCCACCAGATGGATGTAAAAACAACATTCCTCAATGGATTTATTGAGGAGGAGGTGTACATCGAGCAACCAGAAGGCTCCAAGACTTTTGATCAAGAGTCTCATGTGTGCAGACTCAAACGAGCATTATATGGTCTCAACCAAGAACCCCGTGCTTGGTACACTGAGATCGATATCTATCTCACCGGTTTGGGCTTCACCAAAAGTGAAGCAGATGAAAACCTCTATCATATCTTGGTAGAAGGTAAATTATTGATTATTGTCTTATATTTTGATGACTTGATTTTAACTAGTGATGAACAACTAATCAGATCTTGCAAGGAGGACCTTGCAAGAGAGTTTGAAATGAAGTAAATGGGTCTCATGCTCTACTTCCTCGGCTTGGAATTATGGAAAGGTGATGGGGAACTGTTTTTCTCTCAAGGCAACTATGCAAATGAGATACTATAGAGGTTCAGCATAGAGATTTGAAAACCCGTGGAGACACCTCTAGAAACCAACTCGAGGAAGGAGAATGACACTTCAGGTGAGGAAGTGGATGCTACTGTTTACCGGAAGTTAGTGCATTCATAGATGTTAGTGGATTCATAGATGTATGTTGTGAACACACAACCAAATATGTTCTATGCAGTCAACCAACTGAGCCAAGACATTCGGCTTAACAAATTATTTTGGAGGGAAACTAAGCATGTTCTATGGTACCTAAGAGGAAATACCCAGCTTGGACTATGGTACAGACGAACATAGGGAGTAAAGCTATGTGGCTTCACAGATGTAGATTTGGAAGGGATTCCATCAGACCGAAATATTACATCAAGTGGAATTTTCGGTGTTGGTTCCGCGATGATTTCTTGGTACAACAGGAAGCAAAGATTTGTGCCACTCAACTTGGGAGAAGAAAAATACATGGATGTAATTCAAGCAACATGTGAGGTGATATGGATGAGAAAGATAATTGTTGCATTATTTGTTTAGAAATTGGATGCAAATATGATATACTATGATAATTAGAGTTGCATCAAGCTCTCTGAATATTATTTTTCTCGATCGATCCAAGCATATATATATTGGTATCACCATTTACAGGACTGTGTTCATAGGCAGATTGTTGCAGTACATTCTGACAGAGGAACAAGATGCTAGATTTTTTACAAAGGCCTTATCAAGAGGGAAGTTTGAGTTCCACAAGTGCAGCATATGGGTGGTTAATAATCCTTTCTTACTGAGAGGGAGTGTTGAAAAATGAAGCAAGAAATTCTCATTTTGATTTTTCCTTGATTAAATTGAGAAAAAACAAATTTCCACATCAGCAAACAACTTGGATGATGTTAACTTATGTGACATGGCTTGTGTCACCCAATTTACTCAGTAAATTTGAGTTGGAGGAGTTAAAGTTCATTTAATCATGTGTGATTACTAATTTGTAGCAATCAAGGTGAGTTATCTAAGGTTGTTTTTAGTTAAACTAGTTCCAATTGTTGCAGGAACTAGTAGACAGTCAATTTGTGCAGTGGGACTTCAGTCAAACTCAGTGATCATCCAATTAACTAATCAATCAACCCAAAATTTGAGGTCCTCGAGCTTGGTGGAGATTATAAGGATGTGTAACATTAGTTGTATACTATTCTTGAGTGTACAAGTGTTGCATGCAGTCGGATAATTAGCCTAAGGAATTGCACAATTAAATTTGAGGAATTTCCTAAATAATAGGGGCCTAATTCCTCAAGGAACTGTGTAAGGAAATAGACCACAAACAGAGGGAGAAATTGACTAAGTCTAGGTTAGGGCATTTTAGTGAGTAGAGGGATAGGTTATGCACTTGCAGGTTGTGTTGAGTTGAGAAAAGCAATTGTAATACATCTCTATTCTTCTGATTTAATGCAAGTAGGCATTGGGATTTTTAGCAATTTTCTTTCCCCGGGAAAAATACTTGTTGCATGTGTGTGATTTCTTATCGCATGTCTGAAAATTTAGTTTTAAATTGTGAATGAATGTCAGGAGAGTAGTAGACTAAGTTTGTGTCTTGTGATTTTAAATAAAATTTCATAAGCAATTACAAATCTACATCGTAATTTCTACAATTGGCGGGTTATTAGTTAATCCAAGATTGTAGTGATGATTTTGGCAATTATAATCACGCATGACAATGGGAAGCGATGTAGAGTCGGGTGGACTGGGAAATGGAAAAATTGATATGGAATCAAAGGATAATCTGGATGCAGGAGCTCTATTTGACTTGGAATCTAAAGGTCTCTTTTCTATTTTTTTTGGGTATATATTTTCGTTATAGCTGAAAAAACTATATAGAAATTTAAGTTTATTTTTCATGGAACTGGTTACACATTGGTTGCCATTTGACTACATCCATAGTTGTGTCTTTCTTATTGATTCTACCATTTTCATTTACAATGTTGGGATGGGTTGCAGGGATTTTGTGCCTCATCTCATAGTTGGATTTGTCGTTACATTTTATTCATACATTCTCATGTCCATAGTGTTGAAGTGCCTAGAATTGGAAGCCTGAAACCACCCCTCCCACATTTACCCAAATTCACAAGCCTGATAGGGTAAACATGAGGTGAAGAGTTACTATGACATGACCAGACCTCCAATTTCTAGTTAAGGAAGTGGAGCCTACAAACTGACCACAAATTGACAACTCACAACATCCCTCAGGGTTACATGACACTCGGGGACCAAAGGACCACCCCAAGTAACCAAACCCTCAAGTTGGGGCTCTTTTTCACTGACCTAGACTCTCAACCACATGAATGACAAGACCTGGATGTGTTGAAGGCCTCCAACCACATGCATGACATTGCCTGAGTGCGATTGAGACCCAACTTGCCCAGTTCAGTGGGTATTTGAGCCAAAATTCTTGGCTAGCCTTAGACCTCCACCCAGAACTGCCTGAGGCTTTCTAGAATGATACATGACATGAAAACTAGGCTAAACATTCAAACTTGAGTCAAAAACTTGAGCTAAACTAGCCAGAACATACTAGACATTTCGTCAACACACATGGCAAACATGTACGCTACAGGTCATGAATGCATATCTGATCATAATAGTATGAGATTCATCTGAGAATCACCAAGAAGGTCTTATTCCCTCTCTACATAGTTGCAACAACACTTATTATTCCATTTATTCATCAACCAACCGATAACTAAATGATTCATGACAAGAGCCATAGATAATACACATCATATAACCAACATATAACCAAAAAATAATCAACATAGAAACCGTGACAACTCATCCATAATAACACTAATATAATCACTACAAATATACATGAATCAAGGTAGAGAAATAACTCTTATTAACATATGAAAATTCCAAAAAATTCAGGGACTTCCACATACCACCCGACCATAGATTAGGTTGAACCAAATCACTCTTTTAGTCAGTCACCCCAATGCCATATTCCAAGCATGAATGTTGGATCTCATGGAATAAACCAAACAATGGCTTCCAGAAGCCAAACCACCTCCACCGTCAACCATAGTGATTCCACCTCCACAATAGGAAATCACTAATCACCAACCAAATCAGTCTCTACCTAAGCTATCTAGGGCTCTAGGAACCAGTATATCAACCCACATCCTTTCAGGGTTCTAGAGCATTTGTCCAACGCAACTCCAAGGACTAGTAACTCAACCCACCAAGGGCTCCAGAGCATTTGAAACCAACCTATGCTCTAGGACTTGTTAGTCACCCCAATTCGTTCTAGGGCTTCCAGATCATTTGTTACACCACATAACCATAAGGAATTATGAGCGCCAATCATAAAAAAATCAAGTGGAAAAACCCACAACACCATAGCTATCTAGGAAATGGCAAGGCAAGGCTAAAACCATTGTCAATCCAGGAAAATCTCCATGCTAATGACATCACATAACTAGAAAATCACATGCATATACCATGCATCTAGAAATCAGCAAGGAAATCACACATGCAACATGTTACCTACAAATAAACCCGATTGTAGTTGTTGATCCAATTGTTCCCTTGCACCTTCCTGCTTTCCTTTTCCTTCTTTATCCAATCCCGGTGAGAACTAGAGTGCTCCAAGAATGATCTAAGTGTGCAAGAGTATGAGAGAATGAGATAATAGAAGCTACATCCACCAAAAATTTTCAAAAAGCTAGCAACTAATCCTCAGAAGCCTTTTTATCATTAAGGCCTCTATTTTCTTCATTTCCCTTCATTTTTCCTTCAATTTCCATCTCATGCGAATTTTTGTCTCTTCGCCTTCATTTTATTGTATTTTCCTTTATTTTCATAAATAAATGTCAATTAATGCCACTTTGCCTTTTCCAATTTCCATAGCCATTAATTAAGCACCAGTGCTACCCATCACTATGTTTTACCCAACATTCAGCTTGAAGTACATGTCCCATGAATTTGGCCTTATTTTTTATTTACATGGGAAATCAACCAGGGGATGTTACAAACCCCTCCCCCTTGGGGGAATATCGTCCTTGGTGTTCAATGACACTTATAAACTAGTAAAACACATTTTTCCCATGGAGCTTTATAACACAACTCGATGTAACATTTACATCATATCATATTTTTGAAACCATGACCATCACATTGCTTATTGGCGCTTTATAACATAGTTCGATGCAATATTTACATACATATGCATATATATAGACATAACCAAAACATAACATCAAACACATATATCATAATACATCCACTTAACCAACGAATAGAGAATGATACTTAACTCACATCTGATCAACCATCTCCCATGTAGATTCATCGGGCCCAAAGTGCTTCCATTGCACTTTAACTTGCTTGATTGATTGATTTCAGAGCATGAGCATATTTCAATGAAAAATGCACTGAGATTTCGGCTGGAATTATCCTTCTAGTTCCACCTGCAATATAGACCAATCAATCACATGATCAACATCCTTCACGTATATTTTAAGCAATGAAACATGGAAAACATCATGGACTTTCATTGTCGTAGGTAGTGTAAGTTAGTAGACCATTGGTCCAATCCTATCAAGGATCTCAAAAGGCCCACAATACTGAGGTTCCAACTTGGCACATGATAAAATCCTCATGCATCTCCACTTGGGATTGATGCGCAAGTACGCATGCTCCCCAAAATGAAACTCCTTAAACACCCTATGCTAATTTCTCTTCTACCTGTCTTGTCCTAACTTTATATTTTTCTTGATGACCTGCATTTCATGTTCCATCTCTACCAACACATTTGGTCCAATCAATACCTTGTTCACTGGATCACTCCAACTGATGGGAGTACTACAACTCCACCCTTAAAGTGCCTCAAACAAAATCATCTTCAAGGAATCATGATACCCATTATTATATGTAAACTCTACTATTGGAAGATACTATTCACATTTTCGTTGTTGATGCATGACATACATACTCAACATGTCCTCAAGAATATTGTTAACCCTATATGTTTGTCCATCTGTCCAAGGATAATAAGTTGTAATGAAGGCCAACTCGATACCCAAACCTGCAAACAACTCTTTCCAAAACCTGGAAATAATCTTGGCATATTTGTCAGATACGATATTCTTAGGAACACCATGCAATCTCACTATCTCTCTGATGAAAATATTAGTTACCTTGCTAGCTAAATTCGTGGACTCAACTACATTGAAATGAGCTACCTTACTAACCTATCAACCTTAACCATAATAGAATCATGTTGCTTCGATGTCCTTAGAAAACCTATAATGAATTCCATGGAAATGACCTCCCATTTCCACTATGGAATCGAAATCGATTGTAATAAACCACCTCAATGTTTACACTCTTCTTTTACTTACTAGTAGTCCAAACATCTCGCAACAAACTCAACCACCTCTTTCTTCAAGTTTGGAAAATGATATAACTTCTTAATTGTTTTCAATGTCTTCTAATATCCTAGGTGACTTGAATACAACTTGACATTAAACTCTCTCAAGATAAGATTCTTGATATCACTGTTATCTGGTACATAAATCTTATTCCTGAATCTAACCAAACCATCGGTTGTGAGATGATAATCCACATCCTAATCACTTGTACCCTACTATTGTAACGTGTGCTTAATCTATTGGTACATGTCATCCCATTGTTCTGCCTGCAAGATCTGCTCCTGAAATTTTGTCCCATATGAACTCATAGTTGTAATGAGATTCACTTTTACTCTTATAATAATAGCATATGCAACCTTGTTCTCTTTTAACTTAATGTACCTAATCTCGCAATCAAACGCACTGAGAGTAGACAACCATCTAGCTTTCCTAACATTTAGATTAGGTTGATCAAATAATTACCTCAACCCACTATGATCACTCATCAAGACAGAGTTCGTGCCAAGAAGATAGTGTCTCCACATCTTCAATGCATGAATGATAGCCGCCAACTCAAGATCGTCTATCACATAATTCTATTGTTCTCAGTCAACTTCCTTGACTCATAGCATACCACTTGTCCTTCTTTCATCAAAACTCCACCAAGTACTCTCTTGCAAGCATTTGTATGTACCACTAACTCTTTATCTGGATATGCAATATTCAAGACTGGAGAATTTGTAAGCAAATTATTCAATTTCTCAAAACTAGCTACACACTCCTCAGTCCATTCAAACTTCTTCCATTTTCTATGCAAGGATGTAATATGATAGGAAATATGTGATAAGTTCCTGATGAACCACCTGTAATAACATCCTAGTCCAGTGAATGATCTGACCTCATTCACATTCCTATGATTTTACCACTCCATGATAGCTTTGATATTTTCTGGGTCCACTGCTATACCTTCTTGGAAACAACATGCCCTGAGTAATGAACTTTTGTCTAAAAGAAACTGCACATACTAAGCTTGGCATACACTTGATGCTCTTTCAACACTCTCAATATTGTTTTTAGGTGTTCTGCATGCTCTTCCTCATTCTCAGAATATATAAATATGTCATCAATGAATATTATCACAAACTTGTCCAAATAAGGACGTAACACATTATTCATCAAACACATGAAAGTAGTTGGAGCATTGGTCAAACCAAAAGGAACCACAACAAACTCATAATGCCCATACCTAGTATGGAAAGAAGTCTTGTATATTTCATCTTCTTTTATGTGTACATGATGCTACCCTAATCTCAAATCAATATTCGAGAACATTGTTTCTCCCTTTAACTCATCAAACAAGTCATCAATCCACGACAAAGGGTACCTATTATTAACGGCGTCACCGTGTTAAATTTCCTGTAATCAATACAGAACCTGCGAGTACCATCCTTATTCTTCACAAAAAATATTGGTGTACTCCAAGGCGACACACTGGGCTTAATGTATCCCTTATGAATCATTTCCTTAAGTTGTAACTTCAATCCCACCTATTCTAGACTTCTCATCCTGTAAGGTGTCCTCGATGTCGTTATTACTCCCGACATAAACTCAATATAAAATTCCACTTCCATATGAGGCAGTAACTCTGAAATATATACTGGAAATACATCTTGAAACTACAACAAATCCAAATACCTCTTCAATACTTCAACATCCTTAACATCCTTCCCTTTGTCACTAGAAATATGAACTGCAAACAATACACATCCTTTTCTGCTACTGTGATTTTCCTGCATAGTTGTAACCATTCTCACTAACGTAGGATTCTTCTTACCCTACAAGATTCTCTTCTCTGCATCATCACCCAAACACTCAATATCCTTATCATAGAAATCTACCTTCATCCTGTGAATGTACAACCAATCCATACCCAACAACATATTGTATGATCCCAATGGAAGCACATTTAGATGTGCTAATGTAGACATACCATTCAACTCAAATGCACAAAATCTTACCCATTAATGAACTATTTTCTTGGTATATGTATCCAACTGCACCAGGAAAGACCCTGCATGCACTTCTTTATTTAAGCAACACTTATCCACCATCTCATGATTGTTATAATTATATTTATATCCAGGGTCAATCAAAATATAAACAGCTTGATCACAAATATTACCTTCCTTCTCGATAATAGATGTTTGATGATTATCCTGCCTATTATCCAATGTTGCATAAATTCGAGGAATTATCTGTCCAACATCTATTTAAAAATGCAACAAGAAGCTTGGATGCAGTTAACTTGTGTGACATGGATTTTGACACTCACTTAGCTTAGGAAATTCGAGTTAGAGGAGTTGGAGTTCAATTAAGCATGTGTGATTGCTAATTTGTAGCAATTAAGGTAATTTATATCCATTTGAGTTTAGTTAAGATAATTCTAACTGTTGGAGGACCTAGTGGAAGGCCAGTTGTGCAATGGGACAACATTCTAACTCAGTGATCATCTAGTTAACTGATCAATCAACCCAAAATATCTGGTGCATGAAGATAATTTGAGTTCCCCAGATGTGATGAAGATTCCAAGGTAGCATAACATCAGTTGTAGACTATTATTGAGTGTACAAATGTTGCATACAATCAGATGATCAACCTTGGGAATTGCGCAATCATTTTGAAGGAAATTCCTAAATAAAAGGGGCCTAATTTCCTCATGAATTGCACAAGTAAATATAAGCTCAAGTAGAGGAATAAATTTTGTAAGTTTGGGTCAGAGCTTCTTAGTGAGATAGGTTATTCACTTGTAGGTTCAGCTTAGATTGGGATAGAAATTGTAATACATCTCTATTCATCATATTAATGCAACCAAGCATAAGGGGTTTTTAGGATTTGCTTTCCCCAAGAAAAAATATTGTGCACATGTGTGTTATTTCTTATTGCATGTTTCTAATTATTGTTCTAAACTATTAATTGAATTTCATAGAGAAATAGATTAGGATTGTGTCTTGTGGTTTGGAATGAAAAATCATGAGCAGATACAATTCTACACCATAATTTTTACATGGTATCAGAGCAGGATTCACATTAGAACAATAATTTCGAAGTTGTTTCTTAGGAGGATTTAATTTGTAGTTCAGTGTAGCAAGATCTCTTCATATTTGGGAAGATGACCTTCAATGGGTTGAGACTAGAGTATTCCTTGGAAGGCAGCTTGAATTTCATTACATCGAAGGATCGTGTGGAGGAAATTCTTGATGACAATGGCTTGCTAGAATACATCAAGACAGATGTTGTAAAACCATAGGCATCTGATGCACAAAACATAGACCAATGGAAGAAATATGTAGCCAAGGTGAGGAGAATAATATTGGAGGGAGTGCAAGACCACATTGTCTCAAATATCCATGGGAAAGAAACTCCTTTCGCAATGTGGAACACACTGACATGATTTTTTGAGAATAACAGTGAGCACAGGAAATTGGTGCTCAAGAATAAACTTCGAAATATCAAGATGCAGAAGAATAACACCATACCCTAATATCATAGTATATTTATACAAGTTCGTGATGAACTTCATGGGGTTGGTGTTAATGTTGCAGAAGACGACTTGGTAAGCCTAGCTGAAACCACCGAAAAAACCCACAATAAAATGTGGTAGCTGAGAGAAAGAACCATAACATTATGAGAGTAGTGAGAGCTATGTTATATGACCAATACCTACCACTGCATTTGTCTGAAAATGCATGTAACACAACAGTCTACTTGTAGAACCAAAGTCCTCATCAGATTCTTAGTACGATTACATCGGAGGAGGATTTCTCTAGGAGAAATTCAGATGTGTCACACTTCAGGATTTTTGGAGCCTCTATTTACTACCATGTCTCCAAAGATTCTAGGAATAATCTTGAGCCAACAACAAAGTTGGGAGTTTTTGTGTGTTACACCAAAAATCCTCACAACTACTGTGTGTACTTACCTTCCCTCAAAATGACAATTATGTGAAGGGATGTTAAGTTTTATGAGGATAAAGCGACGTGGTGATCTCTTGAGAGGGAGCTTCATATACCACCAGAAGAGGATATTTTAGCTCCAAAGGAGGAGCCTCATGAAGTTATGGAGCAACCACAAATTGAGTAGCAGAGAGTGGAGACATCCACTCAAGCATAACCATCCTGAGAAGGTAAAAAAAGGACTAGGGAAGTTGCTAGAATTTTGCAGGATGTGAGGGAGACTGTGGGATCTCCTTCAAATTTGTGCAAAAAAATGAGATAACTTGAGAGGTACACTCGTTACATGGCTCTAATGACTGAGCTTATAGAGACTAAGCCATCCTCTTTTGAGGAAGTAGTTGAGAAGCCTATTTGGGTTGATGCAATGGTGAAAGAGTATGAATCCATTGTAAAGAAAAATGTTTGGGAAGTGGTTCCAAGACCAGTCGATAAATCAGTAGTGGGTTCAAGATGGATGTTCAAGGTTAAGCATGCAGCAAACAGAAGCATAGAGAAATATAAGGCCAAATTTGTGGCCAAAGGATTCTCTCAAGTTGAGGGAATTGAATATAAGGAAACCTTTGCTCCTGTAGCAAGGTATTCATCCATTATATCAATTATTGCATTGACTACATATATGGGGTGGAATATCCACTAGACGGATGGAAAAACAACATTTCTCAATGTGTTTATTGAGGAGGAGGTGTACATCGAGCAACGAAAAGGCTTTGAGACATTTGATCGAGAGTCTCATGTGTGGAGACTCTAGCGAGCATTCTACGGTCTTAAGCAAGCACCCCATGCTTGGTACACCAGGATTGATAGTTATCACATTGGTTCGGGCTTCACCAAAATTGAAGTAGATGCAAAATTCTATCATATTTTGGTAGAAGTAAAACTTCTTATTATTTTATTATATGTTGATGATTTGATTTTAACTGGTGATAAGTAGTTGATTAGATCTTTTAAGGAGGACCCTGAAAGGGAATTTGAAATGAAGGACATGTGTCTCATGCACTACTTCCTTGGGTTGGAAGTGTGGAAAGGCGATGGGGAACTATTTGTGTCTCAAGGCAAGTATGCAAATGAGATACTCCAAAGATTCTGCATGGAGATTTGTAAACCCATGGAGACACCTCTAGCGACCAATTGGAGAAAGGAGACTGCCACATTAGGTGAAGAGGTGGATGATACCATTCACCAGTAGTTAGTGGGTTCATCGATGTACCTTGTGAACACACTACCAGATATGTGCTATGTAGTCAACCAGTTGAGCGAAGCTATGGTTAGGGCAACCAAAATGTATTGGAAGGTAGCTAAGAATGTTTTACGATGCCTCAGAGGCACTACCCAATATGTATTATGGTACAAATGGATAAAGGGAGTGAATTTATGTGGCTTCAAATATGAAAATCGGGTAGGGTTTCCATCCGAGCGAAAGAGTACATCAGGTGGAATTTTTAGTGTTGGCTCTGCAACGGTTTCCTGGTACACCATGAAGTAAATATTTTTGGCACTCAACTAGACAGAAGCAGAATACATGGTTGCAAGTCAAGCAACATGTGAGACGATTTTGATGAGAAAGATACTTGTGGGACTATTTGTTCAGATGATGGATCCAAGCATATATGTATTTGATATCACCATTTATAGGACAATGTGCAAAGGCAGATAATGTTGCTACAATACATTCCTACAAAGGAACAATATGCTGACATTTTGACAAAGGACTTGTCAAGAGGGAAGTTAAAGTTCCACAGGTGCACGATAGGGGTGGCTGATAGTCCCTTTCTTACTGAGAGGGAGTGTTGAAAAATGAATCAATAAAGTCTCAATTTGATTTTTCCTTTGTCAAATTGATAAAATTCGAATTTCCACATCAACAAACAACTTAGATGCAGTTAACTTGTGTGGCATGGATCTTATCACTCAATTAGCTCAGTAATTCAAGTTAGAGGAGTTGGATTTCAATCAAGTATGTGTGATTGCTAATTTGTAGCAATCAAGGTTAGTTATATCCAGTTGAGTTCAGTTAAACTATTTCTAACTGTTGGAAGAACTAGTGGAAGGTCAATTGTGTAGTGGGACGATAGTCTAACTCAATGATCATTCAGTTAACTGATCAATCAACCCAAAATAGCTAGTTCATGTAGAGAATTCTAGTTCCCCAAATGTGGTGGAGATTCCAAGGCAGTGTAACATTATTTGTAGGCTAGTCTTGAGTGTACAGGTGTTGCATGCAGTCATAAGATCAACCTTGGGAATTGTGCAAGCATTTTGGAGGAAATTCCTAAATAATAGGGGCCTAATTTCCTCAAGAATTGTGAAAGGAAATAGGGGCCCAAGAAGAGGCAGAAATTGACTAAGTCTGGGTCAGAGCTTCTCAGTGAGTAGAGAGATAGGTTATTCACTTGCAGTTTGAGCTCAGATTGGGCTAGTAATTGTAATACATCTCTATTCATCAGATTAATGTAAGCGTGCATAAGGGGTTTTTAGCAGTTGCTTTCCCCTATAAAAAATATTGTGTGCATGTGTGTTATTTCTTATTGCATGTCTCTGATTATTGTTCTAAATTGTAAATTGAATTTCGGAGAGCAGTAGAGTAGGAATGTGTCTTATGGTTTGGATTAAAATTTCACGAGCGGTTACAATTATACACCACAATTTCTACAACATCCCTAACCATTTGTGCCTCCTCAGCACTGTAAATCAGTGTTCTTCCACCTTGATGTTGTGGACAATATCTCTTGTGACGATCCTTGCCACAAGTCGAACACTGCAAAGGATTCCTACCATCACCGTTGTTCTACTCCTTAGACTGAAATCCATGTCCTTTGTTAGTTGCATTGAACCTCTTATGTGACACTACATTATCCTTGTCATTTGTATCCTAGAGTTTTCCTATCTTTTTATCCCACTTTCCTTTATTCTTCTCATTACCTTCTAATCGTGCTTAGACTCAGTCTTACGTTTTGATTTCTCATAACAGTGATTCAACTTTCCGATAGCTTCCTCCAATGATCTAGGCTCATAAAACCCAATATTGTCTTTGAATACAACCACTGATGAATTTATGAATCTTTGCTTTATCCACCTTAATAAAAGGCACATATATCAAAAACTCCAAGAATATGCTAATATACTCCTTATTGGTCACAGATCCCATATTCAACTCATAGAACTCCTTTTCCCTGTCATCATAGTACCTTTTAGATAGATACTTCTTCTTGTAAAGTCTCTTGAACTCATTCCAAGTAAACTCCTCTTCCCGAATTCCACTGACATTCTTTGCATCTTCCCACCAAATGTCCATTTTCCTTTAAGACTGAAAGCAGCTACCCTGGCTTTCATATTTTTTTGAATAATCATGCAATCTTAAAAACTTATTCATCCCAAGAAACTAAGCATTTGCATCCTTTGACTTCTTCATTTATCCATTGAATGTCAGAAGCTTTACTTTCTTTTGTTTGAAAATGTAACTAGGTTCATTCTTCATTTAATGTACTTGAGTCATCTTGTAATATACTTGACAAAGGAATAAATAAAATTATTATTATTATTATTATTGTGACTTATTAAAGCATGGGTTTCATGCTTGGGTCACCACGTTTTAGGTCAAAGTCCCCATTGATGACTATAGGATTTATTCTAAGTTAATAGAGTCATTGTACATTTAAAGAGACCCTTCTTGGGATTTCGAATCATGTAAAAAGTTTTAATATTGAGTAAAATATGAATCATGTGACCTCCACACCAAGTTGGCTTAAAGGGAATCATGTAGTACTAAGAGACACTTATTTAGCCTCACTTGGAGCCTATAAAAGGAATGAAACCAAATTCATTTGGAGCACACTATCTCACAACAAGTTCGATATCTCTTGTAGCTGGGAAAAGTTCGAATTATGTTTTCGGGAAGCTGAAAGAAGTGTGAGTTTGGGGAAGTCTAAGGAGAAGAAGAAAAACGAAATTTGGGTGCCTCTCTCTCTTCATTTCGTGCCCTAGATTTGGAGATTGAAGTCTTCCAATTTTTTCCGCTGTCGGAAGCCGTTTGCTGCTGGAAGTTGCTGCGTAGTCAAAGTTGTTGGAAAATGGTCAATGATATGGGAGGTTGACTTGGTGTGGAGGGAAATTTTGGTATATATCTAGGGTGAAGAGTCTTAAAGAATACTATTTAAAGGAAAAATTATCTTGAGTGGGTTTTCCCCTTGAGGGGGGTTTTTCCCTGGCATAGTGCCTACATATGGTGTTTATTGTTTTATGTGTTGTTGCTTTGGTAATTGCTTGATGAACTAAAATAAAGAAGATATAAATAATTGTGATAACAAGAAACATCACAAGTAATTATCAATATTAAGAAAATCTTTTTGCCTTTTTAATTTTCTAACATGGTATCAGAGCTTCGGTGAAGAAGGAAGAAAAAGGCAGTCTTCAACACTTGATCAATGAACCATTTAAAGGATCATCTTAGGGAATGAATATACTACACTCTAGGAAGATTTCTAACACAATCAAGGGAGAAAAAAAACTTGAATTAGCCTCAAACTACATGTTCTGGAAGAAGATAATTGACCTCATCCTTGAAAAGAATAAGGCACTGGACTTGGTCAAAGGAAAACTAACCAAGACTACATAGGATTCCAATGATGGTGACAACATGAAATAAAGGAAACTATAATTATTAGCCATGACTCTAATGCTAGAAGGAATAAAGGACAACCTTGTCCCACTCATATCCAACATCGACCATGCTCAGGAAATGTATGAAGCCTTGTCGAAGTTGTTCACTATGAATAAAATTGGTCAAGTAGCTACTTTGAAGAATGAGCTAAGGACTACCAAGATGAATAAAGAAGAGAATGGCCTCCTTATTTGTGAAGATAACAAGAATCAGGGATGAAATTTTGGCCATTGATGAAATTTTTCTAGACAAATATCTCGTGATCACTGCCCTATTAGGATTTCCAACTACTTGGTGTGCATTTTTTACAAGACTTAACAAATGGAAGGAGGCTCCCACTTTTGAATAACTATGGACTGCCTATATTTAGGAAGAATTAAGGATCTCATCAGCTTCCATTTCTGAAGGAGTATCAAATTCCTACATTTCTCAATATAAAGGAAATAAATCGAAAAGACCCAGGAAGAAAGTTGACATGTATAAGGTAGAATGTTATCAATGCCATAGAAAGGGTCACTATAGGAGTGAATGTCCCGACAATCCGAGAAAAAAGAAGAGAGAAAGAGATCAATCCAACATTGTTGAATAAGGAGACCCAAAGAAAGTTAAGTCCGAAGAATTTGACTTTAGGGACTTACACTACTAAGTCCTTTGCTTGCAGCCTTAGATATCTTACTTTTATATTTTTTATATTTTAGAATTTAGGGGTCCTTAAAATATTTTTGGAAAAGCCATTTTCTTGTTTTATAAGTTTTAGGTATCCCTCAAAGCTTTGGAGGGAGCCCTCAACAACTCCTCAAGATAAGTATCTCATTTCTTTTTAGTTATTGGTTTCATGTGCTTATTTATGCTTTGATTATATTAATACTAATCACCTTTCTCCCTCTATGGCCTTGATTAGGAAAACATCTGGTATATTATTAATAAGTATGAAGGAGTACCTCTCAAGATAATGTTTTCCAAGAAACAAAGGTATGCTTTAATACATTGACTTATTTATGATCAATGTTTATTCATTTGAAAATCTATTACTAACATTGTTGCGTCTATCTATAGTGAATCTTATTTTGGGTGATTCATCACTTGATAAATCTACCCATCCCACTCATATCTGATTTTGTAGAACCCTAGATAGGTTCTGGAAAACCCTAACCGAAGGATATGCTAATGTGAATGTCTAAAACCCTAAACTGCTTAGGGTTATTGTGAAATGTTATTGAATTTTTTGTTGATGATGTCATGTTTGGGATGTCGGTATGATCATGAAAACCTAACTTGTTAGGGTTGAATGATAAGTCTAAAATCCTGAACCTTTGAAGTTATGGTAATTTTGGGTTTTCTATTGAAATCCTAACTCTTTAGGGTTTGGTGGAATGTGTAAGTGAGACCCTTATAACGTCTCAGAAATGATTTTGTTGGTATTTGTGGGTCTGTCTAATCAAACCCTAAGTCTAATAAAAAAATTTATTGATATGTTGGGAAGTTGGGTTTGTTTATGATATGAAATTCCTTTTCTTAATAATGAAGCCCTAGGTATATGAAGATATGTCCTTTTTTTGTTGAAACCCTAACTTGGTCTAGGTTATTGTATGTCTAATGTATTAATGTTGTTGAACATATGATACGCCTTTGCATGATAATAAATTACTAGATACATGTGTTGACCTTGTTGTTGATGGTCACAAGTCTTAGGATTTAATATAAATCCTTGTCTAAGATTCTAGGATGATGATTTTTAGAAATCCGAGGTTTTGTAGCTAAACCCTATTAGTAGTTAAATTCTCTAGTATGTGTGATATAACAATCTGAGATCTATTCATATAATTATTGTTGTGGTTGTGAGAATGAAATTTCAGGGTTTTGAAGTTGAAACTTAGTAGAAGTAAAAATCTGTGATGAATGATGACAATATGATGATTTTAGATTTGTGTAAGATTGATGAAATCTAAGTTTTGATTGGATTTGCTAGTTGACTAAAAATCTAGGGTTTGCAGCTAACTCTAGTGGAATTTGGTCATATTAATGACTAAGTTGTGATTGACTTTGATTCTCTTGTATGAAATCTAGGATTTGTATAGATTCCTAGTGGGAAGTCTAATATATATGACTTCTCAAAGTTATTAGATAGATCTAAGAATTTTGTGATCCATAATTTGGATAAATTTCTTTCGGAATAATCACATCATTAGGATTTGGTTGATGTTTCTAACCATCTAATGTGGATCATCTGTAGGACAAGGTGAAAAAGATAATCGATTTTAATGAATAAATAGTGTGGATGCATCATTGCCCGGAGATAGTCGTTGAAAACTAGTCGTTATTAGTTAGTTAGTTGTTAGGGAATAATAATAAAATATTATCTCTTAAGCATTTTTATTAAAAAGTAGGGTTAATGAATAATAATATAGAATTTATTAATGATTTTTTTTTATTAATATTATAATAGGGTAATATTGGGAAAAGAATAAAGGTAAGACAAAGAATTTAATAAGAAATATTTATTTAAATAAAAGGTTTACAAAATTTTAATTTATTTTAATAAAAGTTTTAAAATATTTATTCTTATAAATCCTAGGATAATATAAAATATATTATAAAAATAAAAATAAAAGAAAGACCAAGAACAAAGAGAAATACTAAAGAAGAATATTAAAGGAAAATTATAAAAAAAGGACAAGGGAAATAAAACCAAAAAAGAAGAAAACAACCAAGACCAAATGCGACCCGAGTCTCAACACAAAGGGGAAGAAATCACCTAGAGAGAGACAGGGTCCAGCTCTTACTCAATTTCCACCCATCATCCCTGTTGAGATTCTTAGAATGCTTCTCAATCTCAATAGCTTCCATGAGCTTCCTATGGTGGAAGTGATCAACCCTAGCAATGAACTTGGAGTCATAAATGCATACATGGTGACACGATTTTTCTGCATGTTCCACGAGAGCTAATGTGGGGATCAATTGTTCCTAATGTCTGCAACATGCTCTTGGATTCCCTGTCTAATGGATCGACCTGTTTCCCTAATATAAGGAGTACCATAGGAACAAGGAACCATATAAACACCTTACATATCTTTAGGGTCGATAGGGTCATTGACAAAGATGAGATAATTTCTAATAGTAGAGAGAGGTTTGAACGAAGAGGTGATATTATTCCTTATATGGACATGGGAAATTTTGTTTGAAATCCCTTGGATAAATGGGAGATGAACTTTGGAGATAGGATCTACTCGAGTAGATTTTCCTCTTAATCTTTTATAGGTTTTTTGAAGGGCCTTAAGGCCTTGAGATATAATATATCCATTATTCTCAAACACGTAAGTAATATGGGATTTCTCTGACTCTAAGTGGTTGTCATCATAGATTCTTAGGGCACGGGTAACAAGAGTGCAAAGAACACCAAATTTCTGAGCAAAAAAATGATGAGAACCAACATGAAGATATTGTTCCGTGTGATTTTTCTTACGAAAAAATTGGTGGGAAATGGAACCATCATCCATTCTAGAAACAAGGATATCTAGGAAGGGAAGGAATCCATCCACCTCCAATTCCATTGTGAATTTGATGGAATCATACTGGGAATTCAAGTACCCAAGAAACAAATCTAACTTTTCACGACCATGGGGCCATATGACACAAGTACCATCCATGAACCTCTTCCATTTCCTAGGGCGAAATTGATTCGAGGCTAAGGATTTTGAAATGAAGGCCTTTTGAATACATAATACACATCATATAAATAACACATAAACCATGACAAATCAGCCATAATATCACCAAAAAAATAACTATATATAGATATATATAAATCAAGGTAGAGACATCACTCTTATTAACATATGAAAATGCTAACCAATTTAGAGACTTCCATGTACCACCAGACCATAGATTAGGCTTAACCAAACATCTCTTTCAGCCAATCACCCATGAGCCATATTCCAAGCATGAATGTGGGATGTCGCGGAATAAACCAAAAAAAAAAACCCAGGGCTTCTAGAGGCCAAACCACCTCCATGGTAGGACATCACTAATCACCAACTAGATTGGTCTCTACCTAAGTTTTCCAAGGCTCTAGGAACTAGTAACTCAATCCACATCCTTCTAGGCATCCATAGCATTTGTCCAACCCGGATTTAGGGACTAGTAACTCAACTCACCAAGGGCTCTAGAGCATTTGTCCCAACCTAGGCTCCAGGACTAGTAACTCAACCTAAGTTGTTCCAGGGCTTTCAAAGTGTTTGTTCCACCCCACAACTATAAGGAATTATGAGCACCAAATAAAAAAAAAAATCAAGTGGAAAAACCCACAACACAATGGCTATCTAGGAAATGGAAAGGCAAGGCCAAAACCACTTTCAATCCAGGAAAATCTCCATGCCAATGACATCACATAACCAAAAAATCACATGCATATACAATGCATCCATGAATCAACAAGTAAATCACACATGCAACATGTTACCTACAAAGCAACCCATTTGTAGCTACTAATCCAATTATTCCCTTGCACTTTCCTTTTCTTTCTTTCTCTAATCTCAGTGAGAACTAGAGTCCTCCAAGCATGCTCCAAGAATTCTCTAAGTGTGCAAGAGTATGAGACAATGACAAAATAGAAGAGAGATCCACCCAAAACTATAAAAAAGCTAGCAATTTATCCTCACACTAACACATTTGGCCCAATTTCTGACGGCTAAAATGTCGCTCTTGCGACACGTAGGCATCCCAAGAGCAACACTTTGACGTGGGGAAAAGTGTCGGTTCTCCTAAAGTCAGAATTTCGACACTTGACTTAACTATCGATAGAGAGACGCTAATTCTAACATTTCAAATTGGTCGTCGCTCTTCCGACGTTTCACGCTTTGTCGCTCTTCCAATTTTTATAAGCGTCGCAATTCCGACGAACTAAAGCATCACAATTCTGATGAACTAAAGTGTCACTCTTTTGACAAACTAAAGTGTCACTCTTCCGATGAACTAACGCGTCGCTCTTCCGACGAACTAAAGCGTCACTCTTTCGATGAACTAACGCGTCGCTCTTCCGACAAACACAAGCGTCGTTAGTCTGACGCTACACAATGCCCCAACCAGCGCTTCTAAGCGTCGCTCTTCCGACCAAAACAAGTGTCACTAGTCCAACTCTTCTAAACGTCGGAATGATGACGGAAACAAAACATTATTTTTTTTATAAAAAAAAAAAAAAAAAAAAACTAAACGTTGAAATATCGACGGCAACAAAAAATTATTTAAAAAAAAATATTAAGTCAAAGATTCAACATATAAATATATTTTAAATATATATAACCAATAGAAATCTACTTTAATCACACATAAAATCAACGTATAAATATATTTTAATTATATATAAAACCAATATAAAATATATGTTAATCACATGGAAATTCAACATATATATTTTTATATAAACAATATAAATTTATTTTAATGATTTTATATTAATCCATTCATTTTCGTAACATTAACAACGTATACTAAATCTCATGTTAGGAATTTTATGCTAGGAAGAGAATTTTACATCTAATCATTTTAAAATGGTAACAGATCTTATCGGGAAGAGTGTTAGTATGAATCTTTCGTCAGAAAAGACCACTTTAGCTACGCATAAAAAATAGCCCTAACATCAATTATGGCTGCCAATATCTTTAAATATATAGTTAGTTGATCCAAATAATGTTGCACAAATCCAGATCTAAGCATAAAAGACATTAAGCAGTAAAAATAAAATGTAGCTCCATGCATCCAATAGACAAGACAAGAACAATGTATTTGAAAGAATTTTTTATATTAAAAGGGGGCACCTGAGAGGATTTATTTAATTGATTTCCTTGTTTTGGGTTAAATATGACCAGGAAATATAAACAAATATAGATTTGTTTATTATTTCCTTTTGGGGTTTCCTGTTTAGACCATAAACAACTTAATAAAGGTGTTTTACTAAGTTATTTCACATAGTGAAAGCAATCTTACTTAGGGTAAAATTGGTCTTACATGGTGTACTTGGGTTCATCTAATGATAATAGGTTAGATGACCAAAAAATGGTGTAACAAAGAGGATGTCATCGCCTTTTCCTCAAGGATCGGTTCATTTGTGTAACAAATCTTATGAGGTCCTATAGATCTTGGAAGGTCGGTGCAATTCCTCATCTCTCTTCTTGTGCTTGAATATGTCACTCCTCTTTTAGTAGTCAAATGATGAACTTTCAGATATTTTAATAATGACTTGCAAATGCATAGACTTGCACTCATTAACCACCACTACTGGATGGTATCAAGTATTTTCCTTTCAGTTTTTATCTTAGTAGTTCTTTATAGAAGGTGAGTTTATTGCAGGAACTGGAAAATACATGATGCAATTTTTGCAAGATAGAAGATCCTAAATCTATATTTGTTAGTTATTTTCTTTTCTACCTTTGTTACTCTGGTTGATAGACATGACTGCAGCAGTCCTTTTTTTTTTAAGAAGCATCATACATAAATTCCACTTTGGGGATGAGCATTCTTTAAAAATGTTATGTAACTCCTGGAGTCGATAAAGCATCCTTAACCTAAAACATACCTCAGTTTGGCGCAAAAATTTGAAGACTTCCCATAAATGACTCACATCACTGTCAGCAAAAATTTGGGTGAACATCAACTATGCATTTTACTATTGAGGCAATGTACAATTCTTTGGTGATTTTGATAGAATACCTTTCCCTCGTTACTTGTTTCTCAGCAGAAAAAACTCTTAGAACTAAACTATATCAGCAATCTAAAGTAAATATTAACCATTTGATCATTTTATGTCAATGATCTTAATAATTTTTGGGGGAATTTCTTTAGAAAAGGAGAAAAAATATCTTGAATTTAGAAGGTAATTTAGGTAGTTATATTGATGAATGTACCATTTATTTGAAGCTTTCAAGTGCAAGGTAATTAACCATTAAACTATGCCACAAAAAACACGCTACTTATTAATTGAATTGTAAAATAATATTCTCTTGTAAATAGCACCATTGTACCATACTACAGATTCCGCCTTAAACTATATAACATATGAAACTTTTTCCAGGAGTTTAGCAAGTTGGAAATTATTCAGTTATCGAAGTGTTGATTACATCCAATGCATACAAGAAAGTCGTCTTGAATCATAATGAGTATCTCTATAAACTTTTCAAAAGATGATAGTATGTCATCTATCCAATACACTATGTAAAACTATTCTGATAGTTTTTTTACTTGGAGCAGGTATCCTGAGTATTTTGATTTATTTTTAGTAATTTGATATTTTATGCTTTCATATTTTCCATATCTCATAATGAAACATATAACTCACCCTTAGGGTTCTAGTACAATTATTGAAAATTGAATCACTTTGAATGTAGGTCATCTTGTTACTCCAGTATTCCTCCGGGATGCATTCAGTCTCATATCGATCCAAAATTTTAACCACCTGAAAATAGAAGGTGATTTTCAGTCTCTTTCACAAAATGTATGGATAATTCAGAATTGTCACAACACAACAGACTACCTTCCTAGGGTTTCAGTAATTCAAACATAGAAGAATGTGTGACAAGGTAACTACAGGGTAAAAATCATTATACACTGTGAGATGCAAGGAGACAAGAAACTCCAATTGGGATGAATATTATACCAATCGACATAAATAATGAGATGACCCGCGCAATTAAAACACGAGAATTTTATCAAAGGTAATATAGTTGAATCCCTCGTAACATTAACCTTCAACATAGCCATGGTACTTCATGCAAGGTGTCTGCGCTCACCCATGTTGGAGTCAGAAATGGTCTACAAGCAGGAAGATCCTATTTTGTGAACTTCGAATTTGAAAAATCAAAGCAGGAAAACAGATGTTACTACAAAATGTGAACAACAAAATACTATATGTGTACCGAGAACTGAAAACGGTAAAAATAAGATTAAAAGAACTAGAAATACCTAGGTTTCGGATCCACCCCACTACATTCATAATGTTATTATCTTTGTTTTATACTAACTTAGCGAAAGTCCTACATAATGCTGACTGGTCTAATATGCGTGCCCATCCCTTGATATGAAGATGGTGATCATGATGATGATAATAAAAAACAATATCGATGATAGAAATTTTATGACAATAGTATGAACTCGAGACTGTCTTCTTCTACTAAGGAAAGTGATGGATTTTGAAAAGTGTAACTAGGATCGGTCTTCATATTGACTATGTAATTATGTATTGATGTAAAATAGAATTCAAAGATAATAAAATGCATTTTTTTTATGCTTGCTTCATGGGTTTCATGAGCAAGGTTTTATTATAGGTCAATATACTTCTTCTTGTTGTCTATTAGGTTGTGTCTTTTGGTCATAAATATAATTAAGGATCGTAAATATGAAGAGTCTAGTAATCCAAAATTCTCTAAGACCTTGTGGAAGAATGGCTCATAACAACCCTCAAGACAACCCATATTCAATTATGGAATAATTGCACTACATGTCGGCCTAATACATGGTGATGAAGTTGGATTACTAGTTGGTTGTAAAGTCAGCTAATTTATAGACAGGAAAAACTATATATACACAAGTATACTACGCAGAAATATAGTGACACATATTCGATTGTTCTGAGTTTTTCGGATAGAGTTGCAGGATCTCATGAAAGAAAAAGGTGTGGATTGCTCTGAAGAATACTGCAGTTTTCAGAGAGGATTCAATGCGGGTTAAATGACATAAGATTGTGTGATAAAATTTGGTATAAGTGTGGGCTAAAGGATAGAAAAATATGTGGACTTATCTAAATATTTTACAGTGGTTAAAATGCAAATATCTCTTAGATAAAGTGCAGGAAAAGGACAAGATCTAGTGCGGACTTCAGAACCAAAGTCATTACAGGTTTAAGGACTAAAGAAGTTTCATATATCTCAACGTGTTATCACAACAAAGGAAGATACTTTATTTCGAGAAAGAAAGAAAGGTAAATATGTGATTTACCTTCCTGCTCTATAGTACATAAAAGGAAGTACTACTCCTTAATTGAATAAGCTTCAGTGATCTTGTCTAGAGCTAACGGTTCCATTTGTTGGGTGGACTAGATTAGTATTGCGGTATTGAGATAAGTATTTCAGTGTTGCATTTCACAGTAGATATGTATCTATGTTTAAATGAAAAGGAAGTTGAATGATACGTTATTATCCTATCTACTATTTACATTATGATTAAAAGCATTGTATATTTATGTATTTCACACTTGCAGAAAAGTTATACTATCCTAAGTAAGATGAAAATTATTATGGAGTTATGTATTATAATCTTACAGATAAGGTAGGCTAACCTATTTATGACAGTAAGCATTAAAAATATCTATGATGAAGTCTTACAGAGAAGCCATTGATAATTTCATTAACAGTATCGATAGAGACTACATGGATGAATAACTTGAGAAATCGAATAATATTTATTTCCGGTTGTTACAAATAGCATAAGACAAATAATCTTTCGGTTTATTGAAGAACTTGTGTATTTAGCTGTTTTAGCTCAGGTTGGCCTTTTATTAAGAGATCCAAGCCCTAAATTTGACCTAGGATCCGACTTTGAAAGATAAAAGGGTCTTTGTGCATAAAACGACAGTTTGAAAGTCCTACTTCGCTTATTAAAGAAGAACTAATCAAGGAAACATTATTAGTACTTTAAGAAGGCTTGTAGAAGTCTCCTATCACACAAGTTTTGACACCTTAACATAAAAACTAGTGGGCCTCATCTATTGAAGGAGAATTAGATCTGTTGGATAAAAAAATTATTGTGCTTGCTGAAAGCCCTAGTTTGTGGGCCAAATTTGAAAGGAGAAAATATTCAGGTGTCTTATCAGCATAAGGATAATACTAAGAGACATTCATCGCAATTCATGTAAAAGAGTGTCAAGTTCTTGACTCTTGGACAGGTCCTTGAACTACTTTGAAATTTCACTCATGTGAAAGTTGAATTCTCAAAAGGAAATATCAGTCCATCAATGAAAATGGGAAGCCCTAGCCAGAGGGATGGATACCTATGCAAATTTGGCATGAAAACATATTTGCAGGCAAATCAATATTGGAATCATCATATATTCATGCATATAGTTAGCATAAGAAGAAGTATTAAAATGACACTCTTCCAGTTCGAGGAATTTGTGACATTTTGGAAAAATTATTAATGATAGTATCATTTATAAATTATGATGATGCGACTTGTTCTCAATCAAATTTGTGAACAATTCATGACCATTGATAGCATGGTGCAATTTGTATCTCTCTTTCAATCTATCGAGGGGTTGTTCAATATCCCACACAAGCCGAGTTAGTTTCCCAAGAAATCAAGTCCTAAAACTGCTTATGGAGGATTCATTCTAAAAACAAAATATGTAGTCGAAAATTGAATGCAGTTGAGAATTTGGATATTTATATCATGCTTAAGCATGTCTAACACTCTATTTTATCATGACAAACATTAATATGGTAGCACTATTCATGTGTATAGCAAATATATATATGACATCATGCTTGGCTGGGATATGTAATCCAATATACCTCTATCCAAATATGATCCAGTAATTTGATATGGAAGCATGACAAAGATGTGCCATTATATCTTCTTCAAAAGAGTATTTTGATTATTATAAACCGTGAAAATGGCAAGCATTCCTATTAGCCCTTCAGTGATTTGCATTGAAGGAATGAAATATGAAAACTTCATTAAATCTCTTGTTTCTCACCTCAATTTTGATCTACCTACAGTGGCATGTTTAATGTTTTGATATTCTACCTTGAATGATTGGTTATAAATACAGTCATGAGTTACTTTCACCCGCCGCCATTTAATTTGAAGAAGAGAAAGGTCATCAGAATTAAGATCTTATCACTTTCAAAGTAGTCGTGTTGTCAATTAATATCTCTATATACAATATACTTATTTTCGTACGACTGTAAGCTGTTGGGTTTCATCACAATTTCCCCTCGGCACTTTCTCAAGTCTACCATTACAACACTTTCCATTTCTCCCAAAGCATAATTTGGATGGACCAAGGCTGACAGGATTTAATCCATCTAAGATCAAAGCACACCTTAAAGTGCTTGACTTTTATCAGAAACTTACCAAACATAAGTAGGGTACTTTTATGATCGAGAACAGAAATGAATCCTGTAGCCAAACATCAAACTCGTGGTGACATTATTAGTCTTCAAGCATATTTGGTAATGTGGCTTGGGTTCGAATATTTATTTGTCATAGGTAAATGGTAGTATTAAATAACCCTTCTACCTATTTTGGATCATGTTGAAAAATCCTATTCTATGTGGATCTTCTTCTGTTTATAGGCTAGTAAATTCAACTATGAATGATAATTGAACCCTGTCGGGAGGGTTAGAGGAAACACTAGTCCAAATTTCCTGAGGAACACAAAGATGAATGCAAAACTGATAAAAAGTGATAATAGTTTTATTCCTGTGTTAGTCTTTCTCTCATAAAAAATTATAAATTCAAAGTTAATTAAATTAATTAAATATTGAAAATTAGGATAGTATGCCTAGTTTTCTAGATTATGTTAGTTCCTCTTGATTAGGAGTTAGTTTAATCCTACCTAACTTAGCTCCTATATCAGTGTGTGTGGTTGAGATATTTTCTCCACCAAGCTGTCCAAGATAGATGCACTATCTTGAGACAACTTCCTCATCTATTTATTTGTATTATAACATTATTTGAATAATGAAGAATATGTGAGGAATGCCATAAGCCTATGAGGCCTTTTCAGCCAGTTCTATGTTTCTGGTGTTTTTATGTGTTTTATGAGTTGATTGATTTCTTACATGTGGTATTAGAGCATCTGGGTTTTGTGGCCTGTTTGAGTGTTTAGAGTCATACAAGTGTTGTTATAAAGAATTCATGACACAAGATTTTGTGTGCGTACACAAGGCATTGAGCGTAGTTGTCGTTGAAGCTAAAGGCACTGTCCAACTGGCTACTGACATCGTCATTGATGAATTTGAGGAATCACCCTTTGGAGCAGAAGTAAAATTAAAAAAAGAAAACACACAAGCAACCGCAGTGGCAGAGATATAGATCGTATTGATTTTCATCAAGACGAGAATTGATCATTATGGTGTAGTGTACGTTTTTGTCGATTTATGATGATTGTGTGCCTTTGGAACTACCACAAGGAAAGATTAAATATTAGCATTGGAGTGTATTTGCAGTTAGCTTGGAGAGTCCGTGGCAAAATCTAGAAAACTCTATTGAACGGAGGTCTAATATTAGAAGTCTCAGTGTTGAAAAGTTGTGTAACCAATGTTTTGACATCATCACTTAAAGCAGGCATTAAGACATTGTCTGTCGTTGGAGATCAATAGACTGTTGCCACTGCCGTCACGACCCATTCCGTCATCTCCCAATTAGAAGCACCCGAAAACAGATAAACCTTCAGGGAAGCACTCCTCGATAATGAATTTGGTCCCCCTCTTTGCTGGAAGCCAGACGATTGAAGCTCATTTCAGCATGCATTTGCATGTGGAACTCACTTCAAAGCCATTGGGCACCATTTCCACCACATCAAGGGCATGGAGAGCTTTAGAATGATATACAATATGTCTTGCATTAAAGAATATTATGGCTTAGGGATTGTGACATCGTTTCAAAGGGAGCGCTGAAGATGCTAAAAAATGAGTCACTACGTGGAAACGTTTTCATTACAAAGCGGTTGTTCGAGCATTGCAGCCATATTGTTGGCTTATCACTTGACAGTGGATCATGGGTATATTATTTATTCAACATGCAAAGTTGTGGTTTTCAGGCAATGGATTCATTGATGGATTATCTCCTTAAGTTGTGGACGCTTGATCTGGGTTTCATTTTTGGTTTTACAACAGCACAAGTGCTTGAATTCCCTGCTGCCCAGAAGTCGAACTAGCTGTTAACTTGCCAAGACAAAGTCATGAATACTGAGATGACCTAGAGTGGAATAAAAAAAAGTTGTGTGCATATATCTCTTGATTTCTTTCTTGGTATCATAGTAATATCATTTTATGCAAGCTCCGAAATTAGAAATATCACAACTTCAATTGCCAAAAAGCGTCCATGTTGTTGATTTGAAGATATTGGCTTTTCACCAATTATTCCTTCTACAACACCATATATTTGACAAATTTTGTTTTTATTCCAAGGAGAAGGTACCAATTTATTTTTTGCCAACTCATGGAATGGTTGAACATATTTGGATTGGCTTTCTTTGTTTCATGTTCAAAATTGGTAAGTAATATTAAGGGCATATCTTTTTATCGGAGTGATAAAAAGCTATATGGAGAGATAAGGTGTGGTTATTTTTATAGTCTTGGAGTGAATTATATTTTGAGTAATAAATGATTTTTGTAATGTATCTTGGAGTGATAAGTTGAGGTAATTTTGTGGAGTGATACAGGACTGATTTTTTTGTAAGTTTGGAGTGATCAGTTTTTCAAAGGAAAGCTCATTGTTGTAGGAGGTTGAGTTAGTTTTTTAAGACATTTTACTTCCAAGAAGTTCTGGAACTTTGATTCCATGAAGATGTTGTGAAGCTAAAAGATTATGTACTCCAAATTTTAATAAAGCATATATATTTTTTATGGTGATTGTGTCCTAGATCCGCCCGAAATTGAATAAGGGGATCTTAGGTACCCAGTGTGTAGTGAATGTGTGTGCATGATTTACCTCCAATTTCTGAAACCACTCTTCTTGTAATATGGTACACAAAATTACACAACTGCATGCACATAAGCAAGCTTAAGTATGCATGTCATCACACTTACTTAGTCAAGCTCATGTAATCAAGCTAGAGTACACAAGCACAAACAAGCACAATGAATTTATGTCACACATCATCAACTCAATAAATATATCTTCACATCACATATTTTAATCAAATAAATCAAGTTGAAGATGCTACAAAATCAAGCATTCCAAGCCAAGACGACATCGACATCAACAACACTTTTTGTATCACTTGCCGATAAACATTTTTGTAATTAAGTTAAATTGTACGAGTGCATTCTCAATCGAAACCGACACCCTAATTTTAATTGGTAAGATGATTACATTAAGTTAAGTGAGTCTTCAATCGAGTCATCAAGATTGAACTTGTTATTTATCTCTTGGGTGCATTTTCGATAGTGTTCAACACCCTTCTTTTGCCAATAAGCACAATCAAGTCAGTACAAAGTTCACAACATCAAGCGAGCCAGTGTGAAGTTCATTGAAGAAACAATCAAAGAAAGCGAGCGAGTTCAACTCTACCTCAAGTAAATGTAATATTCAAACAACAATCAAGCAAGTTGAAATTTACAACAAGTGAGCGTGAGTTCCAGTAAGCGTGAAACAAGAAAAACAATTTTCACCAAGTAATAGATCAAGAAAATTCCGGAGCAAGTGAGTGTGTCATTCAAATCAAGCGAGTGAATTCAATCCAACAAAGTTAAAATCAAGTGAGATAGTTCAAGACAAGCAAGCGAGTACACATGGCAAATCACATCCAACTGTTACATGTTCTTCACAATTTGATCTTATCAAGTGCTGAAGACATGGTACAAATCAACAAAGAAACTCTTGTTGATATTTCACGACATCTACAACAGACAAATGAAATGATGAAGTTCCTTCAACTGGAGTTGCAAATACAAAGAAATGAGTTGCAAGAGAAGAGTGTTGCTTCCAAGTCTTTGGATCATAAAGATAGAGATGATAAGCCATTCATCCAATAGCTTCAAGTGTCGAAGCTGTTCAAGTTCAACTTTCTTCCAAACCAATCATCAACCCATGGGAAGAAATTCAAAGTAATAAAAATCGATGAGGATTAGGATATGTCAAAGATGACTACAAATTACATATCCCATATTATTCAAAGCCCATCAATTTTTTCAGTGCAGGATTTCTTGAACAAATCACGTTAACAAATTCTGCGAAAGTTGCAGACAAACCGACATGCACGCAAATCGAAGTTGAAGTCAAACCAAAATGCTCACATTGTTAAAGAACATGTCATGTGGAAGATCATTGTTTTGATCTCCATCCTTGTCTCCATTGTGGCAAGCCGAATCATTCATCAGAGAAATGTTGCAACCAAAACCAACCAGCGATATTGAAGATCAATTATGCATGGATTGATCCATGGGAATGGTCGTCAATAGTCAAAAGATTGTATAATTTCTACAACCAAATTAAATCACACTTATTACAGCCAATAGTCAAAAGAAGATGGTACTCTCATGCAGTTGAACGGGAGAGTACACTAGTGCAACACTCCTACACCTGAAGGGGGGAAGTTCAGAAATAATTTCCAAATGATTGTCTCTCTTTTCAGCTGACAAATGGGGGAAAATGTTAATGAAATTTACGGTGGTTGTTAGACTAAAAGTTTCGAAAACATCAGCAAAAGCAGCCAGTGGGCATCTTCAGCAGCCAATGGGCGGTCGACAGTAAAAGCAGTAATGAGAAATTTTCGACAACTACAGTGAGCAGTTTCCAACAGCATCAACAAAATCAACAGTAAGTTGTTTTTTACATCATCAGCAAGTGGGCAGTTTCATCATCAGAAAATTCGCCAGTGGGCATCTTCAACATTTTGTCATTGGAAAATCAAATTCACCAGTGGGCGTCTTCAACATTTTGTCATTGGACAAGCAAATTCGCCAGTGGGGGTGATCAAATTTTTTGTCAGTGGACAAAGGATGTTGATTGAAAACAAAGGATAGATGGATCCTTTTTCAACTTGGCATGTGATGGAGTTGTCAAGCGAAATTCGGAGATGAATCAAACATGCAGCTGACTCATGGTCTCTTCATATTGCAGTTTTTTTGGCATCCATCTTTGGCAGTTTTTCAGGAAATGTTTTTGAGGATCAACATGAGAACTTGGAAGATGGTTCCTCGTTCTTATTTTGGATTTATCATTCAGGGGGGGATGTTAGCATTTCTCTCATAAACAATTATAAATCCAAAGTTAATTAAATTAATTAAATATTGAAAATTAGGATTTTATTCCTAGTTTTCTAGATTATGTTAGTTCCTCTTGATTAGGAGTTAGTTTAGGCCTACCTAACTTAGCTCCTAGATTAGTTTGTGTGGTTGAGATATTTTATCAACCAAGTTGTCCAACATAGATGCACTATCTTGAGACAACTTCCTCATTTATTTATTTTTATTATAGAATTATTTGAATAATGAAGAATATGCGAGGAATGTCGTAAGGCTCTCAGGCCTTTTCCGCCAGTTCTATGTTTCTGGTGTTTTTATGTGTTTTATGAGTTGATTGATTTCCTACATCCTACAATGTGTAATAATTAAATTGAGGGAAAATCTTAAGTCCCGAGAGGTATTTACAACAAACGAGGGAAAGAGCCGGGAAACCCTTGAGGGGTATGGCCCAAGTCCCACTTAGATAATCATGCACCAAGGTTGTGGGAGAACCTGCACAGAATATAATGGTCTCTAGAAACCCTAGAATAATATACCATAAACGAGTTTAAGAACATGAGGCCAAGAAAATTACCGACATCGGTGACATCTGTAATGGCTTTGCCATCTAGATTTTTGAGTGGCATTGTAACCACTGGAGAGCAAGGAACGCTGGAAAAAAGAAAATAAAATAGAACCATTAATCAATAGAGCAAAAAGGCGAATCAAATCTGTAACATTTGTACATATTGAAAAGGGAATACCTGTATTGAACCCCTCCAGGACGAGCCCAACTTTCTGAAAGTGAACTTCCCAAGACTGTTCTGAGTGCAATGCCCGAGATTGTTTTGGGTTCAATACCTGTGCAAGAAGTAATATCATCAGATGCAAAACCTTGGCCTCCTCAACCAGTTCATGGGAAGGCAGAGCCATCAAACCCTCATCATAATTGACAAAATGAGCTCGAGATGCAACCCTGGGGTAGGGTTCGGTACCTCAACGAACTCCTTTAGTCCTCGACCGTTCAATCATGTAGGAGAGATCCATCAGTTCTTAGGTGGCCATATGTCCTCACATCTAAGAATTTTCGAGACAAATCATCTAAATATACCAATGATATATGAGTTTAACTTAGAATAAATTCATATAATCAAACGTTAACCCAAGTTTGTAAATTAACGAGTCTACACCATGGTAATTATGCAATTATACAATGAAATTTAAAGTTATAGAAGTTTATGACATGTTTTTACCATGAAATAATTTTTTTCTTTGTGTATAGATGTTGTATATGGAAATTAAATTAATTGAAAAAAGAGATTTATATATTATTATTTAAATATTTATATACTTAAAAGGGGTTTAAATCAATAATGTTTGAAAAATAACAATTACACTACATTTAAATGATGATAATATAATATTTCAACATAAATTTGGTAATTTGTAACAACTTTTAACCCAAAGCAAAGGTAACTCAAATAAATTAATAAATTATAGTTTTTTTTGTTTTATTCTAAGATATGGATGGGTTGGAGATTGTGGAATTCATGTAGTTGAGCATTGCTTATGTCAGTTTCGAATATACTTGGAGCAAACTAAGGGAATTTGAATGTTGTTTTGAGCATGTTGTGGATATAACCTTTGAGAAATATTGTAGACCTGTATGTGATTGTTACCCTTACTTTTGGTATGAGAATGGACCAATGTTAAATGATGATGATAGGTAAAGAGACATCCTCATATCCTCTTTTTTCTTTTGTGGGGACATGAATTACATTGGAACATGCATGGAGATGAACCTTACTTTATTCCTATGAACTTAGATGCATTTTTGGACATTAGAAGACCATATTGTTTCCCTTTGAGAGAAAATGTGTAGTTGATAATTGGGGGAAATGTGATTGTCCATAAAATGTAGATCGGATTTGGGGACCTTGGAGGTTTCATTTGAGGGGTTATTGGACACAAACTTAATATGACAAGGAATACTAGTGTTTGAGCACCTATGCTTTGGGAGAAAGGCTTAGGGGTACTAGGAGTTAAGGGGTTTAGGAGTTTAAGCGTCAGGGGTTAATGGTAAAGGGTAAAGGGTTAGGGCATAGGCGATTTACGGGTTAAGGGGTTGAGGTCTAGGGGGTGTAGGGGTTAGAGGCTAACGACAGTGGTTAAGGGCTTCAAGGGTTAAGGGTTAAGCACCATGGGCTTAGGGGTTAGGGAATTTAGGTGGTTAAATGCTTAAGGGTTATGGGATATAGGTGTCAAAAGGTTAAGGGGTTATGGGTTACAACTAAATGGTTAAGGGTGAGTTTTAAGATGATAAGGGGTTAGGGCTTATGGGATTCAAGGATTCTAAGTTAAGGGTTAGGGGTTAAGGGGTTAATGTATTAGGGTTTAAAAGATCAAGGGGTTAATGGGTAGTGAGTTATGACTATAGCAGTTAAGGTATTACGGCTTTGGGGTTGAGGGGATAGGGAATTTACTGATTATGGGTTAATGGATTATGGGTTATGGTAATGGGGCCCCTAATCACCTTATCACAACTATTGGGGGTTCCCCTATCAATTTATCTTGATGCCTTCCCTCTAGGCCTCCCTCCCTTGATACGGCCTCCATCACACGATACGACCCGAATGCGACTCTTATGGCACCCTCACACGACACAACCCGACCCCCCCTGAACGAAGGCATGAGGGAGAAAATAGAAAATGGATCACACAAACGTGCACAAGGCACACACATGGTCACAACTTAACATTTTTGATACATCCACCCTCACATGACCTAACCCGACCCGACCTGACCCGACCCGCACGAACGCATTTCCTTGGGCTCCCTCACACGACCCGACCTGACACGACTCGACTTGACTTGACCCGGCCTAATAAGGCCCAAACTCACATGACCCGACCTGACCTGACCCTCACAGGGTTTCGTCACTATTCCAACGTTTCCAATGACCCAACACATTCGTCGCAAGTCTGATAAGTACTGAAAAATAAAACCTATTGTCACATTATAAATATAATATAAAATAAGTACTTAATAAAATAGGTGAATTAATTGAAAATGTGAAGTTGGAAAACAGTTTTTGCCCTTTTTTGACGTTGAAAATTGTAATTTTCTATGTTTTTTCAACTTCAATTCCACTAAACTCATATTTTTAATGAAAATTGTGCTTTGACATAAAAACAATATTTGTAGATAATTGTCTTACCTCCATACTCATATTTGTTTTAAAAACAAATATTGATATATAGAGGGGTAAATTTGTTGTTTACTAACTGCATATACTTGAAATTTTCATGCAAACATAAATAGTCACTTTTTGATCCCTAACTTTTTTTAGGGAAGGTTATTAATTTTTTGGAAATAAACCATATCATCATAATCTACATATATTGCACTAGTGCACTGACTATTTTTCGGTAATTTTCAGATTAAATCACTACTTTTTATTGTTTTTTGCAATGGAGGAAGAAAAAAAACCAGTGATGTTTCGATACATTTTATGACCCCTAGATTTTCATTTCAATGTGATCGTCAATAAGAAAAATGAAAGTACCCTTTTGAAGTAGACAGGGTAATTTTTCTGAATTTTTTGGTGTTGCCATTTTAAAGTTATTGAATTATCATCCAGTGCAATTTAACGAACAATGAAATTCGACAGTGACACAGTTTAGTATAAAATTAATAACAAATTGAAATTTTTAATGAAACTCCACAAATATTACATCATCAGAAACTAGATTCAGAGATGAATCTAATAGTACCTCGTCCAAAATATAACATTTTGTTTTTGTAGGTGTTCCGCCCCTCCAAAGTTGCAAGTTCCTGAAAACTGCAGAATTTTCTGGGTTTTTCGTTGACCAGAAACTCTCAGACGAGATATTTATTAAAATCTCAACTGAGAAATTTAAAACTCTCGGCCGAGAGTTTAAACCACCACAGGTTACATTTAACCGTGCGGCGAAACTCTCATCTGAAAGTTTAAAAAACTCTCAGCCGAGAGTTTGCACCCAAGAGTTTACCCAAGTCAACTCTCGCCCGAGAGTTTAGCCAAAACCAACTCTCGTCCAAGTGTTTATTATACTCTTGGACGAGAATGTTGTAATCTCTCCGACGAGAGTTTATTAAATGTTAATCCAAAGCCGACGCAATATTTCGGCCGAGAGTTGTATATAAATACTCTCGGTCGAAAGATTAATTCCACACACCATTTTGAACCAGCGAAAATTGCGAAGGTGCGAGGGTCTGAAAATTTTGAAGGTGCGAGGCTCCGAATTTTTTTTTCTGTCAAGGTACGAATATTTTCTATGTGCAAAATTCTTTTTGGAAAAAAAAAAATAATAATAAGTTTTTTTGGGTGCGAAATTTTTTTGGCGAAATTTTTTTTGAAAGTTTTTCTAGGGTGAAAATTTTTTTTTTGAAGTTTTTTTAGGTGCATGGATGCATCAAGTATTTTTGAAAAATGTCTTTATGAATTTAATTATTTATTTTTAATTTTCTCTCTTATTGAAAGCATGAAGTACTTATTCTGAAGTCTTTATGTTTTTTTGGGTATTTGGTCCAAATAGAATTGGACTTTAGGTTTCCAATTATTTGAACATGGGAAACCAAAGGAATTTCCTATCAAGGCACGATTGAAAAAGAACTGATTCAGCAAATAAAAATGAGAGATTAAAAAAAAAAAAAGACAAGAGGAAAGGGAAAAATTAAGCCATGAAATAAATGTGGAGGTAGAGCATTGTGAAATAGATGTAGAGGTGCATGACAATGACGAGGAAATGAGAAATGTTGAGGAAATTTTCAACGAGAATATTGAAAACACAAATGTCCAAGAGAATATTGATATCGATCTCACTGGTGAGTCAATAGTTTCTTCAATTTGAATTTTGTATTTTTTTTTTAAAACATTGTAGTTAAAGATAGTTTTAAAATTAGAAATATGTATATGTCAATTTCAAATTAGAAGTTAATATTATTTTTTATGCAGGGACAACATCAGAACCACAAGAAGATACTACCACACCTCGAATTTCACTGCAATTAATTGGAAGCTCCAAGAACGTTGCATACAACTACAAGTTTCTAGAAAATATGGATCCAACTAAAATTGAAGAATTGGGACCACCAATGGCTGAAAGAACAGTTCGAGATAAAGTAAATTTTGGATTGAAACATATTTTGGAAGGTAAATCTATCATAGCACAAGCTCAAATGTTACGTGGATTTTTAAAGCACAAATCTCTACAAAATGTTGTGGAATTATTGGGCATTAAAAGTGAGAAAGATATTTTAGCAAATGAAATGGTATTAAAAAATGTGACGTCGGCGCTTGCCACACTAGCCAAAAAGAGATCTCAAGTTGAAAAGAATGCTCGTAGAGCACTTTTAACAGGTGTATTCGCGAAACAAACTTCGTCAAGTTGGTTGATGTCAGCAACTTCAAAATTGTTTAAAACATCAAGAAAAAGTTTATGGAGGCATACAAAATTTAGAATTCAATTAGATGAGAATGATGAACTTGCATTTTGGGCTAATATCTGCAGGCATCCATATCATGATAGACTTCCTGATGGTGTGAGGGATAGGGTAAAAGAGTTTTGGGATTTGAATTCTCGTGTGTTGCCAAATGAAAAGGATTATGTGCGACGCCGTATATCTAAGGGATTTTATGAATCTCATTCCAAACATATAACACAGGTCAGTCAAGTAGAATTATTCCAAAACTTTATGGATATTAATACTGATGTGAAGGTTTCCCTTAGCACATTTGTGAAGATTAAACCATGGTATGTCAGTCCTATCACTGTTCGAGACACATTTTGTTGTTGATACCATGTAGAATTCCAATTATTTTATGAGACATTTGTAAATTTTGGCATAAAATATTGGTCAAATGACACCCCTCCTTCAAGTGTTCGTGAATTTTTATCGAAGATATTATGTGCACGAGAGAATAATGAATTATTTTATAAAAAAGAATGTGTTGGTGGAAGAAAATGCGCAGAATGTTCTCATTTGGCACTCTACGATGCAAAGTATCCCATTGATCTTAATGATACCAGATTGTCAAATCTCAGTCTGAATTGGAAGCGATATGAAAATTTTACTTACACTCCTGCTGCAGATTCAAGAACAACATCAAAAAAGATCACTTTACTTGATAACGACATTCCACTAACATCTTTTATGGAGAAGTTCAGGGTGCAAATATACAAATATATTAAGCATTGTCATATAGCATGATGGCAGGATTTATAGTTCAAGCAATCACTGATGTGTTCCCAAAAGGAACAATATTATCAGTGGTTGATTTCGCTGAGAATTACACGTTTAGTCCATAAAAGGAGATACAAAGTGAGTATTATCATTCAGACTAAGTATCTATATTTGTGCATATTTTGTATAGACATGCAGAGCTTGCTATCGATGGTTTTCATAGTGATGAAAATAATCGTGAGGTGATTAAGGAGTACCATTTCTACATCAGTGATGATCGAACACATGATACATGTTTTGTTCATCATTGTTTTAATGTTATTTATAATGAATTGTTGAAATTAAGGGTCACTTTTAAAGAACATTGGGTATGGTTAGATGGTTGTGCTGGTCAATTTAAATCAACAAGATCATTCTTTTGGTTGTCTCGTCTTCATAAGAGAACCAACATTCGGCATACATGGAATTTCTTTGAGACAGGGCATGGAAAAGGAGAGCATGATGATGCTGGGGCATGCGTAAAACGTGCACTTAGGAGGCATCAATTGAATCACTCAGCTTCCCAACTTGTAAATTATTTAGATGTTGTTAATTGGTGTAGAGACAATTTAATTCATGTATCGAACCCAAGGATGGCTGATGTGCACAGGTAGGCATACACATTTAACTAACAATATATTATACATGTTTAGATATATATATGTATACATATATGTGTGTATTCTGTTATCAAAAAAATATTAAATATTGTTCAAAATTTGACTCATACATGTGTGTGTGTTTTTCTCAAGCAAGTACTTTTGGAATATTGCAATGGGTGATGTTGATAGATCGTTTCCATTTAATTGCCTTGGAATCCCTCAAACAAGAATTTTACACTCAATTAGGAGTAAGAACATGAAAAATATACATTGCATTGAGAAACAAAAGTGCTCTTTCTTTTGTTCTGCATGTATTGATCAGACATAGTCCATCGATGACTGTGAAAACCAAATTAAGAAATTTTTTAAACCATGGAAACACGAAGAATTGACACCATTGCCCCATTTGGAAACGTGACTAATAAGGAAATGGACAATGAAGTGGTTGTGATTGACAATAATTATGATCGTGTTTCTGATATGGTTAGAGAAGGTGATGTCTTCGCTATCATTGCACTAGAAAATAATCAAGAAAAAGTGCATTATTATTTATTAAGATGCACTATGTCTAAATCCACGTTTCTGCAAGAGTATAATGATCCATCAAATTATACATACCCAATTGGTTCAATGGTGTTTATGGGACATGTCTTTGAAGAAGTAAAGAAATGTAAAGATCATATTATTTTTCAATATTACCAGCCAGAGGTTATTTATGCCCAATATAGCCACTTGGTCATAGCAACTCGGTTGCAGTTGAAGCAAGTGAAGAGTAGAGAAAAACAGTGACAATGGAGGTTATTGATAGATGATCATGATGCCATTCTCAAAAATTTTCCACTAGCACATTTCATATGAGTGGAACACATTGTTCAAGATGAACAATGAACTTTGATTCTAGGGTTAGAACATATAATTGCTACAATGCATTGGAATTTATATAGTTTAAGACTATATTGCGGATTGCTTTCAAATAAATGGACATGTGGATGGTTAGATGTGTGTTGGTACGAACAATATATTATGATCTACTGGATTAGGGTGCTTTGTTATATATTTAAGTTATGGTGATTTAATGTGTCCATAATGTTTACTCCTAGATGATCTTAACTCGCCCCTTTTTTTGCATGGATATGATGGTGATGAATGAATATTTAGTTAAATGTATATATATAATAATGGATTTAATGGTGATTTAATACATGTCCATGGTGATTTAATGTGTCCATCATGTTTACTCCTAGATGATCTTAACTCGCCCCTTTTTTTGCATGGATATGATGGTGATGAATGAATATTTAGTTAAATGTATATATATAATAATGGATTTAATGGTGATTTAATGTGTCCATCATGTTTACTCCTAGATGATCTTAACTCGCCCCTTTTTTTGGCATGGATATAATGGTGATGAATGAATATTTAGTTAAATGTATAAATATAATAATTCCCAAGGCACCCGTGTGGTCACAACTTAGCAAACCTGATACGGCCACCCTCAAATGAAACGACCCGACCCAAACTCGTTTCATCGGGCACCCTCCCAAGGCGCGACACCCTCCGCCCAACTGAACGAATGCACAAGGGAAAAAATGGAAAACGGCTCGTACGAATGTGCACAAGGCACCTGTGCAGTCACAACTTGGCAAACCTGATACGGGCGCCCTAAAATGAAACGACCTGACCCGAACTTGTTTCACCAGGCACCCTCCCAAGGCGTGATGCCCTCTGCACGACCGAACGAACACACAAGGGAGAAAATGGCAAACATCCCGAATGAACGTGCACAAGGCACCCGTGCGATCACAACTTAGCAAACCTGATATGGGCGCCCCCCCAAGGCGCATCGCCCTCCGCATGATCGAATGAGTGCACAAGGGAGAAAATGGAAAACGGCCCGCATGAACGTGCGCAAGGCACCCGTGCGGTCACAACTTAGCAAACCTGATACGGGTGCCCTCAAACGAAATGACCCGACCCGAACTCGTTTCATTAGGCGCCCTCAAACGAAACGACCCGACCCAAACTCGCTTCACTGGGTGCCCTCCCAAGGCGCGACGCCCTCCGCACGAACAAATGAAAGAACATGGGATCAAACGGAAAAAGGCCCACACGAACCCGCACAAGGCACCTGTGCGGTCACAACTTAGAAAACCTTATATAGGCGCCCTCAAACGAAACGACCCGACCCAAACTCGTTTCATCAGGCACCCTCCCAAGGCGCGATGCCCTACGCATGACCAAACGAGCACACAAGGGATCAAACAGAAAACGGCCCGCACGAACGTGCACAAGGCACCTATGCGGCCACAACTTAGAAAACCTGATATGGGTGCCCTCAAACAAAACGACCCGACCTGAACTCGTTTCATCGGGCGCCCTCCCAAGGCGCGATGCCCTCCGCCCGACCAAACAAACGCACAAGGGAGAAAACGGAAAACGGCCCACACAAACTGTTGAGATTCAACAAGATGATGAACTTAGTGAAAAGAGTTGCCTTCACTAAGTGGGCCCGTAGGCTATTTTTAGCGCAAGTCTATTTTTAGACTATGTCTATTTTTAGACATGTCGATCATATTTCATAAGTTGCAGGATGCTATTTGTGGATGGTTGATCGAGTTGGAAAAATAGATGAAATTCTATTTTTAGAATATTGGGCGAAGTCTATTTATAGATCGTCAATCTAAAAATAGATACATGTCGATTATTATTAGCTCTTAATAATAATCAGACTCTAAACAACAACTTATTCTCTTGGAGCACTTCAGTTCAGTGCACAGATGTGGCACATCAGCTGACAGAAGGAATTACGCAATTCCTAAGGGTTTACTGGAGCTAATGCATGGAGGACTCGGTTAGAACTCAAGTGGCAGAGTTATGACACAGTTGGAAGAAGTAGTTATGGAGTTGTATTCAGTTTAACTCAGTTAGACTCAGTTGAGCTAGTTGTATCTAGTCTAACTGATTGATACACTAGTGAGAGTGGAGTGAATTAATTAGTTAATTAATTCACAAATAATAACTCATTAATCAACTGAACAATACAACAGTTAACTACAGTTCATGTCAGTTTCAGTGGAGACTAGTGGAGAGATAGGTGAAAGGGCAAGACAGACTATATGTTGTGACAATAGTGATGCATTGATTGCATCACACACACATTGGAGATGCCAATGAGGATTGTACAATCAATCCAAGATTAATTCGAATTCATTCAAAGCTATTCTTCAGTAGATATTGCGCAGTAGAGGCAGGCTAGCAGGAGGCAAAGATCAATGCATGGATTTGCAAGACTGGTCCTAATTAGTGTATGACGATTGTACTGTACTGAGAGCTTGTGGTAAGCTTTGTATGCTTGTATGAGATTGTCATATGATCTCCATGTTACATAATATATAGTTGTGGTTTTCAGCTTCAGGCTTTCCCGGTTAAAAATTGTGTTATGTGTGATTGAATATTTTTGTTTATGCTTCACATGTGTGTGTAATTATTTTTTTAGCAAAAGATTAACAAGTGGAATTGATTCAGTATTTTGCATAAAGTTAAATAGTGTGAGATCAGTTGAATCAAGGACATATGCATGCTTAGTGCATATAATTTCTACATGGTATCAGAGCATTGTTGATTTAAGATTTCAATTGTGAAGTGAGTTTGTGCTAGTGGACAATTCGAATTTGCTACAGAAGATTCTTGGTGCAGAAATCGAGTATACATTGAAATGTCTTTCAACGGGTTGAGAGTGGAGTATGCCCTTGATGGGAGCTTGAATTACATAGCCTGGAAGGACAGGATGGAGGTGCTTCTGGAGGATAATGGGCTGAAGGAGTTCATAGATAGCGATGTTCCTAAGACGAGATCTAGTGATGCTGCATTACTTGATGCATGGAAAAAGAAGACAGCAAAGACGAGAAGTATTATTTTGGAAGGTGTGAAAGACCATATTATGTTCAGCCTTCACGGGAAATCCACTTCATTCTTAATGTGGAAGGCTTTGATAGATTTTCTCCAAATCAGAAGTGACCAAAGGAAGTTGGCACTTAAAGACAAGCTCAGAAAAGTAAAAATGGAGAAAGGCGATAGTATTCCAAAATACCTCACGAAGTTTTTCCACTACAAGGATGAGTTGGGAAGTGTGGGGGTTATTGTTGATGAAGAATACTTGGTGAGCTTGGCTCTTCTTTGGCTTCCGAAGAGTTTGCATAGCTACGAAGACTCTTTCAATGGACGGGAGAAACTGCCGGGATGGGAGCAACTTTGGTCGGATCTTGTGCAGGAGGAGATAAGGCGGGGTACCAGGGATGGATCTTCATTGAAGAATGAAGATGAAGAGAATTGTGCTTTGGCTGCCAAATCAAGGAAAGGGAAGGGGAAGAAATATTCTTCAAAATCAGGTGCTAAAGGCAAGAAGCAGGATTTGTCCAAAGTGAAGTGTTTTCACTGTCACGAGCATGGAAATTTCACCACTAACTGTCCACAGAAGAAGAAGAATAAGCAGGTTGCTAGATCTACAGCTGGAGAGGCCTTAGCCTCGCAATTTGAGCTGGATTTTTCCTTGATCGCATGCTTGGTTTCAAGCTGCATGGGATCGGTGTGGTATATTGACAGTGGTGCGTCTTTCCAAATGACGGGAGACAAAGAGTTGTTTAGTGACTTGGAGGAGAAGGACCTCCAGATGCATATAGATATGGGTGACGATGGTCGATACAGTGTGACTGGAATTTGGACCATTACCTTTGACAGGGAGTCCAGTAATCCATTCTTGTTGAAGAATGTCATGCATGTTCCAGGTCTCAAGAAGAACTTGGTCTCAGTCGCAATGCTGGAAGACAAGGGTTATGTTGTTGTTTTCAGTGAGGGAAAAGCCTTCCTTCGACACAAAACAACGGGTCAAACCAAGAAGATAGGGGTTCGAATTAAGAATCTCTACAAGCTGGAGGTAGATGGATGTGCTGCAATGGTGGGCAAAGCAGAAGAAGTGGTGAGCCGAGATGAGGGTGAATTATGGCACAGGAGATTGGGCCATATTCACCATGGTGCTTTGAAGATTTTGCAGCAAATTTCTACTGGACTTCCCAAGGGTACTCTTGCGCAGTAAGATTAGTGCAAAGGATATAAAATGGGTAAGTTTATGAAGACCACCTTTCATGAGAAGGAGAACCGTGCTTCGGTGATTCTAGAGAGAATTCACACATACGTGTGTGGACCATTCTCGGTTGCTTCAACAGAAAAACACAGGTATTATGTGATATTTGTTGATGACTATTCTCGTAGATGCTGGATCTTCTTCATGTAGAAGAAGAGTGAAACGTTCTCAAAGTTCTGTGAGTTCAAGGAATTGGTGGAGAAGGAGTCGGGGAAGCAAGTGAAAGCTCTATGGAGCGATAATGGTGGTGAATACATCTCGGGTGAATCCAAATACTTCTGTAGCAAAGAAGGAATTCGAAGACAACTCATAGTGCCTCATAACCCACAGCAGAATGGGGTCACGAAGAGAAAGAACAGAACGATTGTGGGTGCTGCACGAGCGACGTTGCATGACCAGGGCCTACCGATTCACTTGTGGGCTGAAGCATGCAACACTGCGGTTTATGTGAAAAATTGTTGTCCTCATAGAGTACTTGGCATGAGTACACCCAAAGATGATTTTACTGGTAAGAAGCCTGATATTTCTCATTTGAAGATTTTTGGCTCACCTATTTACATTCATGTGACGAAGGACGCCAAGAAGAAGCTGGAGCTGACTGCAGAAGTTGGAATATTTGTGGGGTACACAGAAACACCGCATAATTATCGTGTGTATTTTCCAGACAGTCGGATGACTGTTGTGCGACGAGATAGAAAATTCAATGAGGTGAAAGCCATGAATTTGTCGCTTGAGAGGGATATACACTTGCATGCGGAGGAGGAACTTCTTGTTCCCAAAGATGAGCCTCTGGATGTGGATCAGCCACAGGAGGAGATTCATGGAGTGGATGAGTCCACTCGTGCTGAACCAAACACTAGACAAGGCAGAAATTGTACCACAGAAGCTGAGAAACTGAAGCTTGATGCGGCACAAAATGTAGGAGTTCCTACATCACAGCACAGACAGAGACAGTCACCTAACCGATATACTGGATACATGGCTCTTATGAGCAAGTGTATCATGACAGAGCCATCTTCTTTCGAAGAAGCAGTGAAGGAGCCCACATGGGTAGATGCCATGGTGGAAGAGTATGACTCCATTGTCAGAAACAGTGCTTGAAAGATTGTTCCAAGGCCAGTGGGAGAATCAGTCGTAGGATCAAGATGGATCTACAAGGTAAAGCAAGCTGCTGATGGGAGTGTCGAGAAGTATAAGGCAATATTTGTTTCTCGGGGCTTCTCACATATTGAGGGGATTGACTATGAAGAAACCTTTACACCTGTCGCATAGTATTATTCCATACGGACCATCCTTGCTCTCTCAGCGCAGATGGGTTGGCACATTCATCAGATGGATGTGAAGACTATGTTCCTTAATGGGATCATTGAGGAAGAGGTGTACATTGAGTAGCCTGAAGGATTTGAGATGCCAGGCGGCCCGGTCACATGTGTGCGAGCTCGGGCGGTTGTATGGGCTGAAACAAGCACCAGGTGCTTGGTACACTTGGATCGACAGCTATTTCACTGGACTTGGCTTCACCAAGAGTGAGGCAGATGCAAACCTGTACCAGATTGTGGTTGAGGGTAAGCTTTTAATCATTGTACTTTATGTTGATGATTTAATACTAACAGGTGATGAGCAGTTGATACACTCATGCAAGGGAGATCTTGCAAAGGAGTTTGAGATGAAGGATTTGGGCCTCCTTCATTATTTCCTTGGATTGGAAATATGGCGGCGGGAAGGTGAACTACTTGTGTCTCAAGGCAAGTATGCCCAGGAGATACTAGAGAAGTTTCACATGCAAGTTTGCAAGCCTATCGACACTCCTCTTCCTGGTGGTTGGAGGAAATAGGATGCTACATCAGCAGAGGTAGTGGATGCCACTGCTTATCGAGAGTTGGTTGGTTTGCTCATGTATCTAGTCAATAGACGACCAGACATATGCTATGCTATGAACCAACTTTCACAAGCTATGGTTAAGCCTACCAAGCTTTTTTGGAAGGCAGGCAAGCATGTCCTGAGATATCTCAGGGGCACATCTAAGTATGGTTTATGGTACAGACAGACGGATGAGGTGAAGTTGCATGGCTTCACGGATGCATATTGGGCAGGAAGCCCAACAGATAGAAAGAGCACATCAGGAGGGATTTTCAGTATCGGATCTACAGCAGTTTCTTGTATAGTAGGAAACAAAGATCCGTGGCACTTAGTTCAGCGGAAGCATAATATATGGCAGCAATTTTAGCTACATGTGAGGCTATCTGGATGAGGAAGATTCTAGTTGGTTTGTTCGGTTCATATTTAGATCCCACGGTGATACATTGTGATAATTAGAGTTGCATTAAACTCTCGGTTAATCATGTGTTTCATGATAGATCTAAACATATTGATATCTGGTATCATCATATCAAAGATTATGTGCAACGGAAGATCACGTTGCTTCAATACATTCCTACAGAGGATCAGGATGCAGATATTCTGACGAAGGCACTCACCAGGAGAAAATTCAAATACCATAGAGGCAGGATTGGGGTGAAGGATAATCCCTATCTTGTTGAGAGGGAGTGTTGAGATTCAACAAGATGATGAGCTTAGTGAAAAGAGTCGCCTTCACTAAGTGGGCCCACACGATATTTTTGGCACAAGTCTATTTTTAGACTATGTCTATTTTTAGACATGATGATCATATTTCAGAAGTTGCAGGATGCAATTTGTGGATGGTTTATCAAGTTGTAAAAATAGATGAAATTCTATTTTTAGAATATTGGACGAAGTCTATTTATAAATCGTCAATCTAAAAATAGATGCATGTCGATTATTATTAGCTCTTAATAATAATCAGACTCTAAACATCAACTTATTCTCTTGGAGCACTTCAGTTCAGTACACAGATGTGGCACATCAGCTGACAGAAGAAATTATGCAATTCCTAAGGGTTTACTGGAGCTAATGCATGGAGGACTTAGTTAGAACTCAAGTGGCAGAGTTATGACACAGTTGGAAGAAGTAGTTATGGAGTTGTATTCAGTTTAACTCTGTTAGACTCAGTTGAACTAGTTGTATCTAGTCCAACTGATTGATACACTAGTGAGACTGGAGTGAATTAATTAGTTAATTAATTCACAAATAATAACTCATTAATCAACTGAACAATACAGCAGTTAACTACAGTGCATGGCAGTTTCAGTGGAGACCAGTGGAGAGATAGGTGAAAGGGCAAGATAGACTATCTGTTGTGACTATAGTGATGCATTGATTGCATCACACACAAATTGGAGATGCCAATGAGGATTGCGCAGTCAATCCAAGAGTAATTCGAATTCATTCAGAGCTATTCTTCAGCAGAGATTTCGCAGTAGAGGCAAGCTAGCAGGAGGCAAAGATCGGTGCATGGATTTGCAAGATTGGTCCTAATTAGTGTATGATGATTGTACTGTACTGAGAGCTTGTGATAAGCTTTGTATGCTTGTATGAGATTTTCATATGATCTCCATGTTACATAATATATAGTTTTGATTTTCAGCTTCAGGCTTTCCCGGTTAAAAATTGTGTTATGTGCGATTGAATATGTCTGTTTATGCTTCACATGTGTGTGCAATTAATTTTTCCGCAAAATATTAACAAGTGGAATTGATTCAGTATTTTGCATAAAGTTAAAAAGTGTGAGATCAGTTGAATCAAGGACATATGCATGCTTAGTGCATATAATTTCTACATGGTATCAGAGCTGTGTTATATAATTTCTACACGAACGTGCACAAGGCACCCGTGCGATCACAACTTAGAAAACCTGATATGGGCGCCCTTAAACGAAACGACCCAACCCGAACTCGTTTCATCGGGCGCCCTCCCAAGGCGTGACACCCTCTGCACGACCAAACGAGCGCACAAGGGAGAAAATGGCAATCGGCCCGCACGAACGTGCACAAGGCACCCGTGCGGTCACAACTTAGCAAACCTGATACGGGCGCCCTCAAACGAAACGACCCGACCCGAACTCGTTTCATTGGGCACCCTCCCAAGGCACGACACCCTCCACCCAACTGAACGAACGCACAAGGGAGAAAATGGAAAATGGCTCGCACGAACGTGGACAAGGCACCCATCCGGTCACAACTTAGCAAACCTGATACAGGTGCCCTCAAATGAAACGACCCGACCCGAACTCGTTTCATTGGGCGCCCTCCCAAGGCGCGATGCCCTCCGCCCTTCCGAACGAACACACAAGGGATAAAATGACAAACGGCCCACACAAATGTGCACAAGGAACCCGTGTGGTCACAACTTAGCAAACCTGATATGGGCACCCTCAAATGAAATGACCCGACCCGAACTCGATTCATCGGGTGCCCTCCCAAGGCGTGATGCCCTCCACCCGACCGAACGAACGCACAAGGGAGCAAACGGAAAACGACCCGCACGAACATGCACAAGGCACCCGTGTAGTCTCAACTTAGCAAACCTGATACGGGCGCCCTCAAACGAAACGACCCGACCCAAACTCGTTTCATCGGGTGCCTTCCCAAGGAGCAACGTCCTCCGCTGGACCGAACGAACGCACAATGGAGAAAACAGAAAACCACATACATGAACGTGCATAAGGCACCTGTGCGATCACAACTTAGCAAACCTGATACGGTCGCCCTCAAACGAAATGACCCGACCTAAACTCGTTTCATCGGGCGCCGTCCCAAGGCGCGACACCCTCCGCCCAACTGAACGAACGCACAAGGGTTCAAATGGAAAACGGCCCACACAAATGTGTACAAGGCACCCGTGCAATCACAAATTAGCAAACCTGATATGGGCGTCCTCAAATGAAACGACCCGACCCGAACTCGTTTCATCGGGCTCCCTCCTAAGGCGCGAAGCCCTTCTCTCGACCGAACGAAAACACAAAGGAGAAAACGAAAAATGGCCCACACGAACGTGCACAAGGCACCCATGCTGTCACAACTTAGAAAACTTGATACGGGCGCCCTCAAACGAAACGACCCGAACCGAACTCGTTTCATCGGGCGCCCTCCCAAGGCGCGACACCCTCTACCCGACCAAACGAACGCACAAGGGAGCAAACGAAAAACAATCCGCATGAACGTGCACAAGGTACCTGTGTGGTCACAACTTAGCAAACCTGATACTGGCGCCCTCAAACAAAATGACCCGACCCAAACTCGTTTCATCGGGCGCCCTCCCAAGGTGTGATGCCCTTCGCCCGACCAAACGAATGCACAAGGGAGAAAATGGAAAACGGCCCACATGAACGTGTATAAGGAACCCATGTTGTCACAAGTTAACAAACCTGATACGGGCGCCCTCAAACGAAACGACCCAACCTGAACTCGTTTCATCGAGCACCCTCCCAAGGCGCGACGCCCTCTACCCGACCGAACGAATGCACAAGGGAGCAAACGATAAACAGCCTGCACGAACATGCACAAGGTACCCATGCGGTCACAACTTAGCAAACCTGATACGGGTGCCCTCAAATGAAACGACCCGACCCGAACTCAATTCATCACGCACCATCCCAAGGCGCGACGCCCTCCGGCCACCCCTTGTAGCAATAAATCCAAAAAAAATAGATGAAATTATTATTTCCAAAGGAAAACAACTCAACTCTCATCAATGTTTCAATATAGATGAAGATAAATGGTTTGGTAAATTTCAAATTTAAGGAGAAAATTTATTCAAACTAGCTTATAGCTCGCATATTGATAGCTTCAAAAAGTATCCTACAAATGTCAAATTTCAAATGTTTCTATGTTCATTTGACATATTTCTATTTTACATGTGATTGGAAAATATTGTTCACAACATGGAATAGATCCTACAAAGAAATATTCAACATCTTGTAATCGAGATTTAGTTAAATTTCTCCAAAATTTTGTCTTTAATCGTTTACATATTGTACACATCCCCTTGTAATCTATATTTTGTTTTCTCAATATTTTGAAAGTTTCAACATGTTGTATGGAAAACATTCTTATACCTTATTTTGTACTTGAGCCATTTCCCTTTACTTAGAGGTTGCTATTTTAATTTCTTTTGGAAACATTTTTATGGCTCTTTTCAAGTATCATGAATTTTCTTATTCATAATTATATTTCTAAATCGTATAATATATAAATCTAACACATGAATAATGTATGTTATTACTTGTAATAATGGTTTCCTCATCAATCATCATGGAAGTATCAAATATAGTTTAAATATTTTTTCTATATTATTATTATAATCCAACCTCATGGGCATGGGTGCATTAAACTAGAAAGTGTTCTCTTCCATGTGTTGTACAAATTGTCATTGTCATCCTTAAAACTCTATTTTATTGAGATATATCCACACCATATAACCAAATTTGCATTAGTGGGTTGTTTTATGTTGATCATGGTCCTCCTTTTAACAATTTTAAGATATGTGTAGGTTCTTGCACTTCCAATGGATTTCTCAAATCTTGATTGTGACCTTAACAATTTTTGCCTTCATAATTACCATTTGTAAATGGGTTTTTAGCAAATATAAACAACAACCAATTAAAAAGAATTTTGTTTATGATCCTTTTCAAGTGTCATGAATTTTTCTATGCAATATTGTATTTTAAAATAGCGTAACCTATGGATCTAACACCAAGCATGCTACTACTCATAATAATGGATTTTCAAGATAATCATCAACCATCATGTAAATATCAAAAAGTTTTACCCTTCTTTCTTTCTATTAATAATGTCAAAACTATTCATAAAGGCGTGTTTAGCTATGAATTATTTCGTATGTCTGAAAGTTTCGCTAGTAATGGATTTCACTCTTTTATATTAAGAGATAGATATCCCACCCTTGTAGCAATAAATCCAAAAAAATTTAGATGAAATTATTATTTCCAAAGGAAAACAACTCAACTCTCATCAATGTTTCAATATAGATGAAGAAAAATGGTTTGGTATATTTCAAAATTAAGGAGAAAATTTACTCAAACTAGTTTATAGAGCATATATTGATAGCTTCAAAAAAGTACTCCTAGTTTTTAAAATTGGAAGAAGGATTAGCTTTATTATTTTATATTTTATTGATGGAGCATAAAATTGGAATGCTTGGAGCATAAAATTGGAATCATAAAAAATAGAGGCATATGCACTTTGAAAAGGGTTTAAAATCACTTAAGGAATAAGAATGAATTCAATCATTATGATTAATGACTCTAGGATCATTATCATTCATATGATTAAACAACCATTACAAAAATTGATGTTCGAGGTTCATTTGTAGGCATCAATCATAAGATAACCCTTCAAGGATTCTTCAAGGGTGTCTTCAATAACCCTTTCCCAAGTAAGATATATCTCCACAGACTTCTTAATAGGTGCTTCCAAAACTTTCGTTGATTGTTCATTGTCCAATGCCTCACTTGTCCAAAATAAGTCTCCAACAATGGTCTTGATGTTGGACAACTCCAACACTTCAACAATATTTGTTGTGTTCCAAGAGTGATGATACACAATCAAGGTAATTACAGCAACCAAGCTCTTCACCATTCCGAGAGGTAGTATTATTGTGTTGTGACTGTCTAGCAAGGAAATCCGACCCAAGAATGATGTTGCACAGTCAAGGAAATTATAGCAACCAAGGTCTTCACCATTATGAGAGGTAGTATTATTGTGTTGTGATTGTCCAGCAAGGAAGTCTGAGCAAAGAATTATGAACACATTTAGTTCAATTACATCAATCAAGGTCTCCACCGTTATGAGAGGTAGTATCATTGTGTTGAGATTGTCCAACAAGGAAATGAGAAGAAAATCTATACATAGTCCAATACGGTTGTAGTTACTACACAGGAATCATTGTAATCTTCCACAATTTGAGCTTAGGAGTCCACCACAGCTTGAGCAAGGAGTTCACCACAATCTTAAGGATTCCACCACAGTCTAAGGTAAGCTTTTTGATGACACTATCCGAAATTAAGAAGTCTGAATTTATGTTGTCATTGTCCTAAGCTATAGCAAGGGACACATAAATACATGTTGATAGCAGAAAGGGCCAATACTCTGAAACATGCTGTAATTGTTACTAAATACTTGGTAAAATTCAATAACTGTTTCAAAACATAAATTAATGCTCAAGAAGAATTGAAAGTTAAAATTAAATTTAAGGCAAATTATCAACAACCAAGGATATTGATAAGCAACAAAACATTTTTACAAACATTTTCCAGAACAGATCACTTGCCTCTTATGAAATATTAGATCATTGATTGGAATCTATATAGCTTGGTGGAAAAATATTACAAAATTAAATTTCATTAGTGATAGAATATCACTTTAAATTATTCTCTTGATGACAAACATAACACTCATATTTTGAAATTTCTTTCAACTCGAGAAACTAGACTCCATCCGAGCTTCCACAAAAATAGTAAATAATTGTAAGTTTGCTTGCAAGGTCAAATAAAGTACTCATGTTGAAATTAAAAGATATTTGATAGCATGTGGACATAGAGTATACACAATTCATGCAAGAATAATTGACTATGTAAATCTATCTGACTGTCTCGATTACGAAGTGTTCCCTCCATCGGCGGCATATCATAGGTTGCTTAAAATGTTAAATATGAGAGGTTAAAATTGACTGTTTGGTCATCTTCATCATCTTCCAGCCAATAAGTTTCAATAATATTTACTGCCTTCTCATAAATTTCATTATTGTCATGACTTTGCAGGTTCTCAATCTTCTCAAGTCCTTCAGCATCATCAATATACTATGCATAGAGATTTACACCTCTAGTGTTGCCCAGAACCTTCTCTGCTTCCCCAACTTCCAAAATATTCTCTAGCCCTTCAAGAAAAAAAAGTTACAATTCTTGCGTTTGGACAGACTAGAAGATCACATAGAGGCTTAATGCATCCTTGATTCACAATATATCTGCAACCAAAAGCACAAATTAGTATTTTTTCTAGGATGAGATTACCCAATGTTATCCCTGTAACTATTATGATAAATGACTTTTATATTGACCATTTATTGACATAATACTCTGTTGATACTATTGGCCAAATGATGAAATATGAAATGTGAATAGACGATTACTTATAAGAGAATTGACAAACCTCTCACATCTATTCAATTTGTTCTTTTGAACCTCCAACATCATTGTAAGTAGCATCTGGATTTTCTTCAACAGTCATCATTGTCACACTGGGATCAATCTTAGGAGGCAAAGGGATCTGAATCTGATACTTATTGAGATCAACAATACATAAAGAAAGAATACCATCAATCATTACATTCCAGACAAAACCCACAAGGTGTGACCTGAAGCAATCTCTAAATTCTTTTATGACATTAATGAAACAACATAAAACATTAGAGTTCAAAACATAGTAATGCTTCACTAAGAAGTAATGTGATATCTCACGTGTCAGCGACACTTAGAATTGATGGATAATATTGCACTCAACTCTAAAGGAAACAAATTGTTTTGATTCTTGCTGCACCTATAAGAGAATAATGACTTTACTGTATGATCACAACACAACCTAGAGAAATAGGCATACCTTGGCAATTTGTTTAACATTTATGACATACTTGGAATCATCAGTTTTTGGATTAATGATCTTCATGCACCTCGCTACCTGGATGAAGAAACAAAACATATTCAGATCAATTAGTTGTGACAGAGACTAATATGCTTGACCATTTTTACAAAAAAAACATTATGATTAATCAAACATAACAAAAACTGATTTGTTTAACATTGTTTTGGGTAAATAAAAATCAATTAACACAAACATGATATGCATCAAAGATTGCCACATATATTGCTTGGGAAAATCCAATCCTGGGTCTAATGTTCAACAGTTGACCCCCAGACTAAGCTACTCTGAAGCAGGTTTGATATTTCAATGTTCGACACCTTAGCAGAATCTAATGAAAAATGTAAACTATAAGATAATTGACAAACCTTTGGCAGATTATTATGTACCATTCCAGCTAGCCTTCAAAGGCTTACTCAGATTGTTGGGATTAAGAAGCCAAATAAAGTCCACTCCACATATATTACCATGGTGATTGTGATGGCTAACCCACTGGCAAACCAACAGCTCATTAATTAGAAATTTGCAGTTCACCACAAGTTAATTTCATTTTTGTTCCATTTTCAAGAATCAATACCAAAAGGAAAAGGATTGTAAAACCTACAAACCTGTGACCAGCATACAACTAAATGGTACAAACCTTATGAGCATTGGCATCACTGTCTGTGTAATGGTGAGCAGTATCATAGGAAGAAACAAAACCTTGAGACCGCAAGAATTTGTAAACATGCCCCTCTTTTCTTTCGTTCCAATCCCTGCATGGTACTACTACTTTAGAAACTATAACCAAAATAAATATTGTTAAAAGGAATAAAGCACGAACCTTACCCACATAGAATAATAAGGATAGAAGGAAGCTTATAGTATTTCTTGTAGGTTTCCAAATACTCTAGGATTTTGTTTACCTATTACAGGTAAATTAATCATATTAATACAAAAGTAAATTAATCATAATAATATAAAATGGATAGGATCCTAATCTAACATAGTTGTTTCACGTTGAACCAAAATTCATTAAATGAATATGAGGAAACCCATACATGTTTTATTGAGGTCAAATATATAGGATAGAAGGAAAAATTAGTACTCATTTCCACATTTTCTTCATAAGATCTTGCAGGCTTTCCAAAGGAGGTGGCATGCTCTGCCCCACAATCTGCAAATCACAAAATATCACTCCCTTGAATGGTTGAAGAATTCCCTAGAGTAGAGGACTACAAGAAAGAAGAGATCAAGTACAAAGGAACAAAGGGAGTGGGTATCCATATAGGAAATTTAAATATTTTATCCATAGGCAAACCTCTGTTTTCTTGTACCTTTCATCACGGCCTAGTCTCCACCTAAAAACTGTAAATGGTCTGGTGCAAATTTTACACTCATTGTCAAAATTTGCTTTCGTCTGCACCCAAAAAAAAAATTCATTTAAACTCAATTCGAACACATATGTCTGCGCTTTTATAAGCCATATCTAAATATACATTCGATATAGTACACAAGCACTAAAATTTGAAATAATAAAATTCATGCATAAGAAATAAATAATGATACAATAAAATAACTAAGAAATTTAAAATTTGATCTCTTTTATGTTTTAAGTAATGATACAATAAAATAACTAGAGAAATAAGATAGGATACTACCTCTCAAAGTCTATATCTCCACTATTTCAAACTTGCCTACTGTGTTGTTCCTACATATAGTACATCATAGAGTTGTAAACATCAGCACCTTCAAAAAATTTAAAAAAATTAGATCATCCTTCTTGACCACGTTCTCATGTTTTGATTTGAACATTAAAGTGATATTGAAGAAGGCTTATAAAACAAGGATAGTCACAGGGTATCTCTATTGACTCCAAGGCATGTCACTGAAAGGTCAATGATTTGCATACATTCACTTAGATACAATCCTAAGAAGGATAGTCCCAAGGTATCATTTTTCTCCAGATTGAGGCTTTGTAGGGAAGTGAAAAACGAGAAAGTTGTTGGGCATAGCTCTGCTTAACTGAATACTCAGCTAAACCCCACCCTCTACAGTCTGATTCCTCTAGGTTCTTAAGGGCACAACCATGCAATTTTTGTTCCATCGAGGCCACCAAATGGAACAAGTGTGAAGGTGGACCGTCAAAGTCCTATCCTCTCAATATTCCTAAATCTCTATCCCATGAAGAAATGTCAAAGAGGAAATTTTCTCCTTGTTTTCCAATCATATCTTTAAAGGAGTGAGATCCTTAAGAGTCCAGAAGTTGGTGACCCATGATGTTATTCTTCCAAATATTGATATTTTTACCACTTCCTAAAATCTAGGTAAAGTGATCCATTATTATTGGAATGGCACAAACGATAAGTCTCCAAATGGATGTCCATCCTCTCGCTTGGAGAATATCATATGGAGACTGCTTTATTTCTCGTATGAAATATTTTTTGTGCAACTGAAAAACCTTTTTACACCATTCATACTTCCCTGACACTAGCCTTCATAGGATATTATCACCCATTGCTAGAATCCTTGGTGTCAAGCCCACCATCAGATTTGGGTTCCTAGAAGATAGACTAGTTAACCAAGTGAAATATTTGGAGTTAGATTACCATCTATTAGAGAAATAATCTTAGTTCTTGAGCCAGAGTTTGCTCAACAATCGCCTGAGCAAGCATTGGATAAAATTTATAGATGGGAAACATCTAAATTGGAATTGTTTCCAAGGAGATTTTTTCTTTTTGGGAAGATAAAAAAAAATTATGGAATAGTCCGGAGGGAAAAGAGAGCACTCTCATGGCATTCTTGTTTCATGTTATGTTTCTAATATTAATATATTTTGGGAAACACAACTAAATATTTTTTTTCAACTCCACCAAGGAATAAATCCTTTGTACTATTGAATGAAATGTCCTACATCTTGTGGTGAGAAAAATTAGTAGAATTGAGGCAAGAAATTCTTATATGGAAACTCCAAAATTGTTGGAATCAAGATCCATTAAAAATGTCTTGTGAGTTTTCATCCCTTCCTAACCAAGAAAAGTGCATGGGGGCTTGATGTGAGGAGACAAAAACTCAATTTCATTTTCTCAAGAATGAGATGCATGTGTTTGAGTTAATACAAATGATGCATGAACTAGAGGGCCAAATTCTCTTTCTGAGGGGGAGATTCAAGGATCTGAACAAAATTAGCTTACCGCAAAATCCTTCTATTTTCGTGAGAATGATGGTGTCCTTAAATAAGATGAAATTGTAGCATCTTCCTCTCCTTCAGAAGTTCAGGAAATTGAGTTGGGGAAAATAATGAATGAAATGAAAGATCAAAATATTCATCTCATGAAAGACATTCAATAATTTTAAAGAAAATAAAATGTTTCCCAAACATGTTCTCATAAAGTTGGTGTTGCTTTAGAAGATACTTTTTCACATCCAAATAGTTACATGCATGATCAGTACTTTAGGACCGTGAAAATAATACCCTTGCTGAGAATGAGGATGAATGTGCCCAAGATTCAGGACTTCCCACCCTCAAATTTTAATATTCTAGAAGCCTTTTACCAGGAAAAGAAATTCCCTTGCATATAATCAGTGACTGAAGAATTTCCATTGCAACATACCCAACATTTGACTTCATGATTACTATGTTCCTCTCCCCAATCCTTAAAAACTTTGTTCACATGCATTCATTATAATTTGTTAGAAAGTGAAATTAAACTTGTATTCTAAACTTGTAAATGCAACCAAAAGTAGATATTATAAATCATAACAAAGGAGAACTATCAAATATTTTCTAGCGTCCTTCAACCCAATAACCACAAAATGAAGTTTTATTCTACATCAATCCCTAGTAATCACAACATATAATCAAATAAAAAATGGAAGCCTTGATTTATAGCATCTTGTAGTCTCTAAGGTTAGGATTAAAAAAATCGAGTGGTTCAAATGCTATTAGAGATCATCCTAAGTACCAGATCCATGTATGGAATGGGCCATTTCCCATAAGTCAAAATTGTGAAGGGTTTCAATGGGTTTGATGCTCTAGTCCCAATAATAAAAATGTTGTAATAATCCAACACAACATTGCATAAAAGGCTAGAACAAACTTAAATGAAACTTACTTGTAAAAAAAATTATTTTTTCAGACATAGAATATTAACCAATATAGCCCTTAGACTTGGAATACACACCAAAGGAAGTATGTGCTATGCAGTGCATCCCCTTGTGGTGTGTTTCTAGAAGCACTTCCAACGGAGGAAATGGGGCACTACCCATCAGAGGTTATAGGGAAGGGTTTCAATGGTTTTGATGCCCCGTCTTTAATGAGTGAAGCAAATATGAACTTGTGATTATTTATTAGGTGGGAGCTAAGGTGATAGGTAAATGAGTGAAGCTTAATTTTCTACTTAAGATAGTTCTATCATAAATAATATATATACATCCAGGGTAGTAGACATGGGATAAATAACGGATATGGATAATTTTGAGACATTTGTGTCTTCCCCAAAAATTTATGAAGATGCAACTCTTACTATCTCAACGGATTCTTCATGTGTTGTCTCATTTTCAACTCAGCATTGTAAAGTAAAACAATCTGAATGCACTGGATCTGGAGATATTTTGAAACCTGATGAGATGCCAGTTTTTGGGTAGAGCACCTTTGGGCAACCCACTCAGCAGAACCTGTGACAAATCCGTTTCGAACTCTTCCTGCAGTGCCTCATATGTCTATCGGTGAATGTTTGGGATCTTGTCCTTCTGTTCAATTTGGAATATCCAGTTTTTATGTTAATAAAGAACTTGTTCAAGTAAGGACAACATCTCTATTGACTCCAAGGCATGTCACTGAAAGGTCAATGATTTGCATACATTCACTTAGATACAATCCTAAGAAGGATAGTCCCAAGGTATCATTTTTCAGTGATTTGAACATTAAAGTGAGCTAGCAGCCTAGAAGAGTAACTAGCATGGTCAATGATCTCAACTCAACTAAGCTATTGTGCACCACATGTTGGAATACAATCATACCCTAACATTAATGCATACCACATAAAACATTAGAGTTGAAAACATAGTAATGCTTCACTAAGAAGTAATGTGATATCTCATGTGTCAGCGACACTTAGAATTGATGGATAATATCACACTCAACTCTAAAGGAAACAAACTCCCTAGAAGATAAAGTGAACATAAAAAGATGGTTTTGCAAGGGGGGTTTTTTAATAACTGACCCGACACGCATGCCTTCTTCAATATCAGTAGGGGAGACTTTATCACCCAGTCCAACCACAAACTGCATTCCCAAGAGAAAGATCTTTAATAACACCAATTATAGTTAGTTGACAAATACCTCTTGGTATAATAACCAAGTATAATTGAGATAGGGATGGTCAACATAAAATGTCAATAACAACTATAGATCTCCAAATTATGTTTAAACATTCCTTCAACAATGTTTCACGTCACGCAAACATGAGTTGGATTTTGTATAGCTGTTACAAGGCTTTTGCTTACATAGTCAGATACTTGGGTCCACCTTGCACTTTGGGAAGCCTCTATGAGTCGTAGTATTATTCCTACCTTCTTCGATGGTGCTCACAACCCTACACCTTCTCCTCTCCAACATTAAATTCATTTACGCTCAGCCTTACCTGGTGTTTACACCATTGAAGCTCCTTCCTGTTGGACATGGCTATATCCATTTGAAGTCTTCACCTTTGGGCATACCCATACTTGATTACTCCCCTGCTTGACAACTCCAATGCCACGACAAAGAGCCAAATGTTGTTGAGGGTCCTCTTCTCAAGTAGAAGGGAGTGCTCAAGGCACACTTCAAGCTCATAAGGAAGCACAGAGATATCATTCCTAAACCCCTGCTCCTATACAAGTTGTCGAGGAGGTCTTCGCCTCTATGGTTGAGTGTGTGATTGATTCAGGCCATACTTTAGGGTGCCAAAAATAATATCTATGTAATAGAGCTATACTAGAACATGAAATCGCTCCCCAACAATGTCTTACTAGAGCATGATGAAGCTCGCAGGGAGATATTATTACAGATTGATGAACTAGAAATGGAGCACAAGGATCCCAGTTTGCAACACTGTGACATCTATACCAAGTTGGCCCTTCAAATTTAATAGATGGGACGGAGAACAAAGCCGAGAACTAAATATCAATCTTCCTGGGGATTGCATGGTAATAGAATGGGCTGCCACTGTTCATGCCATGGACAATGAAACTAAGAACTTGTTGTGAAAACTTGTGCCCAGATTGAGCATACAGTGTTTAAGTATTAGCATGAAGGATTAGATCCTTAATGAGATCACATCTTTTTCATTATGAATAAACCTTAAGAGCACAACACAATACATTAAAGCCTATGAATCTAAGAATTGAAGACTGCTGCTCAAAAGAGCTTATTCTACTGTAAATTATTGCTCAGTAGAGCTTATTCATTTCCTATCCTACTGTAGCATGTGCAAAAATAAGGCTGCCAGTTGAAATTAGTGAATTAATGCAACCACCTCATGGATACAATGGTCCTTTCCTCTGTGCTTAGTCATCATGAAAAACTAGGAAACCTCGAAACCAAAATGTTTGCAGGATGGAATATTGCCATTGTTGGGCTACACTAGAACCTGGGTACTTGAAAATGAAAAATGTCAACAATTTTGATGCAACAATGGACATAATCTTCCACGAGATATGTGTAGTTTTCCTGAAGAGAATTGTTGTGAACTCCGTCAAACCACATACTGCCCCCTTTTCTTGAAACTCCCATTTTTCCATCACATGAGAGCACATAATATTGTCCAAATGATTGTTGTTAAATATCTATATTAGATAGATGACAACTTGTCACAAGGGAAGCATGATCTGCAATTATGTCCTTTAAGGAATATTGATTCCATAGTCTTCCATAACCATTATTAGGCCACCACATGTGCTAGTAATGCAACCCATCTGGTAGTTCTACACCTAAGGCTCTAAGTGATAGGCCTATAAATAGTTGGGTAATGTAGTCCACTGTCATAGCTAAAAAGTTTCCCCAGAGAGATCACATCAACATTATTACAAGAAAATGGTTCTGAAGCAGTAATATGTATTATAGAGCACTCCTTGCTGATTATTATGGAGTAGCAAGGCCACTAGACCAAATTCTTCCAACCCTAGGTCACTGACTCTGCTAGTTCTTATGTTTTAGTATGGGTAGTGTCTTCCTGGTGTTCTAGGATTTCTTCTGCCCTTACTTGTTTTTTTGTAGCAGGGCTTTGGGTGGTGGTAGGAATTTATCATGTCCTCTTCTTTCTTGGAACACAAGGGGGCTTATTTTGATGTCCTCTCATTCTCTCAATGGTTGGTTTTCTACTAATTATCTCAACGTCAATATCACTATACTTCTATGGTGTAATAGAATTTGTCTCTTCTTCCTTAATATGAATTAGTAGGTACTTTGTAGCCAAGGGATTCATGACAATATATTCTTCCTCCTTCGCAATTGCAATGGGTGGAGTCACACAATATTGGGCTCATTTAGTGAAGTTGCAACCATTAGAGTCGCAATGACTTCTTCCAGGAGTTGCAACAAAGAGATGAAATATCTTGGTATGTTTTCTTTCTATGCATGGGCTTCCTTATTTTTCAGGGACTTGAGTAGGAAGTACAACATATTGACATTGTGACAGTGTCTGAGATGGTCAAGGAAACAAATGTTTATATTCCTCTAAGTGAAATGGGGCACCTATACTATCATTAACCTAGTGAATTGACTATGGCTCAAAGTTTTTACTAAAAATTAAATATTATTTTTAGCATTCACTAGATATATCAACGAACCTCTCAAATATCTATAAATTCACTAGATATCCTGTTTATAATGTGGCAATGATACCAACGAGGAAATGGTAAGAGGTTACCATGGTTTAATGTAGACTCTCTGACCCAGAGCCTACACCATCTCCTTGAGGCTCAGTTTGCATCATGTCAATATTATGTGTAGCCTGAAAAGTAGAAAACAAAGTTAATAGAAAATTTTGCGAAAAGAAATATAATAAACATTATAAATATGGTTAACGAAAAGTATCGATACCTGTGTCACGACTAGAACCTGAGAAGAAATAATCTCTTCAGATAGCCCTTGATGTGTAGCGCTAACCTAAAAATTCCATAATGTTAAGACTCATACCATATAAAATTATGTGACATAAATTCAATTTCAATTTGATTTACAAAAATATAGATAGATAGTAATGAATGTGGCACTTGTACATGATCATGTCCATGATCTAAAAAATGAGGACCAGGGGCAAGGCAATGTTGTTCTAAGAATTTTGTAAACTGCATAAGTTAAATAAATATATTGGCATAAGTTTTTGGAGACTAAATGAATATACACCAAAAAATCATGTTACATGCACTCTAGCTCATCTTATAAATGTGTATTTGAAAATAGGTCAAAACATGCTTGTACATACCTCGCCCATGGTGTGCATTTGTCGTGCAATGGATCACTCATAGAGGTCTCTACATGAGGATGCATACTCCATAAGTTCATCTCGCTCCATCTCCCTAAACACATCATTTGGAATACTCACAAATGAACGAACTCCTACACTAGATGAAGGTTGACTTGTCCAGAAGCCAACTTCCACCCCTCCTAAAGCAGCTGCAATATGTTCTTGTATCTTCTCCCTCATTTTTGATGCAGCACTCAAGATAAGGGCTAACTCCTTTGGAAGTGTAACTACCCTAGGTGGTCGAGGTTCTAAACGAGGTGTTGGAGGCCTAAACCCAACATTTCGCATAGCATCAGGTCATTCATATGTACGTTCTTTTCCAGCTCCATATAACTTGGACCCAGTATCTGTATAGTTAGGGTCCATGTGCTCTTGGAATTGAGAAAAAAACATCCTAACAAAATATTTCCGCACCTCATCATTATTTGGGAACTTCCTGTATGCATATAGGAACTTCTCATAAATATAAGGTGCAATATTGGGATCATTGAATCTTTCAATCTTTAGACGTTTTTTGTCTTCAGGCCACAAGTCAAATAGTGACAAGGCCATTTCTTTAGTCACCATACTTTTAACTTCATTGTAGGAGTAAATTCCAATCATTGACGCTCTCCTCCTATGCATCATGTCAAAAAAAACTTGGGTTGCTGGTCCAACCCCACGGTAAGTCTCTATCAAACTCTCCAAATTGTGCGAAACAATTTGGAGACAATTTCGACTACGGGTAGAGAGATTACAACTTTGCAGTTCATTGTGCATTCTCATGGAATGCTCCCTCATCCCATTAACAGTAAGTAAGGATATGGTATCTTCCCAAGGCATCTGCTCAGGAATATCACCAGGATGGATGTAAAGGGGATCATAGCTCAGATTTCGAGAAAACTCATGAACCCTACGACCTCTCCCCCTAGGAGGGAAACCACCACCACCTATAACATGTTAAATTATTGCACATATTAAAAATTAAATAATTTATAATGAAAATTTGTATTTAAAAATTTTTTCTGGTCATTTGAAAATACCTAGTGGAAAAACTATCTCTTCCTCTTCGCTCATACTAGGATGGTTCCCTCCCGAGGAATGAATGTCTCTAACACCCAATGTACAAAACATTAAATTGTTTTATAACACAATTAAATGGGACACACAATAATGTTCACAATAAGTTTCACATTAAACATACATCAAACAATAAATTTTCCTTAAGATTTTACCTAGAGGAGAAGTATCCAAGTGTGGGATGGATGCCACAGGCTGAGACATTGTTCTCCTTTGCCCCTCACTAGCAATAGGGCCAACCCCAACTCCTACATTTGAACCTATGGAGCATAATGTTTTCACATTAAACACATGTCATTTGAAAAAAAAATTTCACCTATTCAACATTGAATATAACGTAAAATTGAACATTTTAACTAGCAATTGATCTAACGTGTACTTATACCGTGTATAATATAATCCTCAGAATGGGCTCTATGAAATTGGGGGCGAATGGGAACAGGTATATGTGGCTCCTCTTGTTCGAATTCTTTTTTGGGTGCACGAGTCATATGAGTGCGTCCACCTGTGCAAGACAAAAAAAAAATTCACATTAATCAATTTTTCATAACGAACAATAAATATAACCTACTTGAAAACATGACATAACTAAACAGCCAATGTACCTGATAATCCTCTTCTCATGGATGGGTCTATGTAGGGCTCGCATGATGCCATTGTTGATATAGTATCAAATCAAATTTCTGCCCCTCATAAACAAAGTAGAAAACAAATTATCAATCGAAATTCAATACAAATTCAGTGATAGAAATTCTCAACAGAAATAGGCCATTGGATTGCGCAGAAAAGACATGGACAGAGTTTAGATTGGTCTGATATTTTCGAACTGAATTACAGTGAATCAAGTTCAAATCTTCCTCTGATATTTTCAGATTATCTTCTGGGTTCAGGTCAAAATTCCAGGAGGTCGAGAAAGGATCATATTATAGCTTCGGAGAAAATCTTAGGGACATAGTGGTTCGATTCTTGTTTACAATGCTACTCAATAATAAGTTTACAGTGATATAGTGGCTTAGTTCAAGTACCAATTATAGTAGATGCAATTCGGATGATGCCACAGTTCAGTTTTTTGGTGTTTTAGGAGATTATTTCTCGATTTAAATTTATGGTGCCATTCTCTGTAATCATCGATATCAAATGGAAGATCACATGAAGGTCAAGGGACTACATTTTGGTGTTATATAGATGTCACAGTACAATGATGTATCACTGTGGTCTTGATGTTGCTACAATGATAACCTTACATGAACATGTTCTGGTGTTAAAGTGAAACTTGCTACAATCAAGGAAGTTTTGGGTTCAATCTACCACGTCATGTCCTGGTGCAAAGTAGTGCAGAAAAGAGAAGATCATCATAAGGTGGATAAAAGAGCAGCATCACTATACAAGATCTCAGACTTGGTCAAGGAAAGATATTATCTAAAGACTAGGAACCGAGCTTTCCTAGGACTGGTAAAGAAGAGTGCAAAAAATAAGGATTTATCATCATTACAACAAAGATCTAATCCTTACCCTTGAGTAAGATCATTCAAAGAGAAATCACTAACACATCTTTTCTCCACCATCGAAGAAATAGAGATGAAGACTTTATCTTCACTTATCAAGTAAGTATATTTCATTATATAATCAAATTTTGTTTAAATGAATTTGTTTTTGAAGGGATATCTATAAGCTGGTTGGGTTACCAAGGTTCCTTGAATGAGGAGAATAGTCACAGTCCTCGAAGAAAGTAAGGTTATGTGACTTAGACCAAATTTATACAAAATTGAGGTATCAAATAATGAAGGGATATCTTCATAAGATCTTAGTTGTGAGATATGGAAAAGACGATAAGATGGACAACATAAAAAATAGACAAGAAAAATTACCTCATTCAACTAGTGGTCTCTATACTAGGTGGAAAAAGACAAATCAAGTTCAAAAATGTTGAAGGATAAAAGACTCAAACATTTGCAGAAAGAAAAAGGGAAGTTGAGGAAATTACAATAAATATGGTCCTAAAGGGACAATCTCAATAGGAGTAAGAAAAGAAGATTAAAGAAAAAAATCACGCAAACTTATGAATAAGGAATTAATTTCTGTTGCAAACAATGTAGCATCCTGATCTAAGCATGGCAGGAAATCTTGGTTTTTTATTCTAGTTTCGTTAGACCCTCACCTGTTTGATTTTGGTTCTAGTTTTCAAAACAGGGTATCAACATACCAAATGTCAAAAATACTCTTGAACCTACTAAAAATGGATGAAATCCCATATTTATTAATCTTAAACTTGGCATGGATGGTCGGGGCATAACCCCAAAGGAATAGGATGACCCACCACCCAATGTTAGGATTTTTAGTCTGGAATAACTCTTAGTTAGTATTCGAGGGAAAATTAAACCATGATGAGGTTTACTATGGACGATATAGAAATTATAAAGGAAATGAAAACCCTTATTGAGAAATATAAATCAGAAAATGGTCAGCCAGAAAGAGATGAAAGCTAAGATAGCGAAAAGGAGAGAGATTCTATACAAATGTAGCCATAATTTTCAAGGTTCCTCCTCTAAATCTATAATTGTTAGGGAACACTTTAGACATGTTTCTCCCATTCATGAAAAGAATCCCATAGTTTCACTTTCAATTCCACAAATGAGAGAGTATTGTTGGTTTTATTCCACCTTCCTCCACCACTACTAGTTGCACTCAGCCCACCATTGAAATCCTTAGAATAAGTACAGGGAATATGCTTATGAGTACATGGCCAAATTGTGGTATGATGAAGATATCCCCTTCAATATTTCATACTCATCTTGTTATCAATATACTGTAGGGTTCATAGTTGTTGTTAGTAAGAGCTTCAAAGGCCATTTTTATAGATTAAAAGAAAAAGAAATGTTTAATACATAAATGACTAGTTTATAGAGATTGAAAAATCATGGGGAAAAAAGGGCGATTTTTTCTCAAATGGATGGAATGATGGAAAGTCTCTTACTATGATTAATTTCCTTTTTTATTTTCACACAAGGATCCTTGTTTTTGACATCAATAAATGCAACTAACTGAGATTAATATGCAAAGTTGTTATTTCAGCTATGAAATGTGATTGTCCTCAAGCTGGGTATGGAGAATGTTGTTTAGGTTATCATTGATAATGCCTCTAACTCCATGCACACTACAAAACCCAACCACACTACAAAAATCCAAACCCAACCACACTACAAACTCCATGCATTCCAACTACCTAAACTTTGCATATTTGGTGTCTAATTATTTGGATTTACATTGAAGTCCATGAATATGTATTTTTTAATTATTTTTTTAATATTTTATGTTGTTTTTAGTAAATTTGTTCAAAAACTAGTCTATATGGACCACTTTATTCTTTTGGTTTGGTAGAACCCTTAACCAGTTGATTTTGGTTGCGGTTTTCAAAAAATTGGTCTCACCATACCAAAAAAACCCAACCACACTACAAACTCCATGCATTCCAACTACCTAAACTTTGCATATTTGGTGTCTAATTATTTGGATTTACATTGAAGTCCATGAATATGTATTTTTTAATTATTTTTTTAATATTTTATGTTGTTTTTAGTAATTCTGTTGAAAAACTAGTCTATATGGACCACTTTCTTTTTTTGGTTTGATAGAACCCTTAAGTAGTTTATTTCGGTTGTGGTTTTCAAAAAATTGGTCTCACCATACCAAAAGCCAATAAGCCTATTGGACCTACCAATCATGGATGGGAACCAATTATTGTTATCCCTAAAATTGTTGTGGATGATTGGGGCCTAACCCCCAAGGGCGATGGTGATCCACCACCCAATGTTTCTTTATGTTTATCCCAAACCTTGAGCCATTATACTTTCACATACTATAGGTTTTGAAGGATTTGGTAAATATTGTTATTGTTTAAGGAGTGTCGGATAGCCATTTCTGGGAAATGTTCTTTAAGCCCAATCAATTTTGAGAGGGAGTGTTGAAATTTGGAGTAGCTTTGGGATGAACTCCCCCAAGAGAAGCCGAACTACCCCAATTCAAGGAGAAACCATCTTGACCCAAAGAGAATTTATTTGGATAAAGGAAAATTATTATTATTAATGTGTTCAAATAGACTTGGTATTCCTCCTACCATTTAATGTGGCATAAAATTTATTTGGGTGAGCAATCATCAAGGTGAATATATTTAAATATTCTTGAGGGCAAATTAAAAGAGGCTTTTCGTCAAAGTCAACCTCACAAATGAAGGGTCACATTGACACCAAAAGGCACCCCTTGATTCCTCCATCTATTTATATAAATAGAAGGCCTGGGAGCTCTTTTAAATCATATTAACTGCATCAGAAAAAAGTTAAAAAGGGCTTCTGAGGTAGTCGCAGGATTGAGAGCCCTAGCCGAAGTGGAAAAAGGAGAGTTTTGGTGTCTATGGTGTATGATCTAATTGGTCGAGTAAGGAAGGAGGCTAGCCAATATTGTTTGGAGTATTTCTGTGCATGTTTAGTGACACAGTCTCTATGAATAGTTTGCATACTTTTTTTGTCTTAGAGGTAAGGCTGAGCCCCTATGGTAACCTATTTGGAGGGTTGTAAGGCATGTCTTGGAGCACCAAATCAAAGCAGGCAACAAGCTGAGTTCGTGGATGAATATGTGCATGCACGAGGGCTGATTTTTCTTGGGAATATGGTTGCATATTCTGAGTTGGTTTCCGGAGGTTCGAGCCCTAAATTGGATCAGATTTGAGGTCATTCAATGCTGGAACAAACCTATGTCTAAGGGCCAAATTTTCTAGTGAAACAACGTTGAAGATAAGGTTTGTTTGCAAGTGGTTTGTAAGCTAGAATTGGAGTTGTAGCATTAGCTACAAGAAGCCCTAACCGAGGCTGAATCTTTACAGATTAAAAGTGTGCAAAGGTCCAAGTTTTCATGAGCAAAAGTTAATGTCCTCAAGGGTAAGTAATTGTATTCTATTTCGATTATTTGCTAGAAGATATGGTCTGCCCTTGTATATGTTTAAACAATAATGTTAAGTGACCTAATTATAGTGAATTTGGAGGCTTGTTAGAGGTTTCTTGGTGTGCCATAGCACTGTGAACTATGGAAAACTAAATACAAATAAGTGGAAAAAGTATTGATACAATTAAGTGGACAAAGTATTGGACAAATTATTGCACGAAAATGGCTGGTTGTCAAGCCTCAAAACAAATCCATTCAACCAAAATCATCGAGCCTCAAAACAGAGTCATCAAATTTCATTGTAGAGACATATAAAGATCCATTAAGTAACCTTCCACAGTGAGTGAGAGGCCCTAATCTAAATATAAAAGACTCTTGCATTTACCCCGTGCTAGATAAACAAGATCGCCCTGATCCATGTGAAAGACCCTTGCAAATATTTCAGACCAATAGTGATCGATAATCACGAAAGATTCTCCATTCACTATATCTTCTGGGGTTTAAATTTTTATTACAATCATCAAAAGGGTCACACCGGACAGGGTTTTCCTTTTTTGGCTCAGGAGACCTTTCAAAAGTTTTGAAACTGCTATATTATGATGTTGTGACTATGGGGTTTATAGGCAAGGCAACACATTTTTTATCATGTTTATATCTATATCGAGCTACCGCTGCATGTGGTGTTAACAAATTATGTTTAATGATTACAGAGGCAAGTTGTGAAACCAATTAATCTGCTCATGGGGTGAAGGTGCCATGTACAGTGTATATGAGAGGAAAATAATGATTGTATTAGCTTCTTCGAGAGGATTACAATATTTAAATGAGATTGGAGAACCTGGCACAACTTCAGGAATTCAATTTGATCTCCAATTATAATAATGCTCCCTACAGTGATAAGCCTGAAATCCTCAGTTTCTCTAATTTGTAGATGAAACTCAGCTCCAGGAGTAATACAGAGGTGGATTTGGCCTATTTATAGATTGAGTAACTCACTCCCAAATGGATCTGGAACTCGACCCCTGAATGATGAAATTCCTAGAATTGGTCTCCTACAGTATAAAACTCAGTCTACCAAGGATAGTTTCGTCCTCTGCAATTAAAACCTCCATGAAGAAATGAACCTTGACCTTCAAATGAGAAAGGATGAATTTAACCTTATTACTCCAGCTATGCAATCAAGCTCGGCCCCTTTTATAATTCTTGGTTCAAACCCTGAAGATGATGTTTGGCTTGCAAATAAATGATGCTCTCGTCCTAAGATAAGGATAGATTTGATCCCCAAAGATAATTGATCTCGGCCTCCCCAAATGCTCTAATCTAAATATAAAAGACTCCATCGGATAGGGTTTATATGCAAGGCAACACATTTTTTATCATGTTTATCTATATCGAGCTACCGTTGCATGTGGTGTTAACAAATTATGTTTAATGATTACAGAGGCAAATTCTGAAACCAATTAATCCGCTCATGGGGTGAAGGTGCCATGTACTGTTTTATATATCTAATATAGCGTTTTTTTTCTCTGAAAAATAAATATTCAATGGCTATATGAAGAAGCTTACCTAGCTAGATGATAACGATGGCTCGAATGCTCGGCAGCGACAGCTCCAGTCCAAGAAAACGCGAAAACGACAACGCGAAAATGTAAACGACAGTGCAGAATGCCGAGCGAGTTAAGAATTTTGGGGTTTTATTATAAGAATAAAACTCTCGGAGGAGAGTTAAAAAGACTCTTAGACGAGAGTTAAAATAACTCTCGTCCGAGAGTCTTCTCGAGAGTTTATGTCAATACAACTCTCGGATGAGAAAATACTTAACTCTCGTTCGAGAGAATTTTAACTCCGGCCAAGCCCAATCAAACTCTCAGCCGAAACATTAAAAATCTCTCGGACGAGAGTTTTAAAAACTCTCACGTTGAAAGCCAGTGGACCCTAACACACTGTGGGCATATTAAAATTTTCACCCAAATTCCTAGCCCTTAAGCCAAAAGAAGATGTTTTCCAAGCTTAGGAGTTCACTATCCAATATTATATTTATTTATTTATTTTTATTTTTATTTTTATTTTTATTTTTATTTTTTAATAGTGGTTTAATTAATTTAAAAAAAAAAAAATTAAAATTAAAATTAAAATTAAAAAAGTAAAAATTAAAAAATAAAATAAAATAAAATAAATAAAAATAAAAATAAAAATCCTAGGCCAAAATTAAAAAAATAATAATAATAATAATTAAAAATCTAATCTAAACAGTAAATGGGTCGCATTAGGTCGTGGGCACGACCTGACCCGCCCGAATGAAGGGTGCACAAGAAAGCAAACAGAAAATGGATCACACAAACGTGCAAAAGGAACGTGGGTGCCCTCACACGACCCGACACGACCCAACTAGGACACGTTCCTTGGGTGCCCTCACACGACCCGACCTGACTCGATTCACCCAAACGTGTTTCCTTGGGCGCCCTCATATTACGGCACGACCCGACCTAACCCATCCCGAAAGCGTTTCCTTGGGCGCCATCACACGACCCGACCTGACCGGACCCGCCTGAACGTCGAAGCCATGAGGGAGCAAACGGAAAATGGGTCGCATGAACGTTCAGTACAAGGCACACGGGCAGTCACAACTTAGCATTTTTGATACGGCCACCATCACACAACCCATCCCGACTCGACCCGACCCACCCGAATGCGTTTCCCTGGGCACCCTCAAACGACCCAACCCGACCCACCCGAACGCGTTTCCCTAGGTGCCCTCACACGACCCAACCCAACCCAGCCCACCCCAACCTGCCTAAATGCATTTCCTTGGGTGCCCTCACATGGCACGACCCGACATGACCCGCCCAAATGTGTTTCCTTAGATGCCCTCACACGACCCGACCCGACCCGCATGAACGCATTTCCTTGGGTGCCCTCACACAAGTCGAGCCCACGCGACTCGCCCGAACGCATTTTCCTAGGCACCCTCACACGACACGACCCAACCTGACCTGACCCACCTGAAACCGTTTCTTTGGGCAACCTCACATGACACAATCGGACCCGACCTGCCCGAAATTGTTTGCTTGGGCAGCCTCACACGACACGACCGGACCCGACCCGACATGATACAGGTAATCACAACTTAGCATTTTTTATACTACCACGTCCCTCACACGACCCGACCTGACCCGCCTGAACATCGAAGGCACGAAGCAACAAATAGAAAATGGGTCCCACGAACATGTAGTACAAGGCACACGAACGGTCAGTACAACTTAGCATTTTTTATAAGGCCAACCTCACATGACTCGAATTGACCTAACATGCCCAAACAAGTTTCCCTGGGCACCCTCACACGACCCGACCCGCCCGAACGCGTTTCCCTGGGCGCCCTCACATGACTCGACACGATTGACCCTACTGGACACATTCCTTGGGTATCCTGCCATGACCCGACCCGCCGAAACATGTTTCCTTGGGTGCCCTCATAGTACGACACGACTTGACCCGACCCGACCCGAACGTGTTTCCTTGGGCACCATTACATGACCCAGCCGAACGTCGAAGGCATAAGGGAGAAAATGAAAAACGGGTCGCACGAATGTGCACAAGGCACATAGGCGGTCAAAATTTAACATTTTTGATATGTCCTCCCTCACACAATCCGACCCGAACACGTTTCCTGTGGCGCCCTCACACGACACAACACGACCCGCCCAAACAAAGGGCGCACGAGGGAGTAAACGGAAAATGGATTGCACAAACGTGCACAAGCAATACGGGCGGTCACAACTTAGCATTTTTTATACGACCACCCTCACACAACCCGTCCCGACCCGACCAAACCCGACCCGCCCGAACGCATTTCCTTGGGCGGCCTCACACGACACGACCTGACCGAACCCAACCCGACCTGCCCAAACGCGTTTCCCTGGGCGCCCTCACAATATGGCACGACCCGACCAGACCTGACCCGAACGCGTTTCCTTGGGCGCCATCACACAACTCTATCCGACCCGCCCGAACGTGTTTCCCTAGGCGCCCTCACACGACATGACATGACCCGACCTGGTCGGACACATTCCTTGGGCACCCTCACATGACCTGACCTATCCCGACTTGCCCGAATGCATTTCCTTGGGCGCCCTCACAGCATGACACGACCCGACCCGACCTGACCCGGACGTGTTTCCTTGGGTGCCATCACACGACTTGACCCGACCCGACCCGCCTGAACATCGAAGGCACGAGGGAGAAAATGATAAATGGGTCGCACAAATGTGCACAAGACACATGGGCGGTCACAACTTAGCATTTTATATGGCCTCCCTTACACGATCCGACTTGAACGCGTTTCCTTTAGCCCTCACATGGCACGACCCGACTCGCCCGAACGAATGGCGCACAAGGGAACAAACGGAAAATGGATCGCACAAACGTGCACAAGCAACACGGGAGGTCACAACTTAGCATTTTTTATACGACCACCCTGACATGACCCAATCCAACCCGCCTGAATATGTTTCCTTGGCTATTTCTGACACAACACGACCACCGTGGACTTAGACCCACCCATCGAAGGTTTCAATCAGAGGCAGGGCATCACAATACTACGCCCACCCGACCGACCGACCCAACACACTTCCCCCTTGGGCGCCATCACACGACCACCCGACCCGCATGAACGATTCTCTCCTTGGGTGGCCTCACACGACACGACCCGACCAGACCCAACCCGACCCACCCGAACACGTTTCCTTGGGCGCCCTCACACGACCTGATCACACAACCCGACATATTGTTCCTAAACCCTAAACCTGATCACACGACCCGACACATTGTTCCTAAACCCTAAACCGGATCACATGACCTGACACATTGTTCCTAAACCCTAAACTTTAACTACCGAACATTGTTCCTAAACCCTAAACCCTAACTCTCGAAATGTCACAATTCTGACGCTTTTCCTTAGCGTAGCAATTCTGACACATGTCTCCTAAACGTTGCAATACTAACACTTGGCTCTGAAACGTCGCAATTTCGACGCATACTCCCACAACGTCACAATTCCGACACTTTTCCTTAGCATCGCAATTCCGACACTTGGCTTCGAAACATCGCAATTCTGACACTTTGTCCCGAAATGTCAGTATTCCGACGATTTTCCTAAACTTCGATGTTCCGACAATACTCCCTAAATGTCGCTAGACCGATGCTTATTGGCGGGATTAAAAAAATTGAGAAAAATTGGGGAACTTTCCGACAATACGTCAATAGTGTTGGAACTAAAGTGTCGGAAAATTGACCGTATGTACTAGTGTCATAAGACCTTTTATCATTGAGGCTTCTATTTTCTTCATTTTCCTTCAATTTCCCTCTCATGCAAATTTGTGTCTCTTCACCTTCCTTTCTCCTATTTTCCTTTATTTTCATAAATAAATGTCAATTAATTCTGCTTTGCCTTTGCTAATGCCTTTGCCAATTTCCATAGTCATTAATTAAGCACTAAGGATACCCATCACTCCCATGACCTTGGCCTTATTTTTTATTTACATAGGAAAACAACCAGGGGTTGTTATAGAAGCAATCACCACCTTTGTTCTAGGTACATGGCCAGAGACGTTTTAGGTATATTACTTATTGGTCATGGCCCTTTTTTATTTTGTTAGAATTCTCGAATGGAATTTTCATCTATTACATTGATGATGCAATTTTTCTTTGGTGTAGGACCCATATGGGCACGTTTGACTTTGGCACTAATGCAATTCACAATTTTCTTGGGTTCTGTGATTGGCTCCATTTAGTTTGGGGGCAGAGCTTGAAGGTTCTTCTATCGATCTATGCTTGAAGATTTTAATTTCGACTACCTTTTCTCATTTTGCTTGAACATGTATAATAATATATAAAGTACCCTACTTATGTGGTAGTTTTCTAATTGTTTTGTTTTATGTACATGATCGACAACATGTCCATTGGTATTGTCCATGGAGGGAGGCTTAATCAACTCTATATGTTGTTATAGAGAGCACAACCAAAGGTATGATAAGAAGGGCAAAGTGGATGGTTGATTTGTACTTTATTGTGTGTATATAGAAACCGTTTTGTTGCTCCGATAAGCAGTGTATTGATGAAAAGCCACATCTCTCGGTTTGCATGGTTCTTCTGTGTGCTAATTTTTGTGTAGCTTAGAGAACATACATACATTCATTCTCGATTCTTTCTTTTGCAATTATTGCTTCCATCGTATGTGCTTTTTGCACACAAATTTCAGATGTTGTAGTACGGTAAATTTACTCTGAGATTTATTTATGAGATATATATTTTTAAAATATTTTGTATTTATTTTGCATTGAGCATCCTCTCTGTTCCGTTATCGAACTCATCAATGCTACGTGAATTGTTCCTCGCATGGCAGATGTCACTATAACTAAATTATGATAGCAACACTACCACACTTCTCATAAAATCTTTCTTTGTAAAGCACTCATTTCTTAGAAGTTTGATCATCCTACACTAGCATAACGAATATATATATATATAAAAGAAACTCAATAAATAAATAGATTTATCGAATTATCAAAGTTACAAATTTTTTATATAAACTTTATTTAAAATGTTTCCTACATTCAAATTCCTTGTGTTTAACCAATCTATCTTTTAGAAAGGCACATTATTATATTAATTTCCAAAAGTAGATGACAAATATCAAAAAATTATATTAAATATGTGATGATTATCTATTTTTTTTCAATTATTTAATTCAATATATATAACTAAATAGACTATTAATATCTACTTGTATTAGATGCAAATTAATGTGTTAGTTATTTCATTGATGTTCACATAATTTATTTAATGGGAATTTATGTACAAAAATATTGAAGATTAGGTTGTTAGATAATGAAAATAACATAACTAAATAAATTCTAATGTTCCTATTGATATCAAATTTTATAAATTATGTTTCACTTTTACTGTTTTATTTATATATATATAGTTAATGAGGAAAGATTGAGATGCATACAACAACATTTGTTATAGGTTTTCAAATTATTAATTTTTGTTTTCAAATTATTTGTTTTTGTTATTAATATGTTTTTGTTCTTCTTCTCAAACTATTAATTTTCTCTAAAATGCCTTGTAATTGGTAATCTAACTATTGATTCTCCTTTTCAAACTATTGATTATTAATATATTTTCAAATTATTGATTTTCTTTTTCAAATTATTAGTTATCAATATGTACATTCTCAAAATATTAGGCTTTTTTTTAGTCTCAAATTCTTGATTACCAATATGTTTTTTTTTTTCATTATGTTAGAAAGCATGTGTTTCAATTTACAGATTTGTAAAACAAGATCATAAAAAAAAACAACTTATAAGAGAGTTAACCTATTCTACTCTTTCCTACCTTTCTTTTTCCACTAGAGTTGGACGGGGAGCTAGATTTCTTTGTCAAAATCTGAATTTTCTGAAGTGTGTGTTAGTTTGGTGCCACTAGCTGCTTTTTCATCCAAAGTCATCTCAAGCTATGTAGATGGGACTGGTACCAATGCAAATTGATGCTCGACCTCATCCTTCATCACTATTTCATGGGTATTCCACCCATTGTTGTTGGTGGTATTGGATATGGGCTCTACTACTTCAGTTTTTGCTTCCTAAGATTCTGAAAACGGCCATCTTTTTTATTTTTGTGTTTGTCTTTTTTTCCTTTCTTTTTTAGCTTGTGGACAAGTGTTTTGGAGGTGGCTGGTATGAAGACAAATACGACAATGAAAGGCTATGTTCGTTGTGTTCTCATAATCAAGAGGTTGAGACCACTGTTGATTGTTGAAATATAGCTGGATTCTCGAAAAAAATATAAATAGCCAAGGAGACTTGTTCATCATCTATTTTGATGAATTTCCTTAATGTATTCCCAATTCTTGCTAGTACTTTGTGATGCCAAAATTTTTTTGGAAACCACCATGGTATTTGCATCCAATCCTGGAAACCATGATGTCACAAATAAGCCAACATTACCCCAAAACCATGGTCCCTCATTTAGCGCATGGTCTCTATCTTTTATTGTATCAAATTTAACTATAAAGAAACTTCTAAAACATAAATAGATATCACTTTTCACTATCCATATGGAATAAATCCATTCACATAATGCCACAGATTTAGGCCAGAAACCATTGAATCCACCCATCATTGCTTTCTTATGGAGTTCATCATGAATCACATTTATCGCAGGCAGATTTATTACTAAATACGACACTTGGTTCATCATGAATCACATTTATCTCAGGCAGATTTATTACTAAATACGACACTTGGTTCATCTGCTCCACAATGTAGGGCCAGATATAGTGGGAGCTTGTGCGGGTGCCTCCTTCCCCTTGAAGGCATCTTTGAAGGATACCGGTCCTTTGGAGTTGGATCCAGGGCATCCTCCTAGAAGTCTCGTGTTAAGAATGATAACTGAATCAGATCCAATGCCATAATCGTGTTGATTAGATTCGTCTTGCAAGATTTTCCCTGCATGAACCATACTTTTTAGGCTGGCTGGAATGCCGGTCTTGCCTTGAATCCTTTGTCTAAGAGTGATGATCCATTCCTTGTTGCTGACTCTCAGACATGCTGATTTTCCTTGTAGTGTTCTGATAAAAATTTGGATCTGGGAGTCTTCAGATGGATCCGGTTTTAGATCATCTAGATCCAGACCCATAGAAGGTCGTCATTCTCTGTATGCTGGTATTGCATGTGACAGAGCAGGTTCACGTCCGCTTCTGAAACGTGACTTTTGTATTGGATTATATATTATACCTCCAGAATGGCATGCACGATATGAATAATGGGGCAACCAGACATACTTATTTGGATATACCAACTCTGAACTGATAAGGGCCCAGATCTGCCTTCATATGATAGATCGGTGGACAGATCAATACTGCAAATGGACAGAACAATTTTCATGCTATATGGCTTCAGATCTGTCCAGTTGATTGGCAGATCCCCCTCTAGAGCGAGATCAGGCCATCGATCTAGCGTCGGGAGCCTGCCGCGTGTGGCCATGGACACGATCTACAATTACGAGAGAGAAGAGGCAGATCCGCTTCGAAATTCTTTGTCCTTCTGTCAGAGCGAGAAAACCTTGCTTCGATACCTCTGATGAAGGATTGGAGATATGATAGGCATCGAGGGTGTATTCGTGCACGAGTTGGTGAAGTTCTTCTGGGGAAGATATAGCCCACAACCAGAACCGCAGAAGTATTGGAGGGTTCCCTCGGGCTTCGATGCGGGCAGCCGACTGTGTTTGGGTCTGGGAGGAAAAGCCAAACCCACTCTCAATGCGTACGAGAATCGGGCCTTGCCAATGGCAGGAGTGCGATCTTTCAGAGTTGCAACAACCAAGACTGCTTCGGAGAACCAAACCCTAGCTCCGCGCATCCTCAGAACCGTCTCCATTCTCCTCACTCACTTATCATCGTTAATAGGGAGTAATGGATTTTTTTTTTCTCTCTCAAATTATCAATACATTTTCATTAGTTATGGTTTTCAAATTATTTTGTTATCAATATATCTAATTATTATTTGGTGTATTTAATTATGAATATGTTTTATTAGGTTTTCATTTTTGACCATTTGAATATTAATAAGTTTATCAAAATATTTGGTTCTTTTGGTTTTAATTGTTTTTTTTTACAATAAGTTTTAATTAGTTATTATTATCAATATGTTTTAATTTATTATCAAGTTATTTGATTATCAATAGGTTTTATGTTTTAATTGGTTTTGTCTCAAATTATTGGATCATTAATACATTTTATTTGATTCTAGTTCTTGAACAATTATTGATTATCAATATATTTAAATTGGTTTTCAAATTATTTGGTTATCAATATGATTTGATTCTCATTCTTACACTATTGGTTATGAATATGTTTTTATTCTAGTTTTCAAATTACAGGTTCTCAAACTAGTGCTTATCAATATGTTTTAATTGAATTTAAAATGATTGGTTATTGATATGTTTTGATTCTCATTCTCACACTAATTTTTTTTAAGAATCGACTACGTATTTGTATTAAAATTTTCTGGTTTGAAGAAGACCAGAACCTTGTACATCATCATCCATAACTTCTATTACAACATCCATAACTTCTATTAGAACATTCAAAAGGTCCAAAAGATCCAAAAGATCCAAAATGGATTGATTTGATTTACACCATGTCCATATTCAACTATTCTAATCAGATTGTCCTTATACAACTTCCAAAAGATGCTTAATATTACTATATATCTGCAAAACATGGTGACTAAAACTTGCAAAACTAGCCTACAACATTTTCCTCAAGAACAATCAATAAATAAAATACGGAATGCTTAAGATTGTTCGGGAGAGGTTGTGCTCCCGAGCCTATGTCCCCTTCATTCTCAATCAATTCCTACAAGCGTGAGGTTACCTCCCTGTGTGCCTCAAAATCTTCATATTCACCACTGTTGGCCACAATTCTCCTTTATGCTACCACTAGAACTGAATTATCCATTCTAAAGCTCATCATTTCAATCTTTAATTTAAACCTCTTTAGTTTCATCTTTTAAGATTAAGATTATGAGACAGGAGCCCAAACTAGCACGTGATTCTAACAGCTGCATTTCCCCGAGCCTGGAGGCAAGTAAATGATAAACTTCATAGGTCGCCATCTGAGCTACATGAAGATTATTTTCTTTTGCATTGGTACTGGGCTGACTATCCATTGGGAAATCTACACTCCAAACCTACTCTTTTCCTTAGTGATCTAAGAGCTTGACTTTCAATTTGACACTAGTGTGACTACATCACCACTTTTTATATACATACTGAGTTGGATTCCTCAAATTTTCACTTCCTTTCATGATTTTAATGTCGATCATACTCATATGCAATGGGCGAATGATAAGATCCAACACCAATTTATTCATTCTTCAATTAGAAACAATCTCCAAGGAAGACAAATATCGCGAGCATACAAACTATAGATTGAATAAGGTGATGAACTTTCTATGTGATCGGGCATATTTTCTAGCAGTGAAATATCTCCTCTATATGTCCTTTGACATGCTCTGCATTAGGTGAGCGATACAGGTGGAGGCCTGATCCCACCCTTCAACAATAGTTAATCTATTCCTAAAGCAAGGGAGTGGTAATTTCATTTTATAAATGCCCATAGTGTGTTCATATATATTGAACCCAGCAGTTATAAAACAAGAAAGAAATCTATGAAACTGAACGATAAAATGAAAGATAAACACATATAGATAAATGCACAAAATATACGTCGTAAAACCTTGACAGGGTGTCAAGGAAACCTCAACGGGGCAAGGGATTGGAAACTTTATTAATCAAGAATGATTATCCTCATCCTACAAGCCTCTTGGGCCATCCAATTTAACCTGGGCTATTTCGTTATTCTAACTTCCTTTCGTTATACAACCAACTAATAGGTAATAAGTAAATTTGCCCAGAATTATTTTATTTACATTTGTCGTCATATTTTAACAAACTCCACCTTGACAACAATTTTCCTAATCCCTTACCCATGCCCATTCATCATCTTTTCTGCAAGCCAAGAGAAGCGAGACACCATCTCAGCTTCTCTACTGTAACTGGCTTCGTGAATATATCTGCATGATTTTCTTGTGTGCGAACCTTCTTGAGAACTACTTTTCCGCCTTCGATTACATGTCTCACAAAGTGATACCTTACATCGATGTGCTTGGTCTTACTATGATAAACTAGATTTGTAGCCAAATGAATAGCACTCTGACTATCACAAAATACATTCACTTTCTCTTGCGTCCTTCCAATCTCATCAAGTAGACCTTTTAACCAGATTGCCTCTTTACAGGCATCTGAAGCAGCTATATATTTTGCTTCAGTAGTGGACAAAGCAACTGTCTCTTAAAGTTTTGACATCCATCTGATTGCTCCACCTGCAAGAGTAAAAACATAACCAGTAGTAGACCTCCTTTTGTCCAAATCACCTGCATAATCAGCATCCACATATCCGCAGACTGAACCTTCATGACCATCAAAGCTGATGTAATGGTCACTTGTGCCTCTTAAATACCGAAGCACCCATTTCACTGCTCACCAATGTTCTTCTCCTGGATTTTCCATGAACCTGCTGACAACTCCAACTGCATGTGAAATGTCAGGTCTTGTAGATACCATCGCATACATTAAGTTTCCTACTACATTTTCATATGGTACACGAGACATATACTTCTTTTCTTCATTAGTTCTAGGAATTAAATCCGAAGAAAGCTTAAAATGGGAAGCTAATGGAACATTAACAGGTTTCACATTGTTCGTACCGAACTTTTCAAGTACTTTCTCCACATACTTCTGTTGTGATAACCAAAGCTTACCATTCTTCCTGTCTCTGTGTATTTCCATGCCTAAGATATGTTTTGCCGCTCCAAGATCCTTCATATCAAATGTCCTAGAGAGCTTAGCCTTTAAGCTGTTGATTTCTTCCATGATTTTGCTTGCAATAAGCATATCGTCAACATACAACACCAAGATAATGAATATGCCATTGAAACTTTTGAAGTATACACAAAGATCATACTCACTTCTGATAAAATCTTGGCTCACCATGAAGGAGTCAAACTTCTTGTACCATTGCCTGGGCGACTGCCTCAGGCCATACAATGATTTCCTGAGCTTGCAAACTAATCTTCTGTTGCGACCTTATACAAAACCTTTTGGTTGATCCATATATATATCTCTTCATCCAAATCACCATGAAGAAAGGTTGTTTTAACATCTAACTGTTCTAACTCAAGGTCAAGTAAAGCCGTTAGTGCTAACACAGTACGAATAGAAACAAGTTTAACTACTGGTGAAAAAATCTCATGAAAATCAATACCTTCAACCTGAGAATACCCTTTTGCAATCAGTCTCGCCTTATACCTCTCGATACTTCCATCAACTTTTCTTTTCAACTTGAAGACCCATTTGCACCCAACAACACTTCTCCCTTCAGGAATTTCTACAAGATCCCAGGTATTGTTCTTGGCTAAAGAATCCATTTCTTCTTCCATAGTCTTTTTCCATATCTCGCTATCTGCATCATCTACTGCTTCTTGATAACAAGAAGGTTCCCCATCTTCAGTAATCAATGCAAAAGATGAAGCATAATATTCATACCTTTTAGGTGTTTTTCTTTCCCTTGTAGACCTTCTTAGAGTGATTGGTTGCTAAATTGGTTCTGGAATTTGTCCAGTTTCCTTTGCTTCTTCACCTTTTTCATTAGAAGTCTCTCCTTCCTTTCGAATTTCTGGAAAAGGTTTAGTCTCCAATTGAATTTTCTGATTTGGCAATACCTGTTCCTATTCAACTTTTCCAACATCTGATTTTAGAAGAGAAGATTCATCAAATGTTACATCTCTACTAATGACTATCTTCCGTGAAGAAGAATCCCACAACCTATATCCTTTCACTGCATAATTATACCCAACAAAGACACAACATTTCGATTATTGGATCTAACTTTGAATGCTAATTTCTAGGAATAAGAGCATAGGAATCACAACCAAAAATCTTCAAATGCGAATAATTACAAGACTGACCTGACCAAACTTCTTCAATAATTTTACAGTTTATGGAAACCGAAGGTGATCTGTTAACTAAATAACAAGCAGTAGATACTGCTTCTGCCCACAACTCCTTTGGCAGGTTAGCATTGCTGATCATGCTTTGGGCTCTTTCCATAAGAGTCTGATTCATCCATTCAGCAACGCCATTTTGATGAGGAGTGTAAACAACAGTTTTATGTCTAACAACCCCTTCATCCTTACAGAATTTTTTAATTTCTAAAGAAGTAAATTCACCGCCATTGTCAGTTCTTAAACATTTAATTTATTTGCATGTTTTATTTTCCACCATTGCTTTAAATTTTTTTAAAACATTAAATACATCGGCTTTCTTTTTCAACATATAAACCCAAACTTTCCTGAAGAAATCATCAATAAATGTTAAGAAATATAATGGACCTCCATAAGACACAGTAGGAGATGGTCCCCACAGATCCGAATGAATGTAGTCTAAAATTTGTTTACTATTATGATTTCCAGTCTTGAACCTTTATTTACATTATTTTCCAAACATGCAATGTTTACAAAAATCCAGCTTCAAGGATTTAAAATTAGGAAGAAACTTGCGGTTCATCAGTACTTGAAGACCTTTCTCGCTCATGTGACCCAACCGCTGATGCCATAGACGAGAACCTTCTTTTGTTTTTTCTGATACGATCGCTGCTTCACTAACTTGAGTGCTTCCTTTGAGTCTGTACATATTTCCAACCTTTTCAACCTTCATAACTACCAAGGCTCCTTTTGAGACTTTCAGCACTCCATTCTGACCTATAAATTTATACCCATTCGAATCCAAAACTCCCACGGAAATCAAGTTTTTCTTTAGTTCAGGTACATGCCTAACATCAAATAATGTTTTAACGATATCATCATACATTTTAATTTTTACATTACCCATCCCAACAGTCTGACAAGATGCATTATTTCCAATGAATACAGAACTACCATTTACAGCTTCATATGAAGTAAACCAACTTCGGTGCGGAGTCATGTGATGAGAAGTACCAGAGTCTAATAGCCAATTTTCAGCATCTTGAGAGATATTACAAATAGGGAGAGCTTCAGCAGTTAAAACTTCATCAATCATACCTGAATCAACCTGATTTGCTTCCTTCTGGTTTTTCGACTCCTTCCGTTTCCAACAGTCTTTCTTGAGGTGTCCAAGTTTGTTGCAGTACCAGCACTTGGCTTTACACTTCTTGCCTCCGTTTGACTTTGATCTGGAAGAACCTCTTGCTTTCTCCCCTCTTTCCTTTGACCGACCTCTGGCTACCATGGCTTATGGTGCAGATGTCTCAATACTAGATTTGCTTCGTATTTCTTCAGATAAGAGAGCACCCACAACTGATTCAAATTTCAAAGAATCGACAGTGCTCAAACTGATTGAAGTTACGAAGTGGTCCCATGGCTCGGGCAGAGAACACAACAAGGTTATTGCCTTATCTTCTTCCTGCATTTTAACTTCCATATTTGATAGCTGGAAAATAAGTGTATTAAAAACATTTAAATGTTCTGCAACTTTTGTACCCTCCTTCAGCCAAAGACTGTACAATTGTATTTTTAAATAAATTTTATTTGTCAAAGATTTAGTCATATACAAGTTTTCCAATTTTTCCCACAACCCTTCAGTTGTACCCTCTCCAACAATATTAAAGAGAACTTCATCTGCCAAAAATAACCTAATGGTACTGAGGGCTTGGGCATCCAAGTCCTCCCAGTCCAAATCTATCATGCTTGCAGGTTTTTTCTTTACCCAAGTTTAAGTAAGAAGGGAAAACTAGAAATGGCCAAAATGAAAAATGCAAAGTTCGAGGTGGAGAAATTCACCGGGAAGAACAATTTCGCATTGTGGAAACTGAAGGTTAGGGATACAACAAATTCCTAACCTTCAGTTTCCACAATGCGAAATTGTTCTTCCTGGTGAATTTCTCCACCTCAAACTTTGCATTTGTCATTTTGGCCATTTCTAGTTTTCCCTTCTTACTTAAACTTCCAACTAGGGTTTACAAAAAAATTATTTCCCCTCTTCTTCTAGGGTTTCTGATTTCAGCTAAGGTTTTAAAAAAATTTACATTTTTCTCCCTTTTTCGCTAAACCAATTTTTTATTTTTTTTTTAAAAGAAATATGTGCCCTTTATTTAATAAACAATTTCTTTCAGAGGAACAGAAAAAATAAATTCCTTCAATTTCTTCCACAGGGACAGAGAAAATAAAATCCTTCAAATTCTTCCACATGGACAGAGAAAAATAAATTCTTCTATCAATCTATTCCCTCTTATCAATCTGCTATGTCTTAAAAATATATATATTTTTGAACCTTAATTTTTCTGAAGGTAACAGAATCCTTCAAAAAAATAAAAATACTTTTTAGGAAGTCGATTTTTATCATTTGGATGACAGTGTTGTTTCTCAATTTCGATGAGCAGGTGCAGGCTTCTCTGCTACGTTCCCTTTTTTCGCAGTGTGTATGTTTCTTCACATACAGGGTTTCTTTTCTCGCAACATCATGCAACAACAACGCCTCTCCGAGCACCTCAGTGTGAAATCCTCCGTAGACCCTCCGAATTTTTTCTGCAGCCTGGACAGCGCTAGAAATTGGGCACGATTTTTTTTATTTTTTTACAATGGACAACACTCGAATTCGGCACACATTTCTCTGACGTCAAGTCTGTTTTGACAACGGACAACCAAATTTTCCAGTTGCCCTCGACGACTGATGAACAATTTTCTGCTACCATACCTTTTTCACCAGAGGCAGCAGCTTTGGCACCAATCTCCATCGACGACCTCTTTTTCTCCAGCGGCAGCGACTTTGGCTCACTCGATTCACTAGTGCAATCTTTAACATAGCGGGTAGAACAGCTCTTTTTCGATCCTCTCTAACAGCCTTACTCAACTTGCTCTGATACCACTTATTGAACCCAACAATTATAAAACAAGAAAGAAATCTATGAAACTGAATGATAAACTGAAAGATAAACACATATAGATAAATGCACAAAATATACATGGTAAAACCTTGACAGGGTGTCAAGGAAACCCCCACGGGGCAAGGGATTTGAAACTCTATTAATCAAGAATGATTCTCCTCATCCTACAAGCCTCTCGGGCCATCCAATTTAACCTGGGCTATTTCGTTATTCTAAGTTCATTTCGTTTTACAACCAACCAACAGGTAATTAGTAAATTTTCCTAGAATTACTTTATTTACATTTTTTGTCATATTTTAACATGATAATGGGGTCGAAAACATCCCATCTACTAATTTCAGCAATTAATCTCTTGATTATCATCGTCATTTGAGCTATACCCTTGATTTTCATGGCAAAGGTTTTATGCTAAGGTCCTTATCATCTAATACCACTACTCCTAGAACCAAAGCAACACCTTTGTTGGCTAAAGAATCCACCTCATAATTAAGGTGTCGTTTCACATAATAAAAATCGATCTTTTCAAACCTTGAAATATGAAGTTTTATTCTATGCAGAATGGGAGTTTGGAATTGATCATAATTCTCATTGATTTTATTCATTTGTTGAATTACAATCATTGAATCGCCAAATACCATTAAATGATTAATATACCTGGACAATTCCAAATCTAATCCTTTCCATAATGCTAAGTATTTCGCCTGGTTATTAGTTATTGCCCCTTATCCCCAAGCAAAGTGAATCTCCCTTACTTCTTCAAGGCGAAGGATAACCCTTCTCACTCCTGCCGCCCCAAATTCTCATTCTCACACTATTTGGTTATCAATACACTTTGATTTTTGTTATCAAACTTTTGATTTTCAAGCTCTTTGGTTATCAATTGGTTCTTAAACTATTTGGTGTTTGATTATTAAACTATTTGGTTCTCAAACTATATGGAAGAACATATTTCATATTGAAGAACATATTGGGTACATTTTGGAATAACATATTTCATATTTTTAAATGACAATTGAAAGTAATATTTACTTGAGAAGTTTTGCCTTGTTTGGTACTCCTTTGTACTCAAATATAAGTTAAGTTTATTTTCTAACGATTTATCTAAAAACAATATATCCATAATCAATATATTTTTAAACTTAAAACAATATAACCATAATGAAAACTATATATATATATATATATATATATATATATATATATATATATATATATATATATATATATATATATATATATATATATATATATATATATATATATATATATATATGAAACAAAAAAATATATCTTAATCAAAACAATATAACCTGATAAAAATAATAATATCCATAATAAAACAACATAATTTAATAATTAAAATAATATTTAAATAAACGAAGACCACAATACATTTATTACAATAAAAACAAAATAACCACAATTAAAACAATATATCAAAACATTATATACCAATATAGATCCATCTTAACTCCACATCTACTAAGCATCTAGAGGGATCAATTCTCTCATGATCCAAATCTCTTTTTGAGTGCAAAACTTGAGAAAAATTTGCACCTTAATAATTTTGATTCCTCTCAATTCTTTGTGTGTGTGTGTGTGTGTGTGTATATATATAATGGAATAAATTGTGTGTCTTCTTCATAGTGGAAAGTCAAAATATATGAAAATTTGGAATTTAAGTTATTTCATTTTTCTTTACATAAAGTTGAAATAAAATTATGTTATTTATAATTTAGAGTAAAATAATTTTTTATTATTATTAATATATTTTTGTTTTAAATGTTACATGTCAAGTGAGCATAGAATGAATTATACAGTATGTAGTATGGATAATATTAATTTTACATGTCATTTGTCAACTCCATATATTTTTTTTTCCTGCTCCATATATTATTTTTTTCCTATGTGGTTCACGGACCTTAAGATCATATTAAGTAATGAAGGAATTTCATATCTCTCTCATGCTAAACTGTATTTATTTATTATTTACTTTATCTCTTCATATAATGTATGATGTAGAATTAAGGTGGAAATATAAGTATTTTATTTATGACCGACATTGATTTTTTTTGTTATTAATATTGTTTAATTTGTTTTTTTTTTAAGGAATGGGTAGCTTTGTATTAATAAAAATAGAATCGAGCCATTGCCTTTACATTTAAAGATTGCACATTTTCAAAACTTTTCCAAAATTGTTCAAAATGTATCCTATAACTACCTTGTGTATTGTGGAGTATGATTCTAACTGCATTTATATTATAATTCTACAAAAGAATCCATTGATTTCTACAAAACAAAGAAGAATTTATATAAACAATAACTATATAAAATGCTACCGGTTGTCCACCACGTCTTTGCGAAGACTTCTTTCCTGTGTCACTTTTTTCCCAAGGAAAAATCGTAACTTTCATTAGTAAGTTGAAAATTACATGTTGTAGATGCTTCTCATGAAGGATATGCCAAAAATGGTGGTCAGACCACAATAAAAAAAATAAAAGAGTCGTTACAAAGTTGTAATCAACTGTCCCAAAATAAATACATGAAAGATAAACCATACATAATATTGCTAAATACATATAGAGCAGCCAAAATGAAAAATCCATCCAAATATCAAGGCAAAGTTGCCCCTTGTGCCGGTTGTTCACCAAAAATCCTGTGGAAATACTGATAGAATTAATGACCAATGTGTTCCTGAATCATCCAGTGTTCCTTTAGTTGGTGCCCTGCCTCCTTGGAAAGTAAATAGGAAAGTTGATTCCTCTCCCTGTAAATATGATGACAAGAAATGATATCAAATTGAAATTTCAACAACATAACTTCTTCCAAAAGGTTCTTAAGTGTGTGCACATGACAAATGGATTTCAGGTTGAACCTATTAATAATAATTTTTAAGACTCCGAAGATCTGAAGTTGTATGCATCCTTTTATAAGAGAAAAGGAGAGAAGGTGTCTGAGGCAAGAGAGCTCAAAAAATTTAATTGTTGGTGCCTTTTCCAAGGCCCATTTTTAATTTGAAATAATGATCCTCATGTAGGAAGAAAGTCGCCCCACCACCACATCCAATATGTTGTGCAGAACCCTCAAAGTATGCCCAAGGGTAATATTTGTAAATGTCTTCGGCAGTAATAGTTTTGTGAGAAAGTTTTGTTGCATCTTCGGCGATCACGTGATATAGGGAAATGATGTGTGCAAATATAATGTTACAGGATGGGGGCTTCTCATGAAATATGAGCCTGTTCCTGGTAAGCCAGGTGCCCCAACAAATAAGTAAAGGGAGGTTATGAATTTTTGTGGGTTGGGCAAGGTTCCACCATGTTTCCCAAGCAATGGAGAAGGATGGTCCATTACATGTCAAATTGATATTCATGAGGTTTATTAGCTTATTCCAGAGTGCAAGGGAAGAGGGATAGAACAAGAAAAGGTGATCAACATCCTCGAAAACACTTCTGCAAAATGCACACCCTCCTGTGTCGCTTGTTCATTGGCCTCCTGGAAGGTGGACGTCGCTTCTGGTCTTTGCATTTCATCTACGTGCATGTTTGATTGTTTAGCAGATGGAGATACATCAGCGAGTCAAAAATTTTCTTTCAAAACTCCCACTGTAGTCGTTTCCGCCGTGTCTTCCATACTATCAACTTTAAGAATCAGGTTATTCAATTGGTTGCCAATTTTTCCACTGAAAACTGAAGACGATATACCTCCTCCCGGATTCCCGCAATTTTATTATACACCACTGTGAAATGAGAATGAGCCTCCTGAATAATTTTTTCCCCTGTCTTAGTTATCAAAGCCAATATCTCCTCCTTAATTGAAGACATTTGTTCCTCAAAAAGAGCGTCGTTACCATTTGTGCTCGATGATGCCATTTTACAAACTATCCGACCCTAAATGCATATCACTTGCATTCTCAAATTATGTATAAGACCCTTAATACACTTTTTTTTGTATCCTTGTCACCTGTTGCATACATCCTTTATCATTAAATGCAAACATTTTATCTTTGAGCATACTTGGCTGAAAGCTCCATTCCCATTGTCGTCACTCCACCCTTAAACTTGCCTGAGATTAATTGTTTTAGCTCAAGAAGAGTACTGGCTCTTCTTCCATTGAACTGATGATTAAAGGTTGTCACAATCCGACTCCACTTGTCATATGTCATGGCATTGATCCCCTATCGTTTCCAACTAGTGATCTTCCTATGAAAATCCTTCATCTTATATTGCCACTCGAGGTGATCATGCCATGCATTACATTTGATAAGAACAATTAGTGGCCTATCAGGTGTTAATTCCAGATATTTCGAAACCTTAAGAGGCCTCAATCAATGATTTATTATTCTCATGGAATATGACATAAGATTGGATACCCATGATCCAAAATCATCATCCTTTGTGTTAAATTGGCGCCTCTATTTGCTTTTTCATCAACAATATGGTTGTTTTCCATCTTAACATGATATATGTCGATAATTTCAATTTTTTTTAAGAGCATGCCTATCCAGAGGAATATAGGAGGAAGATTTACTTCCTTTTGGTCTTTAATTTTGAGACATTTTTAAATGTCAATCATTGAGTCTCCAATTAGACTTATGTGACAGAATCCCCTTGAGGAGCTTATCTTCAATCCTTGCCAAAGGGCTAAGGCCTCAGCTTGATTGTTCGATGCAAATTTCATCTCTATTTCTCTATTGGGGCAATACACAACCCCTCCCGCTCCTGCCTCCCCCAATATTGTTTAATTTTCTAAGTATTATTTTATTATTTTTCACCTCCAACCACAAAATTATTTTTACTTTTAATTATTTTATCTATCTCTATAAAGTTTGATGTAAAATTAAGGTGGAAATTGAAGCATTTTATTTATGGCCAACACACACAATTACTATTTTTAATTTGTTAATATAAGTATTATTTTATTATTTTTAAATGTAATGTTGTGTGACAACATCTCCATCATATTAGGTTGCATAGTGCCTCTCGGCGTAATCAAACTGTATATCAAAACAATATCAAAAATTGCTTGAATCCAATTTAATCTTAGTTTGGCATGGGAATACCACTTTATCCACAAGAACTCAAAATTTAAGGAGAAACACCACTTTGCACACTATATTAGTAAATATGAAATCAAGCCCTAGTGAAATTAAACTTAGGCAATGAACAAAATTGAACCTGAATGGAATCAAACTTAGGCAATGATTTTGAACCTAAACAAACTCAATCTCAGACAATGAACATGAAACTAAGAAAATTTGAAATTGAACTTGTGCAAATATGAAACTAAAATCAAAATGAAAACAACTCAAACAACTTAAGGGAATGCAAACCATTCAACCCAACCCTAATATGAAGAAAGGCAAACAATTCAAGCCAACCTCGAATAATAATGATCATATAGCAACGAGTTCCATAAATGATTTATGAATTTGATTCAGAAAATAAATATTTTGGCTCATATCGAAATGATTCCAAGGAAAATCGAAGATATTTTACTATCAATGAACATCATTATGGAGATGGGAACATGGAAAAGGAGAAACACTCTTAATCGTGTGGCTTATTTTTGCTTCAAATATTTGCATGGTAGAAAAGAGCAAGTTCATGGGAAACATTATTCCCTCCGCGCCACTTGTATTGTATCGCACGGCGAAGAAGATGATCAAGCTAGACACACTTCCACCCAACCTTTTAAAGATCCTTCGTATAACATTATAACCACAAACTAAATGAAAACTTCACTCCATTAAAAAAATAAATAAATAAATAAATAAATAAATAAAAATAAAAAAATCTCCAAATTCAAGGAGAAACACCACTTTGCACACATAAATATGAAAATAAATATGTACACATGAATATGAAATAAATATGAAACTAAAACCGACAAAGTAAAATGAATAGGTCAAGGAAATAGAGGATCATTTTCCTTCTAGATCACACCATCCAAACGTGGTTAGAGAAATCAACATTTGGTCTCAAAGTGCACAACGCATTTTTATAACATCATGGAGGAAAAAAAATAACACTAAAGTATGAACAATACGAGAGCCGCATGCAGTTGGCACATAACTGCAATTTTGTTTATACATTTTGAATATTAACTATATCTATATTTTTGATACATGTACTCTGGCAGATATTCCACAACCATTGTAAATATCAATCTTTATTTTGATTTTGGGTTTCCTTTACTAGTAAGTTATGCACTGAACTTACTTTGTATACTAGAATTTTTCTGAAAATTTTTGTACATCACTGATGATATATGCAGTCAGCTTTATATATGCATCTACTGGATCACATATTTGTAAAATGTAACATGTAATTTTTCTAACTTAATGAAAGATTACAAATTTTTCCATTGTGAAAAAATAAAAAATCTAAATTATAAAATACTTTACAAATACATATTAATATAATTCCTTTTTACCACATTATTAGTTTATTGGGAAAAATATATGAATGAATGAATGAATGATATTTTAATGTCCACGAGACTAAAAATAGTCTATGGGGCCACCAACTTCCCTGTTTTTTGCCTTCTGTAATTCAATCATTTTCTTACTCAAATTGATGATGAGCTGACCCAACCTTCTAACAGTTCCATCACTGAAAAGACAATGCCACAGAATTGATGCTAACATATTGCGGTAATTGTCCCTAATGTCTCTGAAAGCGTCACATTCCAAAATGAAATGTTTTTCTGATTACATTGCCCCAGAAGCACAAAAAGTACATACCCTTTCTTTCCAGGCTTCTTTAGGTCTCTTCCACCGTCCCGTTTCACACCAAACTTGATGTGATTTAGTTCTTAATTTAGCAATAAGAACCTTTTCCCTCCACGGAATGCTAGCTCCAATGTATTTTTTTTGTTTGAGATCACAAGTGGGGTTGAATTCCTGAACATAATACTTCTTCTTTCTACCCAACTCTTTTCCCCATATACCCTTACGAAACTTCTCCAACATAAAATTCTTTAACTCCTTGCTATTTGTGGGACATGCATTCAGGTAAATATTCCATTTTTGCATCCATTTGTTGTTTTGTCTCATCCATGATTTCTTTCTTTCACTCATACCTTCATTGAAGATAACTTTCGGTCATCTACCTCCTCCCATTTGCTCCATTCTCTTAGGTACCTTATAAGACGCACCATGGCAATTCCTTCGATGGGAGATGCCCCTGTTTCACTCAACATTATCTCATAGGGAACCGAAATTTTTATTTTGAACTTGCTCTTGATCAAGCGTTTTCGAATTTTTTGAATTTGTTTCCATTTTGAAATAGAGATGTTGCTAACCCACAATTCACACCCATATAATATCACTAGACAAACTAGGAGTCCAAAAAGTACTTCAATCGTCTTCCAATCCCATAACTCTGCCTCTCTACATCTATTTTGAAGTGCATATAATGCTTTTTACCCTCCTAAAGTTTTTTCTTTCTGCAATCCTCCCACTTAAGCTTGTTGTTGAAATCGATCCCAAGGTACTTGTATTCATTTACTTCTTCAAGAATGTTGCCTTCAAAGAAGAACGTATGCTAGCTTTACTTCCTTTTATTAGAGAAAATCATTATCTTGGTCTTACTCATATTGACTTGCATCCCCACTGCTTTAAGAAAATGCTCAAGGACATATAGGTGCATCTGCAATCCATGGGCCGATTTAGCAACCAACACAAGATCATCGGCATATAGAAGAAGCTTTATCACAAACTCTCCCAATCGAACACCCTCCCCACCTTGCAAATTTAGCCACTCTTCAAGTTTGTCAATATATGATCCGGATTTATGTGGGAACGCAACAGAATAAACATATAACCATAAATACAGAGATGCAGCAGAAATAACACTTCATTTCATTAATATCAAAGAACTGAAATTTGCTTACAGACAGAATGGAAATAAAACTAGCTAGGGCGCTGGTAGCTATCTCTGAGAAGAGATGTGGTGGCTACAGGCCTCTGAACTGAGTTACAATGAGGCTAGAGGGCCTATTTATTATTTAGAAACAATGGGAAATCCTAAACAACCAAAACCCTAACCCTAGGAGATGAAGCGCCAAAACTATGGGCCCCGTTTGGGTAAATTGGTGTTTCAACTTCCCAGGGGCATAACTTTGGCATACGATCTCCGTTTGACGCGTACCATACCTCGTTAGAAAGATCTATCCGAGGACTACAAATTTGGAACGGGCAACATCGGTCCATGGACCCATGTTGCCCTCCGTTTTCCCAAAAAACGTCGTTTAGGGCCTCAAAACGGCTCCGGAAGTTTAGGACCCGAAAACTGCTAAAAATAGTAAACTGTGCCGAAACTGAAAAACTGAAATAGACAATGGTGGAGCCCCAAGTGGAATAGGCGGGTGACCACCAATATCCACCTCGATCATTCCTCCCCCCTTAGGAAGCAATGGTCCCCATTGCGTTAAGTTCCTCCATGAGATGAGGAAATTTCTGCTGAACTTGGTCCCCGGTGAACCACTTTCCTTGGTGCAGGAGTTGGCCAGCTTTGACAACCCGATACAGTTGGATCTGCTGTTGACGAGTGTTCTTGATTTGCATGTCCATGATACAACCTGTGGTGGCCTGTTCCATGCAGTCTGGGTTTAACTCTGTTGGTGTGAGTTGTTCTGCAATGTCCGAGGTGTCCAGTAGAGGTGGGAAGTAAGGACGAAGGCGATCCACATTGAAGACTGGGTGCAGACCAAGGAATGGTGGAACACTGAGCTCGAATGCATTGTTCCCTACAGCCTTGGTGATGGTGTACGGCCCGTATCGGAGCGGGCGAAGCTTGCGGTGGGGTCCAGTGAGGCGCTCCTTCTGCAAATGTAGCCATACTTTGTCACCCACCTGGAAGTTGTGTGGCACCCGGTGTTGATCATGGCGTTGCTTGTACTTGGCATTGGCTCCGTCCAATATATCATGAACCTGTTGGTGGATGTGTTGAATGTGCTCGATGAAGCTACTGGCTTTGTCAACTTCAGACTGGACATGAGCTGAATTGGCCTGAGCAGCTGCAAATGGCATGGCTACGTCAATGGGACATAGTGGTTGGAATCCCAAGCCCACCTGAAAGGGGCTATGGCCGATTGAATTGTGGAGAGCTCGATTATAACTATGTTGTACATAAGGGAGGCTCTCGTCCCATGTGCGTGGATGCTTTGAATTGTACATGCGCAGAATGTGTACAATCATTCTGTTGACGACCTCCGTCTGGCCATCTGTTTGGGGATGGAAAGCTGTGGACTTGGTGAGCTTGGTATCCAACATCGACCAGAGGCTGGACCAAAATGTGCTGAGGAACCTGCTATCCCGATCCGATATGATAGAATGTGGGATCCCAAAGTGCACCCACACTCGTTCAAAGAAGAGTTTAGTAGTGGCTTCTCGCCGTGATATTCCTCTGCAGGTCGCCACAATGGCCATCCTCGAGAATTTGTCGACAACCATGAAAAAACACAACATTTCCCCTCGCTAGTGTATATGTGTTCGACATGTAATCCATGGAGATGGATTCCCAAGGTCGACTAGGGGTAGGTAGAGGAGTATATAGGCCTTGCTTCTTGATGGTCGGTTTGGCAATGGCACAAGCAGTGCAGGATCTGATGTGCTTCTCGACATCCTTCCGAAGGTTCGGCCAATAGAAATACTTCTGCAGGATTGCTACTGTTTTCTCGACCCCGAAATGCCCAGCGACTCGACTGTAGTGTGCTTCCCATATCATCTTGGCACGCTCGCTTGAAGGAACACAAAGGTGTCCCGTGTGACATAAAAGTGCATCTTGGAGGTGAAAATTTGGAACTTGCGTACCCCCCAAGAGTGCCTTGTAAGTTTGGCCGAATTCTGGGTCACTCTCATAGAGAAGCGGCCAATCATAAGTCTCGTGCCCACAAGAGTTGAGCACAGTGGTGAGCGCCACGATCGGTGGTCGGCTGAGGCAGTCTGCAACATTATTGGTGCTACCCTTCTTGTACTTGATGTTCAAATGAAACTGTTGCAGATATGTGGACCACTTCCGATGGCGATCATTCTGCAACTTCCCTTGTGTCTGTATGAACTGCAAGGGCCTGTGGTCTGTGTGGATGATTGTTTCCTTCCCCAAAATGTAATGCTTCCATTGTCGACAAGCTTGCACAATAGAGTACATTTCTTTGTCATATGTGGGGTACTTGCGAACTGTGTCAGACAATGTCTCACTGTGAAATGCCACTGGATGTCCCTGTTGAGTAAGAACTGCCCCAATAGCATAGTCAGAGGCATCTGTCTCGATCTCAAATGGCTGTTGCCAGTCTGGTAAAGTGAGCACTGGGGCAGAACAGAGGCGGTTTTTCAGTTCTGTGAACGCCTTCTGTTGAGGTTCCGACCAAAACAATTTTGCTCTCGCTCCTCCCTTGGTGACTTGACTCAAGGGCCAAGTGATATGAGAGAATCCCAACGCGAACCTCCGATAGAAATTAGCAAGACCCAGAAAGCTGCGAAGCTCTGTTATAGTGGTTGGGGCTGGCCAATCCCGAATGACTTGGATCTTGGCTGGATCCACATGCACCTCCCTTTCATCAATAATGTATCCCAGATATTGAACCTGGGTCATGCCAAAAGTGCACTTCTCCAAATTGGCACACAACTTGTGTTGCCGCAGTGTTTGGAGGACTTGTCGGATGTGGTGAAGGTGCTCTTCCCAAGTCTGGTTGAAGATCATAATGTCATCCAAGTACACCACTACAAATGAGTTGGTGAATGGCCGCAAGATGTCATCCATCATCCTCATGAAGGTGGCGGGAGCATTCGTCAACCCGAAAGGCATGACCAGCCATTTGAAAAGGCCTTCCTTGGCTTTGAAGGCAGTCTTCCACACATCGGAGGGTTCAATTGGTACCTGGTGATACCCAGACTTCAGGTCGATCTTGCTGAAATATTTTGCACCTTTGAGTTGGTCCAGAAGGTCATCAATCCGTGGGGTTGGGTACCTATTCCGGACAGTGATCTTGTTCAGCGCCCGATAGTCAATACAGAGTCTCCACGTCCCATCCTTCTTCTGTACCAACACGATCGGGCTCCCACAGGGCGATGAACTTGGTCCGATGTGACCTTTCTGCAACAGCTCCTGAATCTGCCTCTTGATTTCATCATTTTCCAGAACAGAGCGTCGATAGATCGGTCCATTGGGTAGTGGCGCACCTGGGGTCAGATCAATCGGGTGCTTGACCTGGCAGTGCAGAGGAACCCCCGTGGGTGAGGTGAAGATGTCCTCGTACTCCTCCACGACCTTATCCATTTGTTGTTGTCGTGCAGAGGGGCCCTGTCTGGAGGTCGTGGCCACAGTCTTCTTCTTGCCCTGGGGGCGGATCATCAAGAAAACGAATTTCCTGGTTTGGGAAATGAGCTTACTACATTGTTTTGCAGTAACCAAAGAGATAGTCGTAGGAGGTGGTACCTCTGGTATCCTGTACAACTTATTTCCCAAAGTAATAATAACAGCACGAGGTCGAGACTCATGCACAGCATGACGCTTCCACAAGTATGGTTGTCCTAATAATACATCAGAAACATCAATAGGAGCAACATCACATAATACCTCATCCGTGAAGGGCTTGATGCTATAGGGAAGGCGACACTGCTGGCTGACGCGGAGATCTCGTCCTTGGTGAAGCCACCCGATGGTGTATGGATGTGGGTGAGCTGAGGTCGGCAAGCCCAACCGCTTCACGGCGTCTGCTGAAATGAGGTTCTTTTGGCTCCCATTGTCGACAATGAACTGTACAGGGGAGCCCTTTACCCACATCTGCGAGTGGAAGAGACGTTCCTCCTCCTCTGGATCTTCCGGTTCCTCCTTCTGGACCTTTGTAGTGGCAACAGTGGCGTTGGGCTCCGCATCAATAATCTGTTTCCCTTTTTCATTCCCTTTTTCAGGTTCTGATTCAGAGTCGGAGCATGCATCTGACTCAGAAGCCCTCATCTCGGCCACTAGCGACTGCTTGGCCCGACACTCACTTGTGTTGTGAGTGGAGCTCTTATGGAACTCACACCACTTCCCCGTGTCCTTCTTTGGCTTTACGGTGTTGTTCTTGTCTTGTGGCTTTGACGGGTTGTCTTTAGCCGCCATGCTCTGTCCTTTGTTCTGCGGTTTGGAAGCACCTTTTCCTTGCTTTTGATTCGCAGATCCAAAGTCTCGCTTCTTCTGTTTGAATTTCTGCTCAATCTTGGCAGCATACCGGTAGGCCGTACCAAGCGAGGAGATGTCGAGGAACTCCATTTCCTCCTGAATGTATCTGTGCAGACAGCTGCGATACTTTAGCACCAAATGTTTCTCTGAATCTTTGATACCCAACTTTGTGTGTAGGGTATGGAACAGATTCGTCAGCTCGTGCACATCTTGATCCCTTTGTTGTCGCAGCGTGGTCCATTGTATGTACTTGTCCTCATAGCTCCCCACGGGATAGTACTGTTCCTTGACGGCGTCTCGGAAAGAAATCCAAGTTGGTACGGCCGAGAACAAAGAGGGTTCTGTCTGGTCCTTGTTCTCACAGTAGGTTTCCCACCAGTCCTTAACATGGGGGGTAGCTTTGAGGAGTGCAAAAATAATCTTCTCCCGGTCCGAAAAGTCATGAACCGAGAAATATCCTTCTAACAGATTCAACCATTTATCTACAGCATCTGCGTCTATTTGACCCTCAAATATGGGAATGTCAAAATTTACTTGTACCTTAAAAGGAGTCGCGCCTCCAGAGTGGCTGCTGGATGCAGATGCGCCGCCGGTGGGTAGCCGTTGAAGGATCTAAGCAAAGTTATCCATCATCACGTTCCTTTGTCTTTCGAGGGCCTCCTCGAGCAATATTTTGATAGGATCTCCTGCTCCCTCATCTTTCTTTTCATCCCCCATGGGCGTCCGTCGAGGTTTGCGAGGCTGATCTCGCAAAGGTTCCACCACATCGAGCCCTAGCTCCTTATACCCCGACCTCGTTGGGGACATGCAAAGAAGGATCGAGAAAAAGCAGACGCTTCCGATACCACCGATCCGGGATTTGCGTTGAATGCACGAATAAACATATAACCATGTCACAGAGATGCATCTAAATAATAACACTTCATTTCATTATCAAAGAACTCAAATTTGCTTACGTACGAATGGAAATAAAACTAGCTAGGTGCCGGTACTTATCTCTCGAGAAGAGATGTGGCAGCTACAAAGCTGTAACCGGAAGTTACAATGAGGCTCGAGGGCCTATTTATTATTTAGAAACAATGGGAACCCCAAATGTACCAAAACGAAAACCCTGTGAGACACAAAACTATGGGCCCTATTTGGGTAAATTGGTGTTTCAACTTCCCAGGGGCGTAACTTTGGCATACGATCTCCGTTTGACGCGTACCATACCTCGTTAGAAAGATCTATTCGAGGATTGCAAATTTGGAACTAGCAACATCAATCCATAGACTAATGTTGCTCTCTGTTTTCCCAAAAAACGTCGTTTAGGGCCTCAAAACGGCTCCGGAAGTTTATGACCCGAAAAACTGCTAAAAATAGTAAACTGTGCCGAAACTGAAAAACTGAAAGAGACAATGGTGGAGCCCCAAGTGGAATAGGCAGGTGACCACCAATATCCACCTGGATCAATATATAAACCAAAAAGGGTAGGGGATAAAGGGCAACCTTGCTTGACTCCGATGTCACTTCTAAAACTTTCTGAAATGCCTACTGAAGTTATAATCTTGACTTTCACCCCTTCATAAAGCCTATGGACAACAGCTCTATATTGTAAAGGAATTTCAAGTTCTTCTATTCTACGCCACAACTTATCTCTAGGGACCCTGTCAAATGCCTTTTTGAAGTCAACAAAGTAGCAAAATACTTCTTCTTTGCTCCCCCAAACCTTTTCAACAATGTGTCTCAGCGTGATACCATGATCTACTGTAGAATGCTTTGGCCTAAAACCTGCTTTCCCTTTTGCCCTCTTTTCTTTTACTTCTGCCCACTTACTGATTATATTTTCTACCATGCCACTAAAAATATTTGCAAGCAGAGGATTGATCATAATGGTTTTATAGTTGGAATGATTATTAATGTGTTCACTTTTAAAAAGGGGAATTGCTAGACTAGTTGTCCAATTCCTTGGGAACCCTTGTTGAATGACGTTGTTGAATATTTCCATGATTTGGGGTTCCCAAATGTTCATTCCCCACTTTAGATATTCTGCTTGAAGTTCAACCAAGTCCTTTGCCTTCCCTGCTTTCAACTTTTTAATTCTATCCTCCACCTCGTGTACTGTGAAAAGCTTTATAAATGTGTTGATCCTGGGAGGAGGCTCAACCTCTAATTCTTTTTCATAGAGTTTCCTTGCATATTCAAACCACTGATTGGTTGTAATATTATATTCAAATTTCTTCTTCTTTGGTTGAAGTGTTTGCCAAAAAAGTTTTGGGTTATTCTTGCCTAGATATATCATCTCTTCCTGCCTTGTTTGCATGAACTCATATTTTTTCTTTTTTCTTTTTAAATCTGCTTATATAACTTTACATTTGTCTTCCCCTCTCCTTCCTTTTTCAAGTTTCTCCTTGCCATATTGCATTCGTCATCGAACCACGCATTCACAAGATAACAATTTGATTCTGATTTCCTATTTTTTACTCTTTTTCACTTCTCAAGCGCACCCTGGATTATATTTTTTAACTCATGGCTGTTGAGGATTTGGGTACCAATTTTCTCCTTCTGAATTGATCTCCTCAAAAAAAAATTGAAGATAGTTCAATTTTCTTGTGTTAGAAGAAATTTTCCCCTTGATGTCGATTGTTGAGAACATTGGGTTTTCCTCTTATTTTGTCTTTCTTCTAACGAGGATAAATTTATATAAATTGGGTTATGATATGATTTTAAGTTCTAATTATTCTCTCCAACCTTAATTTCATCTATTATTTCTATTAGGCTTTGTGACCCAATAACATAGTCAACTACACTTGCCCCATTGTATGTGTTGCAAGTGAAGTTCCTAGAATTTTTCCATCTCTCTAGACCATTGCAAATAATTAAGTTGAAAGCACCACACAATGTAAGCAACTCCTCTCCAAAATGATTACTAACTTTGTCATATTTTGAGCATGTCACTCATAGAGAATTCTCCTCTTCAATGAGCCAAATAGGATTGTGATCCTCTTTGCAACAAATAATACTAGCTTGTTGATTTGTTGTTCTAGCATTGAAATCTCCCACTAAAAGAACTTCTCCCTATTGAGAATATGCGACAATATCTTTCTTTAAAGCTGCATACGAATCTTTGCTGTCCAATCCCTTATTTTTGTAAGTTTTTGATACTTGAGGCGCAAAATAACATGCTGCAATTCTTATGTTGTTCTCATTCTCTGTTATGTTGAACCATAAATATTGCTTATTTGTATCTTCTTTCACTAACTGAATGTGATGACCTTCTTTTTCTTTCATTAAAACTAGTATTCCTCCATACCCTTTGCCATTTTCTATTGTCTCATTCCAAACTGTTAACTTCAAATAGTTGTCAAACATAGGAGTTTTGCAACCATCGTGTTCATGAGTTTCTGTGAGACAAATTATGTCTCTACCTTCTACAATAGGCCCTATCCCAGGTCCCCTCCTCCAAGGGTAACCTCTATAGTTCCAACAAACTAGACTTAGGTAGACTTGGGTAGGATTTGGTTGCTACATGGTTTGGCACATAAGACTCGAATTTGAGTCTTCGCCCCTTTTCATCCATGTTGATCTTGTTTTTTTCCTCCCTATTATAGAATTATCTGTCTTTTGTTCATTGTCAACTTGTTGCCTTGTTTTTCCATGAGGCCAAAACACTGCAATAACCGCTTTACCATTGTACAACCTTGCTCTTTTCCCTTCATTTCTTGCTGCTCTAACTTTCTCCACTTCTTCTCTTCTCTCTTCTTGTTGCTTGCTAGTTAAATCTTCATCTAGTAAGAAGTGTGAGCCTTTCAAGAGTTTTTTTTTTCTTAAGAGATGATGTTTCTCTTGCACACTTGCCATGATGACTTTTATACATCGAGGTATTTCCTCACATATCTTTCCCACCTTCCTTACTTGACAAATTTGCCCTCTCCACTGTAATTTCTCTCTAAAAAAGTCTCTTGTCAAATTGAAGGTGCTTTCATTCTTTCCATAGTCTCTTATTCCCCTGATAATACAATTTGTTTCTCTCTCTTTTCTCTCTTTATGTTCTCTTTCCTGTGCTCTACGAAAAGTTGCATCTTCTTTTTCCTCTATCCTATGACCATTGGTGTCCTCAACCCTAGTTTTGATTTCTTTTAGAATGTATGTCTTCTTGTTCTCTTCTGTCTTATTTTCAGAAAGGACTATTTGCTGACCCATTTGTGTATCTACATGAGTTGTTTTAGAGATTATCACATCTTTGTTTGTTGCCATTGCGTCATTCCTGCTTTGTGATGCTACCTTCATGTTTTCTCATTCTCGTTTTCATGCCTCTACAACATCTTGTAACATTGTTACATGCTCTTTCTGAATTCCATTACATTCCATTAAACATTGATTTGCAAGTGTGATCTCTGAATGTTTGTGGTCTCTTTCTTGTTTGTTGGCTTCTAAAATTTCTAGCCTTGCCCTAGCTTTCATCAGTTCTTGGACATAGAAATCTGATGACCAAGTAAGAGGTGTAGTTGTGGGACTGTACATGATTGACTCTTCTTTTTTTTCTTTTTCTGGGTCTATTTTCTTCTTCTTTATTCCCATTTAAAGTGGGCAAGTCCACGTTTTAAAATACTTTGATATTGTTTTGCACTTACCCAAATCCATTTTCCTATTTTGTCAACAGAAGCAATTTTGACTTGGCACAAATGATTTGTTTCCACAAAATCTGAGATTTCATCGGCATTTTTAACATTTACTATTGATTGGTTTTCCATTTTGGGATTTGGGATTTCACTCTGCCTCTTCCCCCTGTCGTTCACGGTGGGTTACGATGTTCACTATGCCTTCATGCCTTCTCTGTTCACGGTGCCTTCATGCTCCTGCCTATTCACGGTGCCTTCGTCCCTTTGCTGTTCATGTTCGTGCCTTTGTTGTTCTTGTTCTTGTTCCTGTTCCTGAATGAGCAAACACTATTCCTGTTCATGTTTCTATGCCTTCGATGTTCCTGTTGATGGTTCACCAAATATCACTCAAACTCTTGCGCCTAACCAGTGTCGTTGCAAACCATCTAAACCAGATAGTGGGCAGCCTTCGGTATCCTCCGCCAACTTACGCCTTCTGGCGGGAATAAAAAGGATCTCGGGATTAATTATTCTCAGGATGAATTTCTAAATAAGTTGTACTTCCTTTCACATGGATAAAGTAGAGTGCAACATTGTTGGCACCATGGAAATCCAAAATCTCCAATATAGATCGCACAAAAGGTTAAAATTTGAAAGTACATTACTATTTGTGGTTAAAATTTAAGTACGTTAATATTTGTGATTACAAGTTGTTGCATTAGTAATTCACTTGTTTATATAACTTATACAATGTACGACCATGTTTACTTTTGAATGTTTCAACATTAATTTTCATGGTTTATTATTGTTTTATAATTATTAATATGAAATATAAAATTTAATAATTAATAATTAATAATTAATTTAATTTATATTTTTATGGGTATCTAAATGATTTTTTTTAATTAGAATTAAGCAATATAATTTTGAGTAAGATTGTAATTTTTGTGGTTTAGAATATTTTTTTGAATGTATAAATAGAATAATATCTTAAAATTTCTTTTCTACATTAGATTTTTGCAAATTAAATAAATTTTATTTATGATTTTTAAAAAAAGAAAAGAGGAAAAATATATTAAATGAGAAAGAAAAATGAAAATAGGTGAAAAGAGAGTTGGGAATGGGAAATGAATGACTTCCCATTAACTCCATCTTTGCCAATGTCTCATTGTAATTAGACATACCCCCATCTTTGCCTATGTCTCATTGTAATTAGACTTACAAAGGGCTTATTGTTGGTCAAGAAGTGAGGATGCACAAGAGGAGCTTTGTAAACTGTGAATGGCCATAGAGCCATTGTTGAAGATTGTTACCAGGTTCGATCTCCATAAATTATATTTAATGTACTTATCAAAAAAAATTAAAGAAAATAATTTATATTTTTATTAAATGACTTATTAAAGCATGGGTTTCATGCTTGGGTCATATTTTTTTAGGTAAAACTCCCCATTGTGGACTTCTAGGATTTATTTTGAGTTTATAGAGCCATTACAAATTTAAATTAACCCTTCTTGGGCTTTTGAATCATGTAAAAAGGCTTAATATTGAGTCAAAATTGATTTATAGTACCTCCACATCAAGTCGGCCTTAAGGAGATCAGGTTGGTCTCAAAGGAACCTATTCAACTTCACCTAGAGCCTATAAAAGGAAGGAGATCGAATTCATTTGGAGCATCACTTCTCAAGCAAGTTCGATATTTACTGTTGCATAGGAAAAAGTGCGAAGTTGGTCAACGAAGCTGAAAGGAGTGCGAGTTGGGTCAAGAAGATAGAGAAAATAAAATCAAAACTTTGGTGGTGGCCTCTCTCCATTTCGTGCCCTAACTTGGGAGATCAAAGATTTTTTTATATTTGATGTTGTTGCTGCCGAAACTACTGCCTAGTCGAAGTTGCTGGAGGACAAGTTGTTGTTGCTGCTAGGTTGAAGATTTGGAAGGCTGACTTGGGGTGGAGGGAAGGTTTGATCTATGTCTAGGGTGAAGAGTCTCAAAGAATACAATTGAAGGAAGATAATTTTGACTGGGTTTTCCCCTAAGAGAGGGGTTTTGCCTTGGCATAATGCCTACATCTTGTGTCTTGTGTTCTTGTGATCTTTGTACGTACATACTTTGGCAATTGCTTGATGAAAGATAATCTAATAAAGAAGTAAAAGAAGCCAACATAATTCACAAGTAATTATCAAGAAAGAGAAATCAAACCCTAATATACTTACTTTGATTTCTCATCATGGTAACAAAGCTAAGGTCAGGAAAGGTCGAAGATCACTTTGTTGGCTCAAAAGGTTTGAACATGGATTCTCCCTCTTTCATAAGCTATATGAGAATGAGTATTAACACTGTTGGAAGCTGGGTCAAGAAGGTCATCCACTACTTATTCAACAAAGTCAAAAGTCAGGGATTTTTGGCTGCTCTTACAGGATCTCTTAATGATGACAATGCATGGATCATTGATAGTGGAGCATCAAGACACATGACAGGGGAAAGTAAAAAACTTCATACACTATCAAAGGATTCATACTCCCATGTAGTGGAATTGGGTGACAACAAAAGCTATGTTGTTATACGCCTGGGATCAACATCATTGGAATTCGAAAGTGGATCGAAGTTGCACCTTAACAACATACTATATGTTCCAGGTTTGAAAAATAATTTAATTTCTATTTCTTATTTAGAAGATAAAGGAGATAGAATTGCTTTTGTTGATGGAAAAGTATTGGTTTGGGGCAAAGACTCTAGCATTGATAAAGCTAGAGTTATTGGAGTTCGTGAAGGAAGTTTGTATAGGGTCACTACTCCACCTCCTCAAGCTTTGGTTCATATGGAAATTAGTCCTATTGAGCTATGGAATAGGAGGTATGGTCATATACACTACAAACTTGTTCCCACTCTTAACCAATTGGTTAATGGCATCCCCAATATGAAGCAATACCATGAAGGTGTGTGCAAGGGATTCTCTTTGGGAAAACATACAAGAAATCCATTTCCAAATAGTGAGTCTAGGTCTAAAGAAATACTATACCTTATTCACTCTGATGTGTGTGGACCCATGTCTGACAAATCACTTGGAGGTCATCTCTATTATGTGACATTCATAGATGATCATTTAAGAAAGACATGGATATATCTTTTCAAAACAAGGGACGAAGTATTTGAGAAATTCAAGGAGTTTCGAGCTGAAGTGGAAAACCTCACCGAAAGAAAGATAAAAACTCTACGATCCGACAATGGTGGGGAATACACTTCCAAGGAGTTGATTGCATATTGTAAGGAAGCAAGAATTAAGAGGAAGCTCATTGTTCCCTACTATCCCGAACAAAATGGATTTGCTGAAAGAAAGAATAGGTCTACTGAAGAAGGCATCAAAGCAATGCTCCTTGACCAAGACCTACCAAAATTCTTATGGGGGGAAGCAACCATGACAGTTGTATATATTCAAAATAGAAATCCCCATAGAAGTCTCAAGAATATAACTCCCGAAGAAGTATTCACAGGAAAGAAGCCGAGTGTGGATCACCTCCGAATCTTTGGAAGCCCTGCCTACATCCATGTTCCAAAGGACAAGTGAAAGAAGTTGGATTCTACAAGCATCAAAGGAATATTCGTTGGATATAGTCTCTCCTCAAAAGCATATAGATTCTACATCAAGGAAGGAAGGCATATTGAAGTAAGGAGGGATGTCATATTTGATGAAATTCAAGCCTACAAGAAATCTAAAGATATCCCTATAGATTTTGATGATGAAGAATCTCCAATATCTAAAGAAGAAGAAATACACCTTGAAAACCCTACTACAAATCAAGAAGAAGATGCAGGACCAAGTGAGCCTATTCACCTATGATCATCCCGACCACAAGGAAAAGGCCAAATTGGTTGAAAGCTACTCTTCAAGATGCCGAAGGACATGAAGCTCCGATAGGAACCTTTAGGGAAAGTAAAAGACTGAAGGGATATTCTGGCTATGTTGCATATATGACGAAACTAATTAAAGTTGAACCATCTACATTCGAAGAAGTTGTTCATCAAGAAGTTTGGAAGAAGGCGATGCAGGAAGAATACCAATCCCTTATGAAGAATGAGGTTTGGGAAATCGTTCCTAGACCTAGTAACAAATCAGTTGTCACATCCAAATGGATCTACAAAATCAAGCACGCTGTTGATGGAACCGTAGATTGTGAAAATTCGTATTACACAGAATCCTTTTGCAACAACTGATGGAAAATCTTCTATTTGTTATTTTACTTAACAAATTATTTACTGTGTTCTACAAGCAAATATCTAAATCCATTCACTTTAGCCTACACAATTAAACTATGGAAGAAATACAAGTATGGAAACAAATCTGAACACACATAGATCACACAACCATCCGACACAATTGTTTTTGGAATAATGTCCCCGGAAAAAACCTAATGTGGGAAAACTAGTGCAAAAAATATGAGGGTTCATGTTATTATGCAGTAAATCTATGATTGACGAGACTGTCAAATCATACAGAGAAACTGACAGAAGAGATCTCGTGAGACAAACCTCACTTCTCCATTGGAAACTAGCACTGATCTGCACCAAGGCTGGACTGCCCAGCACTGCCTCTGTGCAGTTACTGCGTCACAACTGTGGTTGCCCTCTTCCTCTACATTGATCTCACTGTTGGTTGGAAACTGAAGCCTACTGGTCTCCGGAAAACCTCTTCGCGATCTGACTTGGGCTCTGTGCTATCTCCTCAATAGGAAAATGCCTTTCCCTCTTGCTCTGTGCAATGACTGCATAAGCACTGCGTCATTGGCTCTCTGCGTTGATTCTATGGCTCTCTCTGTCTTTGCTGCTAAGTACTCTTCGACTCTGGAAACCTTCCAACCGGTATTACTGCCCCTCGCTGCAATCAAGAATCACTTATATCTGATTTTCGTTCGAGCACTCGCTCTGTAAGAAAAAATCGATCTCTAGATTTGATGTGTCTCCACGAAGGTGTTTTCCAAATGACCCTTAAAGTCCTTATAATCTTCTCGTTGAGGATTCAATGACACAGATTAGATCTCTAATGAATGGCTAAGATTAACTTTTGACTTGATCCGTTTATTCTAGATCATTCTCACTCATATTCTATTAATACACTTTAATTATTTTATTTTCCTAAGTTTTGACTTAGGGTCCCTTTAAAAATAATTGATTATTTCTATAGAATACAACCCGAGTAGAATTTCACCAAACGATTTTTGGGTTATCTGGAATACATGTGTCTAAGCCTCTCCACAAAATTTGAGACTTAGAGCACATCCGATGCTACCCCAAATCAACATAGACAAGTACAAAGCAAGGTTCGTCGCAAGGGGCTTCTCTCAAAAGGAAGAAATAGATTATGAAGAAATCTTTGCACCTACAACAAGGTATACCTCTAATTAAGGTGTCGTTTCACATGATAAAAATCGATCTTTTCAAACCTTGAAATCTGAAGGTTTATTCTATGCAGAATGGGAGTTTGGAATTGATCATAATTCTCATTAAGTTTATTCATTTGCTCAATTACAGTCATTGAATCTCCAAAGACCATTAAATGATTAATATACCTGGACAATGCCAAATCTAATCCTTTCTGTAATGCTAAGTATTTCACTTGGTTATTAGTTGTTGCCCCTTATCCCCAAGCAAAGTGAATCTCCCTTGCTTCTTCAAGGCGAAGGATAAGCTTTCTCACTCCTACCACCCCAAATTCTCATTCTCACACTATTGGTTATCAATACACTTTGATTTTTGTTATCAAACTTTTGATTTTCAAGTTCTTTGGTTATCAATTGGTTCTTAAACTATTTGGTGTTTTATTATTAAACTATTTGGTTCTCAAACTATATGGAAGAACATATTTCATATTGAAGAACATATTGGGTACATTTTGTAATAACATATTTCATGTTTTTAAATGACAATTGAAAGTAATATTTCCTTGAGAAGTTTTGCCTTGTTGGGTACTCCTTTGTACTCAAATATAAGTTAAGTTTATTTTCTAGCGATTTATCTAAAAACAATATATCCATAATTAATATATTTTTAAACTTAAAACAACATAACCATAATGAAAACCATATATAACAAAAAAAAATTATCTTAATCAAAACAATATAACCTAATAAACCTTATAATATCCATAATAAAACAACATAATTTAATAATCAAAATAATATTTAAATAAACAAAGACCACAATACATTTATTACCAAAAAAACAAAATAAACACAACTAAAAGAATATATCAAAACATTATATACTAACTCCACATCTACTAAGCACCTAGAGGGGATCAATTCTCTCATGATCCAAATCTCTTTTTGGGTGCAAAACTTGAGAAAAGTTTACACCTCAATAATTTTGATTCCTCTCAATTCTTTTTGTGTGTGTGTGTGTGTGTGTATATATAATGGAATAAATTATATGTCTTCTTCATAGTGGAAAGTCAAAATATATGGAAATTTGGAATTTAAGTTATTTCATTTTTATTTACATAAAGTTGAAATAAAATTATGTTATTTATAATTCACAGTAAAATATATTTTTTATTACTATTAACATATTTTTGTTTTAAATGTTACATGTCAAGTGAACATAGAATGAATTATACACTATGTAGTATGGATATTATTAATTTTACATGTCATTTGTCAACTCCATATATATATATTTTCCTACTCCATATATTATTTTTTTCCTATGTGGTTCACGGACCTTGAGATCATATTAAGTAATGAAGGAATTTCATATCTCCCTCATACTAAACTGTATTTTTTTTTTTAATTTACTTTATCTCTTCATATAATGTATGATGTAGAATTAAGGTGGAAATATAAGTATTTTATTTATGACCGACATTGATTTTTTTTTTTTTTTGTTATTAATATTGTTTAATTTGTTTTTTTTAAGGAATGGGTAGCTTTGTATTAATCAAACTAGAATCGGGTCATTGCCTTTACATTTAAAGATTGCACATTTTCAAAACATTTCCAAAATTGTTCAAAATGTATCCTATAACTACCTTGCGTATTGTGGACTATGATTCTAACTGCATTTATATTATAATTCTCCAAAAGTCTCCATTGATTTCTACAAAACAAAGAAGCATTTACATAAACAATAACTATATAAAATGCTACCGGTTGTCCGCCGCCTCTTTGCGAAGACTTCCTTCCTATGTCACTTTTTTTTCCCAAGGAAAATCGTAACTTTCATTAGTAAGTTGAAAACTACATGTTGTAGATGCTTCTCATGAAGCATATGCCAAAAGTGGTGGTCAGACCATAATAAAAAAAATAAAAGAGTCTGTTACAAAGTTGTAATCAACTGTCCCAAAATAAATACATGAAAGATAAACCATACATAATACTGTTAAATACATATAGAGCAGCCAAAATGAAAAATCCATCCAAATATCAGGACAAAGTTTCCCCTTGTGCCGGTTTTTCACCAAAAGGCCTGTGGAAACACTGATAGAATTGATGACCAATGTGTTCCTGACTCATCCAGTGTTCCCTTCGCTGGTGCCCTGCCTCCTTGGAAAGTAAATCGGAAAGTTGATTCCTCTTCCTGTAAATATGATGACAAGAAATAATATCAATTTGAGATTTCAACAATATAACTTCTTCCAACAGGTTCTGAAGCGTGTGCACATACAAATGGATTGCAAGTTGAACCAATTAATAATAATTTTTGAGTCTCCGAAGATCTGAAGTTGTCTTCATCCTTTTCTAAAAGAAAAGGAGAGAAGGTGTTTGAGACCAGAGAGCTCAACAAAATTGTCGGTGCCTTTTCCAAGCCCCATTTTTAATTTGAAATAATGATCCTGATGTAGGAATAAATCCGCCCCACCACCGCAACCATCAAAGTATGCCCAAGGATAATATTTGTCAATGTCTTCAGCAGTAATAGTTTTTTGAGAAAGTTTTGCTGCATCTTCGGGGATCACGTGATATAGAGAAATGATGTGTGCAAATATAATGTTCCAGGATGGGGGCTTCTCATGGAAGATGAGCCTGTTCTTAGTAAGCCAGGTGCCCCAACAGATAAGTAAAGGGAGATTATGAAGTTTTGTGGGTTGGGCAAGGTTCCACCATGTTTCCCAAGCAATGGAGAAGGATGGTCCAGTCCATGTCAAATTGATATTCAGGAGGTTTATTAGCTTATTCCAGAGTGCAATGGAAGAGGGATAGAACAAGAAAAGGTGATCAACATCCTCGACAACACTTCTGCAAAATGTGCACCTTCCTGTGTCGCTTGTTCATTGGCCTCCTGGAAGGGGGATGTCGCTTCTGGTCTTTGCATTTCATCCACCTACATGTTTGATTGTTTAGCAGATGGAGATACATCAGCGAGTCAAAAACTTCTTTCTAAACTCCCACTATAGTCGTTTCCGCCGTGAATTCCATACTATCGACTTTAAGATTCAGGTTATTCAATTGGTTTCCAATTTGTCCACTAAAAACTGAAGACGGTATACCTCCTCCCGGATTCCTACAATTTGATTACACACCACTGTGAAATGAGAATGAGCCTCATGAATAATTTTTTCCCCTGTCTTAGCTATCAAACCCAATATCTCCTCCTTAATTGAAGACATTTGCTCCTCAGAAAGAGCGTCGTTACCATTTGTGCTCGATGATGCCATTTTACAGACTATCCGACCCTAATGCATATCACTTGCATTCTCAAATTATGTATAAGGCCCTTAATACATATTTTATTTTTTATTTTTTTTTATTTTTTAATATCCTTGTCGCCTGTTGCATAAACCCTTTCTCATTAAATGAAAACATTTTGTCTCTGAGCAGACTTGGCTCCATTCCCATTGTCGTCACTCCACCCTTAAACTTGCTTGAGATTAATTGTTTTAGCTCGAGAAGAGTACTGGCTCTTCATCCTTTGAAGTAATGATTAAAGGTTGTCACAATCCGACTCCACTTGTCATATGTCATGGCATTGATCCCCTATCGTTTCCAACTGGTGATCTTCCTATGAAAATCCTTCATCTTATATTGCCACTCGAGGTGACCATGCCATGCATTACATTTGATAAGAACAATTAGTGGCCTATCAGGTGTTAATTCCAGATCTTTCGAAACCTTAAGAGGCCTCAATCAATGATTTATTATTCTCATGGAATATGACATAAGATTGGATACCCTTGATCCAAAATCATCATCCTTTTTGCTAAATTGGCGCCTCTATTTGCTTGTTCATCAACAATATGATTGTTTTCCCTCTTAACATGATATATGTCAATAATTTCAAAAAATTTCAAGAGCATCTCTATCCAGAGGAATATAGGAGGAAGAACTACTTCCTTTTGGTCTTTAATTTTGAGACATTTTTAAATGTCAATCATTGAGTCTCCAATCAGACTTATGTGATAGAATCTCCTTGAGGAGCCTATCTTCAATCTTTGCCAAAGGGCTAAGGCCTTAGCTTGATTGTTCGATGCAATTCCTAACCCCCATGCAAATTTCATCTCTATTTTTCTATCGAGGCAATACACAACCCCGCTCGCTCTTGCCTCCCTCAAAATTGTTTAATTTGTTAAGTAAGTATTATTTTATTTTTCACCTCCAACCACAAAATTATTTTTACTTTTAATTATTTTATCTATTCTATAAAGTTTGATGTAAAATTAAGGTGGAAATTGAAGCATTTTATTTATGGCCGACACACACAATTACTGTTTTTAATTTGTTAATATAAGTATTATTTTATTATTTTTAAATGTAATGTTATGTGACAACATCTTCCTCATGTTGGGTTGCAGAGCGCTTCTCGGTGTAATCAAACTGTATATCAAAATAATATCAAAAGTTGCTTGAATCCAATTTGATCTTAGTTTGGCATGGGAATACCACTCCATCCACAAGAACTCAAAATTTAAGGAGAAACACCACTTTGCATGCTATATTAACATATATGAAATCAAACCTGAGTAAAATTGAACTTGGGAAATGAACAAACTTGAACGTGAATGAAATCAAACTTGGGCAATGATTTTGAACCTAAACAAACTCAAACTCAGACAATGAACATGAAACTAAGCAAATTTGAAATTGAACTTGTGCAAATATGAAACTAAAATCAAAATGAAAACAACTCAAGTTGCAATGCAAACCATTCAACCCAACCCTAAAATGACGAAAGGAAAACAATTCACTAAAATCAAAATGAAAACAACTCAAACAACTTGAGGCAATGCAAACCATTCAACCCAACCCTAATATGACGAAAGGAAAACAGTTCAAGCCAACCTCGTATAATAATCATCATATAGCAACGAGTTCCATCAATGATTTATGGATTTGATTTAGAAAATAAAATTTTTGGCTCATATCGAAATGCTTCCAAGGAAAATCGAAGATATTTTACTATCAATGAACACCATTGTGGAGATGGGAACATGGAAAAGGAGAAACACTCTTGATCGTGTGGCTTATTTTTGCTTCAAATCTTTGCATGGTAGAAAAGAGCAAGTTCATGGGGAACATTAGTCCCTCCGGGCCACTTGTATCGTATTGCACGACGAAGAAGATGATCAAAGGTCCTTCGTATAACATGAAAACTTCACTCCATTAAAAAAAACTCCAAATTCAAGGAGAAACACCACTTTGCACACATAAATATGAAAATAAATATGAAAATAAATATGAAACTAAAACCCACAAAGTAAAATGAATAGGTCAAGGAAATAGAGGATCATTTTCCTATTAGATCACACCATCCAAACGTGGGTAGAGAAATCAACATTTGGTCTCTAAGTGCACACCGCATTATTGAATTTAATATTTTTTATTTTGTAATATTTTTAATAAAAATCTAAATTGTAAAATGCTTTACAAACATATATTAACATAATTTCTCTTTACCACATCGTTAGTTTATTGGGAAAAATATATGAATGAATGAATGAATGATATTTTAATGTCCACGAGACTAAAAATAGTCTATGGGACCACCAACTTCCCTGTTTTTTGCCTTCTGTAATTAAATCCTTTTCTTACTCAAATTGATGATGAGCTGACCCAACCTTCTAACAGTTCCATCACTGAAAAGACAATGCCACGGAATTGATGCTAACATACTGCGGTAATTGTCCCTGATATATCTGAAAGCGTCACATCCCAATATGAAATGTTTTTCTGATTCCATTGCCCCAAAAGTGCAAAAAGTACATACCCTTTCTTCCCAAGCTTCTTTAGGTCACTTCCACCGTCCCGTTTCACACCGAAGTTGATGTGAGTTAGTTCTTAACTGAGCAATAAGAACCTTTTCCCTCCACGGAATGCTAGCTCCAATGTATTCTTTTTGTTGGAGATCACAAGTGGGGTTGAATTCCTGAACATAATACTTCTTCTTTCTACCCAACTCTTTTCCCCATATACCCTTATGAAACTTCTCTAGCACAAAATTCCTTAACTCCTTGCTATTGTGGGACATGCATTCAGGTCAATATTCCATTTTTGCATCCATTTGTTGCTTTGTCTCATCCATGATTTCTTTCTTTCACTCGTACCTTCATTGAAGATAACTTTTGGTCATCTACCTCCTCCCATTTGCTCCATTCTCTTTAGGTACCTTATAAGACGCACCATGGCAATTGCTTCGATGGGAGCTGCCCCTGTTTCACTCAACATTATCTCATAGGGAACCGAACTTTTTATTTTGAACTTGCTCATGATCAAGCGTTTTTGAATTTTTTGAATTTGTTTCCATTTTGAAACAGAGATGTTGCTAACCCACAATTCACACCCATATAATATCACTGGACAAACTAGGAGTCCAAAAAGTACTTTGATCGTGTTCCAATCCCATAACTCTGCCTCTCCACATCTATTTTGAAGTGCATATAATGCTTTTTACCCTCCTAAAATTCTTTTCTTTCTACAATCCTCCCAATTAAGCTTGTTGTTGAAATCAATCCCAAGGTACTTGCATTCATTTACTTCTTCAAGAATGTTGCCTTCAAAGAAGAACATATGTTGGCTTTGCTTCCTTTTATTAGAGAAAATCATTATCTTGGTCTTACTCATATTGACTTGCATCCCCACTGCTTTACAAAAATGCTCAAGGGCATATAGGTGCATCTGCAATCCATAGGCCGATTTAGAAACCAATACAAGATCATCGACATATAGAAGAAACTTTATCACAAACTCCCCCATTCGAACACCCTCCCCACCTTGCAAATTTAGCCACTCTTCCAGTTTGTCAATATATAAACCAAAAAGGGTAGGGGATAAAGGGAAACCTTGCTTGAATCCGATGTCACTTCTAAAACTTTCTGAAATGCCTGCTGAAGTTCTAATCTTGACTTTCACCCCTTCATAAAGCCTATGGACAACAGCTCTATATTGTAAAGGAATTTCAAGTTCTTCCATTCTACGCCACAACTTATCTCTAGGGACCATGTCAAATGCCTTTTTGAAGTCAACAAAGCAGCAAAATACTTCTTCTTTGCTCCCCCAAACCTTTTCAACAATGTGTCTCAGCGTGATACCATGATCTACTGTAGAATGCTTCGGCCTAAAACCTGCTAGCCCTTTTTCCCTCTTTTCTTTTACTTATGCCCACTTACTGATTATATTTTCTACCATGCCACTGAAAAGCTTTGCAAATAGAGGATTGATCATAATGGTTCTATAGTTGGAAGGATTATTAATGTCTCCGCTTTTAAAAAGGGGAATTGCTAGACTAGTTTCGCAATCCCTTGGGAACCCTTACTGAATGACATTGTTGAATATTTCCATGATGTGGGGTGACAAAATGTTCATTCCCCACTTTAGATATTCTGCTTGAAGTTCAACCAAGTCCTTTGTCTTCCCTGCTTTCAACGTTTTAATTTTCGCCTCCACCTCCTATACTGTGAAAAGCTTTGTAGATGTGTTGATCCTGGGAGGAGGCTCAACCTCTAATTCTTTTTCATAGAGTTTCCTTGCATAGTCAAACCACTGATTGGTTGTAATATTATATTCAAATTGATTCTTCTTTAGTTGAAGTGTCTGCCAAAAAAGTTTTGGGTTATTCTTGCCTAGATATATCAGCTCTTCGCCCCTTGTTTGCATGAACTCATATTTTTTCTTTTTTAAAATCTGCTTATATAACTTTACATTCGTCTTCCCCTCTCCTTCCTTTTTCAAGGTTCTCCTTGCCATCTTGCATTCGTCATCAAACCACGCATTCACAGGAAAACAATTTGATTCCGATTTCCTATTTTTTACTCTTTTGCACTTCTTAAGCGCATCCTGGATTATATTTGTTAACTCATGGCTATTGAGGCTTTGGGGACCAATTTTCTCCTTCTGAATTGATCTCCTCAAAATTGTTTTGAAGATAGTGCAATTTTCTTGTGTTAGAAGAATTTTGCCCCTTGATGTCGGTTGTTGAGAACATTGGGTTTTCCTCTTATTCTGCCTTTCTTCTAACCATGATAACTTTATATAAATTGGGTTATGATATGATTTTAAGTCCCAAATATTCTCTCCAATCTTAACTTCATCTATTCTTTCTATTGGGCGTTGTGACCCAATAACATAGTCAACTACACTTTCCCCATTGTATGTGTTGCAAGTGAAGTTTCCAGAATTTTTCCATCTCTCTAGACCATTGCAGATAATTAAGTTGAAAGAACCACACAATGTAAGCAACTCCTCTCCAAAATGATTACTAACTTTGTCATCTTCTGAGCATCTCACCAATCGAGAATTCTCCTCTTCAATGAGCCAGATAGGATTGTGATCCTCTTTGCAGCAAATAATACTAGCTTGTTGATTTGTTGTTCTAGCATTGAAATCTCCCACTAAAATAACTTCTCCCTATTGAGAATATGCAGCAATATCTTGCTTTAAAGCTGTATATGGATCTTTTCTGTCCAATCCCTTATTTTTGTAAGTTTTTGATACTTGAGGCGTAAAATAACATGTTGCAATTCTTATGTTGTTCTCATTCTCTGTTATGTTGAACCATAAATATTGATTATTTGTATCTTCTTTCACTAACTGAATGTGACGACCTTATTTTTCTTTCATTAAAACCAGTATTCCTCCGTACCCTTTGCCATTTTCTGCTGCCTCGTTCCAAACTGTTAGCTTCAAATAGCCGTCAAACAGAGGAGTTCATGAGTTTCTGTGAGACAAATTATGTCTCTACCTTCTACAATAGGCCCTATCCTAGGTCCCCTTCTCCAAGGGTAATCTCTACAGTTCCAACAAACTAGACTTAGGTAGACCTGGGTAGGATTTGGTTGCTATGCGGTTTGGCACATAAGACTCGAATTTGAGTCTTCGCCCCTTTTCATCCATGTTGATCCTGTTGTTTTCCTCCCTATTATAGAATTATCTGTTTTTTGTTCATTGTCAACTTGCTGCCCTGTTTTTCCATGAGGCCCAAACACTGTAATAACCGCTTTACCATTGTACAACCATGCTCTTTTTCCTTCGTTTCTTGCTGCTCTAACTTTCTCCACTTCTTCTCTTCTCTCTTCTTGTTGCTTGCTAGTTAAATCTTCACCTAGGAAGAAGTGTGAGCCTTTCAAGAGTTTTTTTTTTCTTACGAGATGATGTTTCTCTTGCACACTTGCCATGATGACTTTTATACATCGAGGTATTTCCTCACATATCTTTCCCACCTTCCTTACTTGATAAATTTTCCCTCTCCACTGTAATTTCTCTCTAAAAAAGTCTCTTGTCAAATTGAAGGTGCTTTCATTCTTTCCATAGTCTCTTATGCCCCTGATAATACAATTTGTTTCTCTCTCTTTTATTTCTTTATGTTCTCTTTCCTGTGCTCTACGAAAACTTACATCTTCTTTTTCCTCTATCCTGTGACCATTGGTGTCCTCAACCCTAGTTTTGATTTCTTTTGGAATGTATGTCTTCTTGTTCTCTTCTGTCTTCTTTTCGGAAAGGACTGTTTGCTGACCCATTTGTGTATCTATCTGAGTTGTTTTAGAGATTATCACATCTTTGTTTGTTGCCATTGCGTCATTCCTGCTTTGTGATGGTGCCTTCATGTTTTCTCATTCTCGTTTTCCTGCCTCTACAGCATCTTGTAACATTGTTACCTGCTCTTTCTGAATTCTATTACTTTCCATTAAACATTGATTTGCAAGTGTGATCTCTGAATGTTTGCGGTCTCTTTCCTGTTCGTTGGCTTCTAAAATTTCTAGCCTTGCCCTAACTTTGATCAGTTCTTGGACATAGAGATCTAATGACCAAGTAAGAGGTGTAGTTGTGGGATTGTACATGATTGACTCTTCTTTTTTTTTCTTTTTCCGGGTCTGTTTTCTTCTTATTTGTTTCCATTTAAAGCGGGCAAGTCTGCATTTTAAAATACCTTGATATTGTTTTACACTTACCCAAATCCATTTTCCTGTTTTGTTAGCAAAAGCAATTTTGACTTGGCACAAATGACTTGTTTCCACAAAATCTGAGATTTCATTGCCATTTTTAACATTTACTATTGATTGGTTTTCCATTTTGGGATTTGGGATTTCACTTTGCCTCTTCCCCCTGCCGTTCACGGTGGGTTATGCTGTTCACTATGCCTTCATGCCTTCATGATCCTGCTTGTTCACGGTGCCTTCATGCCTTTGTGCTCCTACCTGTTCACGGTGCCTCCGTGCCTTCGCTGCCCTTGTTCGTGCCTTTGTTGTTCCTGTTCCTATTCCTGAATGAGCAAACACTATTCCTTTTCCTATTCTTGTGCCTTCGTTGTTCCTGTTCTTGTTGATGGTTCACCAAATATCATTCAAACTCTCGCGCCTAACCAGTGTCGTTGCAAACCATCTAAACTAGACAGTGGGCAGCCTTCGGTATCCTCCGCCGACTTACGCCTTCCGATAGGAATAAAGAGGGTCTCAGGATTAATTATTCTCAGGATGAATTTCTAAATGAGTTGTACTTCCTTTCACATGGATAAAGTAGAGTGCAACATTGTTGGCACCATGGAAATCCAAAATCTCCAATATAAACCACACAAAAGGTTAAAATTTGAAAGTATGTTAATATTTGTGGTTAAAATTTAAGTACGTTAATATTTGTGATTACAAGTTGTTGCATTAGTAATTCACTTGTTTATATAACTTATGCAATGTACGACCATGTTTACTTTTGAATGTTTCAACATTAATTTTCATGGTTTATTATTGTTTTATAATTATTAATATGAAATATAAAATTTAATAATTAATAATTAATAATTAATTTAATTTATATATTTTTATGGGTATTTAAATGATTTTTTTTAATCAGAATAATTTTGAGTAAGATTGTAATTTTTTGTGGTTTAAAATATTTTTTTGAATGTATAAATAGAATAATATCTTAAAATATCTTTTCTACATTAGATTTTTGCAAATTAAATAATTTTTATTTATGATTTTTAAAAATTACCAAATTTTTAATGACTGAAAAACATCTCTTTGTCTATTTAATCTAATGCCATGATTTGGTTCTTCGTCTTTATCCTCAAGATGAATCACACTAATGGTTTGGTATTGACAATTTTTTTTTAATATGATTTTTCTCTCAACATATTTTTTTATGTGATTTTTCTCTAAACATAATATAGATCACAAAAACCTGAATTCATAATTCATAATATAAATGAAAAAAAACCTAAATTCAAACATTACTCGATTTTAAATAAAATTAATCATGTTCCATCTAAGAATTTTGTGATCCATAATGTAGATAAAAATGTCTTTTGGATTAATCAAATTATTAGGATTTTGTCAACGTTTCAAACTAGCTAATGTGGTTCATCCTCAGGACAAGGTGGAGAAACAAATTGATCTTGATTTTCTCTAAACATAATATAGATCACAAAAACCTGAATTTATAATTCATAATATAAATGACAAAAACTTAAATTCAAACATTACTCGATTTTAAATAAAATTAATCATGTTCGAGTTAAGGTTTTGCAATCCATAATGTAAATAAAAATATATTTCGGATTAATCAAATTATTAGAATTTGATCGACCTTTTGAACCAGCGAATATTTAATAGGCATTATAGGCTTAATGTACCTATAAGACTATTTTTATGACCAAACTTACAAAATGTTAAAGTTAACTTCATTAAATGTCTAAGAGAAATATGTGAAATTTGATGATGAAAAATAATAAACCTGAAAAAAGAACCTTTTGGTAAAATTGGAGAACACTTTATCATTTAAATATATATTCTTTAACAAATTCGCCAATATGTGAAATTTGATAATAAAAAATAATAAACCTGAAAAGAGAAACTTTTGGTAAAATTGGAGAACACTTTATTATTTAAATACATATTCTTTAACAATTTCGCCTGTACCTTTTTGGAATCCACGAAGGCAGTGCTAATCCCGGTGTACACCTTACTGACATTCCTTTGAAGTGGAATATTTGTTTTAGGTGAACATTTATGGCTTAATATATTTTAATTAGCCTTGCATCATCAAACTTACTAGATTTGCTTTGGAGTGGGCTTTTGTGTTTTATTGACCTGTGTTTATTAATAAAAATGCAATAATGCCAGAACTCATCGGATTATAATTCATGCAAGCGTGAAGGTGGGGTCATTTGAAGTGGTTCCGGCACAGATTCCCTGACGCCCACTCTTTGAATATTCCCAAAGTAATTTCGACGCCATCGACTGATTTTATTTGTTGTAAGCAACAGCTCTTATGCCTGGTCTGCGAGTCTACTATACAGTTTCGAAAGCCCAGTGACTGAGGGAAGGACCCTTCTTTGCTCTGTTAGTAACCCCTCAATCTGGAACATTGTACCCTATTTGGTCTACGTTTTAAGCATGCCTTTCGGCGTTTCTCTACGGAACTTGACACTTCCTTTGATATTCCTCTGTTCTAGCCTTTTGCTGGCTTTTTTCACCAAGCATACAAAGGTTCGTTATTTCTCTTGTTTTTGATGGCCTGTTTTGTTTTGTTTTTTTTTTTCTGCGCCTCTATTTTAAGATAGTATTTGTGACTCCACAAGGTGGAACTAATCCTCTGATTTCCCTTTTTTTGAAGTACCAAAAACGAAGTTTACAGTTTGATAAATTTTCTTGTAGATAACAGCATTCATTGATTTCGTGTTTTCTTGCATAGTTTAAAAAAGGGCGCAGTTTGAATGGCGTTTATTAATCCAATAGAATCGGATATAATACGTATAGGTGGTGGCTTTTTCCCATCCATGGAAACCAGGGCTTCGATAAGTTGGTGAGCTTACAGTCACTCCAGGTAGGCAGCTACGGCGAGTTAAGTGCAGCTAATCAAGAAATGTAAATCACCGTCTTAAAGTACCTGTCGAACTACTTTAAAAATCTTAATTTAATATAATTTGTTGTGGCAGCCAGCGCGAAGTAGTCCGACTGAATCTAGAATATATTCCATAGGATAGATATATACAAATACAGAATTGTATAGTAGGTCTCAAGGTACTTTGACCCTGAGCTACTAGTGGGTTGTTGCAAATTTCGAACGAGTGATGTTTGGAGCTTGCGAATTGGGTGTGACAAAACTTCTTTAAAGTATGTATAGTTCTGGCATCGTTTGTGTCTTTCTCGTTTCCTCTTAGCTCTTCGTTCTTTCGCTTTTATGTCTCTTTATCAGTTTGTGTCAGAGCATATAACCAGATCTCTTGCACACCATCCATTTGGGTTCTTTGGTCTCGTGAATACCTTCTCTCATCCTAGATCTAAGGACATTGGTTCATTTTGGAATTCTTGTCCATACTCAACATCCATTTCACGAGAAAAATCATGGGTCTCTCTCTATCCCTGGACCCTCACCCATTTTCACACTCAAGCACACTAACCCCACACAAATTTTGGCTTTCTTATAGTTTTTCTACCTCCAACCAATGTCCATTCAATCAGAGGCTCTTGTTCCTACCAATCTAAATTTGTCTTACTTTTTGGCGATTTCTAATTCCCACCCAACACCCTATAGATCAACAAGTTTTTTTCTTTTTCTTTGACATTGCCTTACATTCAGTTTAATGTCTGTCAACTACAAAGCGCCATCGTAAATTTGACAACCAGGCCTATTATATAGAGTATAGACAATTCTTGTTCTCATCCTCTCCTTCTTGGATTTTCTGTTCCTATACATTGTTTCTTTCATATTTTGGTTCATATTTTTGGAGCTCATGTAGAACTGTTTAGGCACTCGATTGGTTATGGTTGCTCTTGTGTGTTCACTTCCTTTCACTTGTGTTTACCATCCTTCTAGATTTTTCTAAAATGTAGATGCTGCTACTTCGTGGGTCATGGTTTCTATTCAAAGTGCCTAGATATTCCAACTATATCTAGAATTTCATTTATCTGTCACTATGGGTTTGCTCTAAACTTAGTTGTTTGAAAGACAACTAGGGGTTGACTTACAGATCCAACCTAATTCATACAGAACGACTCCACTAATTGTATGAGAAACTCATCATCTGCAATCTCCTCATGGGAATCTTGTTGGGAAATTGGGATCCACCAAAACCATGCTAGACAAAGCTTGTCGATTCAATTCGCCATCATCTGGATCACATTCACGATCTGTCCTTTGTCATTTTCTAGCCATCATCAACCCTACCATCACTAAGAATGACTTCCAAATCCTTCTTGGCTGATTTGAAATGAATCTGAACATGACAAATCGTTGTAAGACTCAGTGCCTAAGTGCAATTCAACAACTAATGAATGTTAAATAAAACAAAAGGACATTGCAAGTATGAAAAAAAAAGGAAAAATATATTAAATGAGAAAGAAAAATGAAAATAGGTGAAAAGAGCGCTGATGCAGATCAAGTAGAGCTGAAGCCATCAGCGAAAGGATGAAGAAAATTTTGCTACAGGAGAGCAGTTGTCCTGAGTGACAACGTTGAACTAGAAAGAGGCAGAGGAAGGGTGATGCAGTCACCAGAGAGGCTCACGTAGAGCGTGCGTCAGCCAATTAGGGTGATGCTGTAGCTGCAGGAGGCAGCGCAGTAGTTGCTGGGCCAACACAGAGGTTTCTGAGCCTAGATCTTTCCAGTTGCCGTGGCTGGAGGTGCAATTCGATTTTCTTCTGGAGTTGCTGGCGGGGCATTATGTCTGTTGGTGCAGAACAATGTCTAGTGGGGCAGAAGAAAAATAGAGGGAAGCAGTTCCTCAGAAGATTTCTTGCCAAGAAGTCTAGATCTAGTGCTGAGCAACAAGAAAGCAAGATCAGAGAGGAGTGTTTTGACATCTGTTGGCAAAAGGATTTCCGTGAAGGAAATCTAATCTCAGAGGGAGCTTGTTCCTTAGAGGGTTTCTAGTGCTAAGAAATCCAGATCCGAGTTTTGCTGGGGTAGCAATGGAAGAGAGAGAAAGGGATTTGTTCGACACTTAGTTGAGAAGAGATGGCCGTGAATGGAATGAGGGATCAGAATAGGTTGGATGGAGCATCCAACTTTGTCATCTGGAGGGCCAGGATCTTGGCAGTTTTGGATGAACATCACATCAAGGATCATGCCTTGAACACTATTGCTGTTGCGGTTGATGTTGTTCCTCTCAAGAAGTACGATGAGGCTTAGGCAAAAGCAAAACGCATGATCATTGACGAAGTCAAGGATCACGTGATCCCACACATTGCTGAGATGAATACAACAAGAGAAATGTGGGAGGCCTTGACCACTATGTACCAGGGATCTTCCGTCCATCGAAAGATGTTGCTTGAGAACCAACTAAGATTATTTCAGATGCAGAAGGGAGAAGAGATCGACCCCTTCCTCATTAGATTGCAAGGGATCCGAGATCAGCTAGCTTCCGTAGGGGCTACACCAGATGTTGGGCTTATGGTCAGGACTGCCCTGAATGCAGTCATTAAAGATTGGGAGAACTTTGGCCAAGGAATTTTGGGTAGGGCGACTCTTCCAAGCTGGGAAGAGATGTGGGCAGCTCTTCGACAAGAAGAGCTTAGACAGTGGACCAAGGCGGGAAGCAACAACAAAGGGATCAAAGTCAAGAAGGAGGAAGAGGAAGATGTGGCTCTCGCATCTAAGGGATAACAAGGGCAGTAGAGAAGGAAAAAGGACCTCTTGAAGGTCAGATGCTTTAGATGTGGGGAACTAGGACATTTCACAACACAGTGCCCTCTGAAGAAGAAGGGCAAGGAAGAATCTGACTCGAAGGCTGCTCTAGCTCAGGCTGATGAGGACGATGATGATGGATGCGCCATGAGTGCTCATGCACCTAAGACGTGGGGCAATATGGAGTTGTAGATCAGCTACATATGAGAGCAAGGGAAGGATCCTTGAGGTGCCCAAACTGTGGATCACATATGGCTACGGGAGTCCTTAATGATAGTAGCAGAATGACGAGTGTCAGTTGATGCAAGAGATGATGGAGCAATAGTGGCAGAGATAGAGTGCTGAAGTCTGAAGCAGTGCAGAGCAGAGGCATCAACAACAACGTAGTGCTTATGTAGTGCAGAGCAGCAACAACACAGTGGCATCAAAGGGTCAGTGCAGATTAGCAGCAGAGGTAATTCTAACAGCGAGGAGTATTTGGATTGATCAGTATGTCAGTTTTGGGAGGTTTTCAGTTCCTTAACTCTCAGCAACTGAGTTGCAGTGGTAGTGCTATGAGCAGCATGATGCAGCATTTGAGAGGGAGTTGCAGTACAAATGTAGCAGTGATAGTGGCAGAGTCATGGGCAGTAGTATAGATAGCAGCATTGCAGTAGATTAAGGGAAACAGGCCGAGCATCAGCACTGCAGAGGACCGATGCTGTGGATTAGGGTGATGCTTCTGGTGAAGAGGTATTGCTAGAGCACATTCCTCGCTAAGAGGGAGTGTTGATTTTTGGGTAGCATCGGATGTGCTCTAGCTCCGAAACTTTGTGGAGGGGCTAGAACACATGAGATCTCCAAGACCCAGAAATCGTTTGGAGAAATTCTACCCAGAGTGAAAGTTATTCAAATAATTAATTATTTTAAATGGAGCCTAAGTTAAAACTTAGGGAATTTAAATAATTAAAGTGAATTAATTTAAACATGTGGGTGAGAAGCTTCTAAGTGACAAGGATCAAGTCTAATTTAATCTTAGTCGTTGATTAAGGATTAGATCACAGTCGTTGATTTCTCAACATGAAAAGTATAAAGGAAGGCTTGAGGGTCAGTTGGAGAACATACAGACAGTGAATCAAGAGATCGAATTCTTCTGACGGAGCAGTGCTCGGACGAAGATAAGATCTAAGTGATTCAGTTGCAGCAAGGGACAAAAGGAGTTATTGGTTGGAGGACCAAGAGTACATAGCAGGGCAAGGGCAGTCGAGACAACAGAGGAAGCAACACAAACACCGGGAGAGGTGACGCAGTCCCCAGAGAGGGTGACGCAGGCCCACAAAGGGCTCATGCAGGGGCAGCGCAGAGCATCCGAGAGACAGTCCAGATTTAGCTGAAGATCGGGGTTTCCGAGCCAGGAGGGTTGAAACTCGATTTTCTGAGAGGCAGATCAACATAGAGAAGGGGCGACACAGTCCTCAGCTAGACCCACGCAGGCCTATGCATCTACTGCGCAAAGGCAACTGGGGTTTCACCAGTTTATGATTCGGATTAGCCGGGAATTGCAGTGTGAGGTAAAACTCACTATTATATCTGTCTGCTGAGGATTTTTCTCTATTGGGTGAGCCGGATCTTGGCACCTTAGTTGTACTCAGAATACTGCTGCTTAATAATACAAACCCTCAAATCTGCTGCACCGGTTTGCCCGCATTGGGTTTTTCCGGGGACAATTGTCCAAAAATAAGTGTGTCCTTTGTATGGTTGTCTCATTGATTTTTCAGTATTTGATCTGTATATTTGTTTAAGGTGCAGCGTATTTACATTAATATTTTCCTGAAGCATTCAGAAAATAACTTGTTAAATTAATGAAAACAAGTAGGTAATGTAAATCAGATTTCTGTAATTTAGATTCAGAAATTTTCACATGTATTAGGTGACCTAGTGGTGTGGTCAAATCGATATGAGTAGCCCAAAATTTTTCTCTATCCAATATTGCATATTACTTCATACATTTTTTTTTTAATCTTTTTTTGTTTTCAATTTGTAGAAAAAATGTTGCACTGGACGTAAGCTGTTCTGTTCCTTATAGGCCATTTGGCCTTGTGGACATTTAATAAATGTTTTTTTCTATTCTATGCCGCTTGCTTCCGGCCCCTAAATGTTAAAATTTATTGAAGATGATGGGTTTGAAGCATGTTATGAATCCGTTTCTCTAAGAAATTATGTTCCTTAACCGTGGTTATCTTTCTGTCTCTATATTTCTCTAGTTTTTCACTTGAAATTATCTGGTCTTTGTTGTACACATCTTTGAGGAGGACACAATTGTATGGCTGACATTTGTGGTCTTTATGAGTGTAGAAAAACTACCTTTTTTCTTTCTCCTTTCTAGTATAACTATAGATACTTGAAGGCAATTAAGTAAACTGTTTTTGTGTCTGCCCTCTTAACATTTGATATACCTGGAGAAGGATAATAAATAGTTTTATCCTTCTGTTTTCATTCAATAGTTTTACGTGCAATGTAGATGATAGCTTCATTCATAAGGTTTAGTTATAGTTATTTGGATCCTTTTTCGAAGAGATTTCCTATGAGCATGTACACTAGAGAAGGAAATTTAAGAATGGTTATTGGTATGAAACTAATGCTTTTAATTCTGCTGGTGGCAGGATTTAAATAGCGGGTGCAGTTTGCTGCCACATAAGCACTTTTGGCTATACAGCAATCGTGTGGTTACTCCACAAGGAGTAATTGCTGCAGCAGGTGCGTCTAATGAAAATGCTTCTACTTGTAGAGAACTTAAATTACATCCACACTGATCCTCTTTCCAAGTAGATCAATGTGTATACAGAATATTGAACTGAAAATTTGTTATCTGGCCTGCAGTGGTAGGTCGAGACTGTTACACTGATTACTTAGTTGATGGCAGGCTCTATGCGAAGTTTATTTAATGGTTCTGACATTCTGGCACTAATGTTCGATATCCACTTGTCTCAGTCTTTTATAATGATCTGTGGACCTAGCCTGGTCTCATTGCTACCATTATGGATTATTAAAATCTAAAATGGTGTATCACATTTACATTCTCATTCTAGTTTGCAAATGAAGGTGGATTGAGTGCTGATGAGGGTGATAATGCCTGAGAAAGCTTGAAAGTTTTACTCAAACATTTACCAGAAAGTAATTCTACCGCTCTTAGCATAAATTTTCATCTTGTAGTAAATGCTCATGCCTGCAAGGAACTGTTTTCTTGCAACGGTTTCGATGAAAACCTGCCCCAACATCTTATATGAAATGGCAGTGGAAGATTTAGAGTTTGTTCCATTTGTACCAAGAGATTTGTTTCTTTCCAAGAAGATGTGTCTTGCTTTTGACAGTTCCTATACAAGGAAATGGAAATCCGTTTTTCCATGACAAAGATATTTGTTTGCACTATAGCATTTTACTTATGGGAATGTATCCACTAGAGTTTGTTCAAAGTACTTGGATCACAGTGTTGGAAATACTGAGAGGGGGGTGAATCGGTATTTCACTTACAATTAGTTACTTATAAAGCTTTTAGAGCATGAACAATAGAACAGTAATCAACAACACATCACAAGAGCAATACACAACAAATATTTAGGTGGAAACCCTTCCGGAAGAAAAACCACCAAACGCTTTTCTAATATTTTGTGGGTACAAAAATGCTCCAGCTCCAACTGAAAGGGAACTCCCAACTTCCTAGTATTCTAGAAAAGCATTCAAGTTTATCAGGTAGCTCCAACTCTTGAAAGGATGTTCTTGCACCCTAGTTTTACAAGCTCCAACTGGAAAGATGCTCCAACACCCTAGTTTTATCAGCGACAACTGATATGATGCTCCAACACCCTGCACGCTCCAACTGGAAAGACGCTCCAATGCCCTAGTTTTATCAGCTACAACTGATATGATGCTCCAACACCCTGCACGCTCCAACTTGCCCTAGCACTACCCTGCCACCTTGAAGTATTTTCAGGCTACAACCAGAATGGGACTTCACTCTCCTGCTTTGCACCACCCAACCACCCTGAAAGTAAGATAGAAAGATAAACCGTGGGCTCCCATACTAGAGACAATCACCCATTTACAAAATATTCAATAAAACCCTTTGTGCTAATGTGTGCTTCAGATATACAATGAAAATTGGACTTTTTCAACTACTTCAAAGCTACTTCTAAAGAATGTAACAATAATAGCCTTCACTTGAACTATTAATCATGTACCTCAAGTCTTCAAAGCAAAACATGCCACTGTAGATGCCCTTTAAATCTGCTGTTGTTAGAGGATATGTCAGAGATTTTTCTTCTGTTAAATCTCTCAAGTCTGCTGCTGATGCTATTGGTCAATGATGCCATTGTCTTGCTTCAGATCTCGGTTAGGTACAAGGATCAAACTTTCTTCTGTTCAACACTAATCAACCAACCTTTTTAGATAACAAACATCATATAGGTCTGCTACAGATCCTAACCACAGTCTCAGATTGGGCTTGTCATAACAAACAATGACTCGTAAAATTTCTTTTCTTCAGATCAATCATAGAAGGTCAAAACAGGTGCCAAATACAAAGATCATGCCACAGATTTGTCATGGATAGGATCTGTCAGACAAACGGGTCTGAATATGTTTCACTATACTTCAGGCAAATGCCCAGATTATATCACCAAACAGAGCCTCAGGAAGACTGAATATTTCATCGAGATGTATGGCTGCAGGAATACCTTACCACAGTCTACACTAGGTCTTGAAGTGAGCTTGGTCACAGAAAAGACTAGTAAATAAGCCAAAGTATACTCCTTAATTCATCCTGCATAGGTGTCAGATCTTGCCTTAGTACAAACTCAAATTTAGAGCTTGGAAATATCAATCGGGTCTACCTCAAAATACCAACGAACAAACCACAAATTGTGCATGAGATACTTGAAGAAGTGTTCTCAGAAGGATCAAGATGACATCCTGGATCTCATTCTGAGGAGCTTCAATCCCTGTTCAGATTGTGTCAAAGGATTTGCACAGAGAAAACAATTCGGATCTTGGATTAAATTTTGATCATTCATAAAAAAAACCCTTTCAATTGTCTGCACAATACCACTGTCACAGTCCTCAGATAGGCTAGAAAGATGGCTCAAGACGTTCTGCTCCAAATCTTTGAATAAGTTTCAATCATGCACAAAAGTATACCTCCAATTCATGCCCTAAGAGGGCTGAAAAAATTCTTGGACAGAACAGATCAAAAGATAAGTATGTAAACTCATAAAACTCGGACAAGGAGGCTGAATAGAAATTACAAAATCCTTAGTCCTTAAGGTGATACGAATAGCCCAGAAATAATCATTGAACCTCCAACGAAGATCTTCAACAAAAATATCAGACATTCAAACTTAGAAATTTGACCCACTTCAGATTTCCAAGACTACACAAGGTGATAGATGGTCACAAAGATAACTTGCACTAAATCAACATTTGATGCTTGCACTTGTGGAGAATTCAAATCACATTTTATAGTGAAGAAGAGGGGTTCTTATTGAAGTTAACTTATGCAAAATGAGAGGGAAAAGATTTAAAATTCACATTTTAAATTTGGAGGCACAATTAATTTCCTTAGAGGCCGACTATAATTTAATTTTGGTTACTTTTTCTCTTTAATAAAATCATCTTTTGACTAGGTCCATTTTTTTAATTTTCTTGAATAAAAACAATTTGCTTGTGGCATATCCTTTGGGGCTTCTTGACCAAGAATGGGGCTCCAATATTCAAAGAAGCGTAACTCCTCAACTGCGAGGAATTAGGAGACATACCACCTACCATCAGAATCAGCATGACGAGTAGAATCAAATGACGATGATCCTGAATCCATAAACACTATTCTTCTTTGTCAAATTCCTTATCAAAGGTGGGCTTCTTCTGGCAGTTGCTTGGGTTGACATCAATGACAACCTTATCCAATAATCTACCCATTTGGCATTGACGGCAACACACATACTCCCCCTGCCACTACTACTCCCTCTGACCTCATGCCTCTGATCTTCTATCCCGATTTCTCTCCCCTTTTGAGATCAATGGCAAATGGTATCTCCCCCTGACAAGAGACCTTTTTACCTGTAACATGCCTTTCTTCCCTTGTTTGCTTGGCTGGATGAGATGCATATCAATGTGAACGTGTTAGAATCCCGAGCTTCTGTCGAAGATACTCAAAGGTCTCTAGAGGTAGAGGTTTGGTGAAGATGTTGAATATCTATTCCTTTGTTCCAATGTATTCTACCTTAATATTCTTTTCTGCAACCTGCTCTCGAATAAAGTGATATTTAATAGGGATATGTTTTGTTTTTTAGTGCATATAGTATTGTTGGAGAGACTTATGGCGCTGGTGTTGTCACAGAACATAGGAATGGGCTCATCAAATTTCACTTGGAGATCCTGTAGAGTTTGCTTCATCCAGAGAACCTGAGTACAACATGCGGTTTAGTGATATATTCTGTTTCCGCTGTGGACAAAGACACTGAAGATTGGTTCTTGCGCAACCATAATATGAGATTATTACCCAAGTAGAAGGTTGCTCCACTGGTGCTTTTACGATCATCAACACTGCCTGTCCAATCTGCATCTGTATAAGCTTTGATAGTTAGATCATTTCCTTTCGGATACCATACTCCAAAATCTGTTGTTCCTTTGAGGTATTGAAAGATCCTTTTCATTGCAACAACATGGGATTCTTTTGGTGCTGCTTGGAAACTTGCTACCTATCCAACTGCCTGCATCACATCTGGTCTCGAAGTTGTCACATACAGTAGGTTGCCAATCATTGATCTATACAACCTTTGATCTGCTTCCTTGGATATATCGTCCTTGCTTAACTTACAACCACTCACCATCGGAGTGTTAACTAGTTTACTGTCTTCCATCTGAAACCTCTTCAACATTTCCTTAATGTACTTGGTTTAAGAGATGAATATGCCATCATCTTCCTGAGATATTTGAAGTCCCAAGAAGAAATTCAGCTCACCAAGTAAATAAAATTCTGTTGCAGTATCATGGTTTATTTCTCCTACTTGATTTAAAATATTACAAGTTATTTCCAGAAATTAGATTCAGAAAATACCGAAATAAACACAACTACAGTCTACACATGCAGATCATTTACTGAATAATATGCTCATCCAACAAAGTGACACATGGATTTTTGGACCCAAGTCCTCGGAAAAACCTAAAGCGGGAAAATTAGTGTAGCAGATATGAGTTTATTTTATTAAGTAGATTTTGGGTACAGTAAATCTGGGTTCCAGATCTGAAAAACCAGACAGAGAATAAAAGAAATCAAATCTGTAGCTAACCTGTAGATCTAAGACCAAATATCTGACTGATCCACACCCTCAAACAGGATTTACAAGACTCAGCCTAGATTTGGCCCTAGAAACCCCAGCGCTGCCCCTGAAGCCCCAACGTCAGCCCTACTAGCTTTAGAATGCCACTGCGCTGCCCAGAGAGGGACTGCGTAACCCCTGAGAGGGTGACACAAGCCTTATGCTGGCCTTGGAGACCCTCTGCGTAATTTCTGAAGCCCTCTGGAGCCTCAACGCTGTCTTGCGTAGTGGCTGTGCAGCACTTGCATAGCTGCTGCTCTGCTTATTTGCATTGTCCTTGTTGTTGCTCCTCTGCCTCTTACTGACTCTTGGCTCCGCGATCAGATCATCCCCTTAGCCAATACTACCCCTCGCTGTAGAAAATTCCTCCGGAAATTCTTAGCAAACCCTGCCCTAGAATTCCAAATCTATTTCTTAGCTCTGCAACTGTGTGTGTGTCCCCAACTGACCCTCAAGCCTTTCTCTTGTACTTTTTCGTTGAACCCTTCAACGATCGAGATTAAAACATCATCAACGACTGAGATTAAAAGACTGCTTGATTTGTGTCTTTTAGAACATTTCAGCACATGTGTTAATTAATTCACTTTAATTATTTAATTTTGCTAAGTTTAGACTTAAAAAATCCATTAAAATAATTGATTGTTTCAATAACTTGCACACCAATTGAAATTTCACAAAACACTTTCTGGGTTTTGGATTTCAAGTGTGTCCTAGCCCCTCGACAAAATTTTAGTGCTAGAGCACACCTGATGCTACACCAACTATACAAAATCTCAACACTCCCTCTTAGCACAGAGTGTGCTCTAGCAATGCATCCACACCATGCACTACAAGATTTTGAAGCTGGATTCTGTGTTGCTGATGCTTGGCCTGCTGCCCTCCATCCACTGCACTGCTACTCTCTGTACTACTGCCCATGCCATTGCCACTGACATTGCCACATCTGTACTGCAACTCCCTCTCAAATTGCTGCATCATGCTACCCATAGCACTGCCACCGCTAACTGCTGCACTGCAACTCAGTTGCCGATAAGTAAGCAACTGAAGGACTCTTGCCCAACTATTTGACAAATAAGTCAGGTTGCCTTCCATCACTGAAGCTCCTTGGATGCTGATTTACGCTGTCCTCTTGGAGGCACTGTTATGCTGCAACACTGCACTGCGTGAACACAGTCTCTATGCGTTGTTGAAGTCCCATTAGCCCCTCTGCGCTGTTGCCTCCATGCTGCTGCTACCTCTGCATTATGCTGCTCCCTCTTAAGCTCCCCCTTTTGCTTCAATGTGACCTCATGCAACCATCTCCCGAATCATCTCGCTACTGTCTTAAGGCCCCCGTATCTCGTATGTGATCCAAGAGTAGGGTTGACTCAAGGATCCCGCCACACTGTTTGTAGATGCTCTACAGATCCATGTCACCCCACCTCTTCTCTCGAGGCACATGAGCACTCATGGCTGCATCATCATTAGAGCCATCATCCTTTGTTGCTGCAGCCTTGGAATCAGAAGATCCTTTGTCCTTATTCTTAGAACAAGTGCTGGTGAAGTGTCCAAGATCTCCACAGTTAAAGCACTGGACCTTGGAAAGGTCCTTCTTCTTCTTCCCTTGTTGCTTCTTTTCCTTTGATGTAAGGGCTGCATCATCCTCCTCCTCTTTTACTCTGGCATTTATGCTTCCACCACTAATATTCTGCTTCTTGGTGATCCTCCTGATCTTCTCTTGGCGGAGGATAGCCCACATGTTAGCCCATGATGGTAACGCTTTCGTTCCCATAATGCTCTGGACAAACGTTTCCCAATCTTCCGAGACTGCATTCAGGGCAGTCCTCACTAAGAACCCCTCATTTGGAGTAGCACCTATGCCAACCAGCTGATCTCGGATAGCTTGAAGCCCGAAGAGGAATGGATCTATCTCTTCACCATTCATCATTTGGAACAACCCCATCTGGTTCTCCAGAAGCATTCTTCGTTGGACAAAGCCTCCTTGGTACATCGCGTCCAAGGCTACCCACATGTCATTTTCTGTAGTCTTTCCAGTAATATGAGGTATAATGTGGTCCTTGACTTCGTCTATGATCAAACTCTTTGTCCGCGCTTGATTTTCTTCATACTTCTTTAGAGGATCTGCATCGGTTGGTACAACAAGAACCTTCTCTGCATGATCTTTGAGACCATACTCATCCATAAATGACAGGATTTTGGCCCTCTAGATTACATAGTTGGACATGCCGTCAAACCTGTCCCGATCTCTCAGTCCATATCGTGCCATCTTGCTCAAATCTGACAGAACCTATACTTCTTCTCCCTCTTTCTATGGCTACAGAAATTCTGGATCTTGGTGACTAGAAACCCTCTAGCAACTGCTTCTGCTGAAGACTAATTTCCCTCCTGGAAATATTTCACCCAAGCACAATCAGACAACACTCTCCGATCCTCTTGATCGAATCTTAGATCTGTTTGGCTCAGATCTGCTGAGTAACTGTCTTCCTCTCGCCTTTGTTGACTTAGCTAGGCACAATTCTGCACCTGCAGAATCTCCACCACACCAGCACTGCTGAAGATCTGAAGCACTGCTTCCAGATCTTGGCAAAACTTTTCTGCAGTTGAAGAAATGACTGGACTGCGTCTCACTGACTGGCCCAACGTAGCCTCGACGCTGCTCAGAAATGGACTGCGTAACCCCAGACTAGGTGACACAGTCCTTACACCGGCCTAGGAAGGCTCTGCATAAGCCTAATGGCCTTCTGCAATTTCAGCGATGTCCTTTCCTGGATCTGCTGCTTCTTCTGCCACCCTGCAGAAAAATATTCTTCAGCTGATTGTTGGAGATTCAACTCGATCTGCTATCGCTTTGATACCATGTGAAAATTCTACTGCAGTATTATGGTTTATTTCTCCTACTTGATTTAAAATATTACAAGCTATTTCCAGAAATTAGATTCAGAAAATACCGAAATAAACACAACTACAGTCTACACATCCAGATCATTTACTGAATAATATGCTCATCCAACAAAGTGACACATGGATTTTTGGACATAAGTCCCCGGAAAAACCCAAATCGGGAAAACGGGTGCAGCAGATATGAGGGTTTATTTTATTAAGTAGATTCTGAGTACAGTGAATCTGGGTTCCAGATTTGGAAAACTCGACAGAGAATAAAAGAAATCAAATCTGCAGCTAACTTGTAGATGTAGGACCAAATATTTGACTGATCCACATCCTCAAACGGGATTTACAAGACTCAGCCCAGATCTGGCCCTAGAAACCCCAGCATTGCCCCTGAAGCCCCAATGTCAGCCCTGCTAGCCTCAGAATGCCACTGCGCTGCCCAGTGTTAATTTTGGACAGCTAGGACCAAACTCCATATTGTGATGTTCAGATGAAGATACCAATATTTTTATTGGATTCCTCTTTCAGAGAGGTGCAAGATCGATCTAAAGATCATCTTGATCCAATGAGCATAACATTTATTTTGAATTTATTCAAAATATGTGCAGGTCGGCTTTAAGATTTTGTGCCCCAGTAGTTGTGTCACACATCCTCACTGATGGATATAAATTGGTCAACGTTGGAGGACATTTTCACTCATCTCATCCACACACATTTCTCTCTCCTCATCTGATTGGTTCGATGACCTTGGAGGCTCTTCTCTCCACACGTGGGAAAGTTCCAACAGCAGCACATTTATGATTTCGGTCTAGGGTTTCTGCAACAAACTAAAAGGACATGAAACTCTCCCAAAAGTTCGATTTTCCAAATGCGCATTTTTTGGCACTATTCCCGAGGCAAGACGTTGATTTTGACTTTTCTGTGTTGACCTAGCTGCTGTTGTTGTTTGCGTTGACCATTGATTGACACTGTTGACTTTTGGGTTGACTTTTGAGTTGACTGTTTGGCTGTCCTAGAGGGTTGTGTGACATTGCTGGTTGGCTGACCATAATGAGACTTTGCTGGTTGAAGCATCCTGTTGACCGCCATAACGCACCAACACACTTATATATTTCTGGCTTGTATTTTGTCGATCTACTGGTACGTTCTATCAACATTTTACTTTATTGTTTATGTGATTGTTGTCTGATATTGGGAGTAAAAGTAAAGTTGCATCAAGCATAGATCATCTACAAATATTTACTTGGTATTGGAGCTGAGGTGGAGACAAAGCCATAGTTTGTAGCAATCACTAAAGAAGAGGATGTGTTCCTCGAACTACAATGGCTTTAAGGCTGATGACAAATTGACTGGGAAGGATGACTTCCGTGCTTGGAAGATGACATTGGATCTTAATTTGGAAGACCAAGATGTCATGGACTATGTGCAGGGTAAAATCCAAGAGCCTCCATCCACTACAACTGCTGCTGCCAAAACAAAGTACAATAAGGGGGAAATCAAAGCAAAGTTGATGATCAGGGACTCAATTCATAAGAGTCTGGTTGCCTACATCTCTGAGCTGGGCACATCCAAGGATATGTATGATAAGTTGGTACACATGTTCAAGGCCAACAATGCGAATCAAGTCCTATTCTTCAAGAACCAATTGAAGAATCTGAAGAAAGGCAGGGATGAGTCTGTTCAATCATATTTTCTGAAGCTAACAGAGATCAGGAATAATCTGCTGGCTACTGGGGAAACAATAGCTGATCGAGAGATGGTACTCACCGCACTTGGAGGTCTCTCATCCAAATGGCATGTATTCCACACTACCATTCTCAGTAATAATGTCATACCTGATTTTGACGAAGTATTCTCGAGATGCGTACAAGAAGAGACAAGGATGAAGGAAATGCTGCCTTCACTGCTCATTCTAAGAAGAAGAAATTTGGTGGTCCAAGGAACAAAGGAAGAGCAGGGGCCCAAGGAAAGAAGGGCATGTGTTACACTTGTCACAAGCCAGGTCACTATGCTAGAGAATGCCCTTTCAAGAAGGATTCTCCTGATGATGACGACAACAACGACAACCGAAGGAATGGCAATCAAAGGAACAACAGGTTCAAGGGGAAGAGGAAGGCTCTCTCCGACGGAAATAGTCAACCTTTCAAAAGGTCGAGAAATTCCAGGTATGAGGAATCAAATGTTGTTGATAAAATAAATGAATTCATTCTTGCATCTGCCGTATCTGCTGCATCTCCACTCGACACTATAAATGTCTGGTTGATAGATAGTGGTGCCTCAAGGCACATCACTGGGTTCAAGGAAGCACTTTATGATATGGTTGAGAAGGATACTAATCTGGAAATTATCCTTGGAGATAATGCCACATATCCAGTGAAAGGGACAGGAACTGTGACCCTCCACTTGTCTCAAGGTCAAGTCCTTCGCTTGCAGGAGGTACTCTATGTACCTGATTTAAAGAAGAACCTTGTGTCTATATCGGCTATGGAAGACAAAGGTTTCAATGTGGCATTCATTGATGGGAAGGTGCGCATCTGGAAGAAGAGTTTCAAGGAAGCTATCACGATTGGGTTTAGAGTTGATACACTCTACCAGGTTGGAGGAAGTCCACTGGGAGCGATGACATATGATACTATCTGACAGACTGATAATGGCAGTGAATATGAGACGAACGAGTTCAAGAACTTTTGCAGAGAAGCTGGCATCAAGAGGGAGACCACAACTGTCTCTAATCCTGAGCAGAATGGCGTTGCTGAATGAAAGAATAGGACCATTGTGGAAGCTGCCCATGCCATGCTATGTGACCAAGGTCTACCGAAGTTTCTGTGGGGAGAAGCTGCGAACACTGCTGTGTACATACAAAACCGATGCCCGCATTCTACTTTGGACTCCAAAACTCCCGAAGAGGTTTTCTTTGGTAAGAAACCTGACGTCTCACATTTTAGAGTTTTTGGATGTCTTGTTTATTTTCATGTGCCAAAGGAGAAAAGGAGCAAGTTGGATGCTTCTGGGAAGAAGGGAATGTTTGTGGGCTACAGCAAAACTTCGAAGGCCTATAGAGTCTATGTGCTTGGTCAAAGGGAAGTGAAGATATGCCACGATGTTACCTTTGACGAAGATGCTTCCCTGAGGAAAGTAGTCAATCTTCCGAGATCTAAGGAAGATCATGAAGCAATGCCTGGAAATAAAAAAGAACCGAAGGATGAGACGATGCCCGATGCTGAAGGACCGATGGACCCGATTGATCCACCTCCTTCGATAGGGAAGAGACCATCATGGCTCACGAACACTCTCGAGGATGCTGAGGGACATATGGCCCCAAGGGGGACATTCCATGAAAGCAAGAAGCCGAATAGATACCCTACCAAGGGTATCTAGCAGCCATGAGTACTATGTACAATCCGAGCCTGGATCTTTTGAGGAAGTCGTAAAGCATAAAGTCTGGAAGGATGCTATGCACGAAGAGTATGAGTCCATAATGAAGAATGATGTCTGGGATGTGGTTCCAAGACCGGAGGACAAAGCAATTGTCACCTCGAAATGGCTCTACAAGATCAAGCATGGATCTGATGGAAGTGTTGAAAAGTTTAAGGCAAGATTTGTTGCCAGTGGCTTCTCTCAAAAGGAAGGCATAGACTATGATGATATATTTGCACCTGTGGCCTGATATACCACCATCCAATCTATCATAGCCCTTGCTGCTATGCAAGGATGGAGTCTTCACCAGATGGATGTGAAGACCGCATTTCTACATGGTGCGATAAAGGAAGAGGTGTATGTGGAGCAACCTCTGGGGTTCGAAGTCTAGGATCAGGACACCCATCTCTGCAAGTTGAAGAAAGCCCTCTATGGGTTGAAGCAAGCACCCAGAGCTTGGTACGAGAGGATAGATAGCTACCTGATGAAGCTGGGCTTCCCTTGCAGTAATGCTGATCTGAACCTTTACTTCAAGGTTGATAGAGAAAAGCCTCTCATTCTGGTTCTGTATGTGGACGACCTCTGCCTGACAGTTGTTGACCCTCTCATTCATCAGCTCAAGAGGGAGCTCGCTGCTGAGTTCGAGATAAAGGACCTAGGACTGATGCATTACTTCCTAGGCCTGGAGGTCTGGCAGAGACCTGGTGAGATTTTCCTTTCTCAAGGAAAATATATTGTGAAGCTTCTGGAAAGATTTGGTATGGTGGACTGTAAGTCCATGTCGACACCGATGGAGCTCAACATCAAGAAGTTGAGTGGCAGCGCTGCTGGGCCCGTGCTAGCAAATCCTACTGAGTATCGTCAACTCGTAGGGGCCCTGATGTTCTTAGTGAACACCTGTCCGAACATATGTTTTGCAGTGAACACTTTGAGTCAACATATGGTTGAGCCTCATCACTTTCATTGGGTTGGTGCCTAGAAACTCTTGAGATATCTCTGGGGCACGATAGACCATGGGCTGAGATACAGTACTAGGAGCATGACACTCCATGGATATACTGATGCCGATTTGGCTGGTAGTGTGGTGGATCGCAAGAGCACATCTTAATGCTGCTTCACACGTAGATCTGCTTCGGGCAGGAAACAGAAGTCGGTAGCCTTGAGCATCGCTGAGGTCGAATACATTGCAGCATGTATGGCCTGTTGTGAAGTCACTTGGTTGCGAAAGCTCTTCTGTGAGCTGTTCGAGCATGTGCTAGATGCCACCGTTATCCTTTGTGATAACCAGAGGGGGATTCGTTTGTAACAGAATCTTGTGTTCCAAGATCGATCCAAGCATGTTAATGGCTGGTACCACTTTATTCGGGATATGGTACAGCGAGGCGCCGTAAGGCTCGATCATATAGGAACTGATGAGCAAGTCGCGGATATTCTCACAATGCCCTTGGCGAAGGTCATGTTCCTAACTTTCTGTGAGAATCTTGGAATCGTGGAACGACCCTATTTTGAGGGTCCTGTTGGACGATGAGCTCTTGGAGCTCTAGGGGCTTTGGGGATAGCTTCTCGGAGCTATAAGCAACCACAGGGCTAGGCTTGCCGAACCTTGTTGGTGTGCTTTTGCCCCACCGTTATGATGATTGAGTTGGTTCACCTCTCATTATCCATGCCCCGTATGCATCCTACCCATTGAGTTCAGGGCTCATGGGAAGTACCTCTCATTTGGCCAAGGAGGTGGGAAAAGTTAGAGACTAGTAGCAAAGACTGATGGATGCATCAGAGATTGCTGTACTCTCTATCTAGGATGGCATGGTCGAACCACTTATCTGGGATCAAGTATAGTGAGTTTTCGGACCTCCAATTGGCTTCGGGTCAAGTAAACCAACTTCGGGTTGGTATGAGACTCTTTGTGAGTCCTATAGAGGCTTCGGACCTCTAGGCTGAATCTGTCAGCCGGTAATGATGTATTTGTGACTGACCCACTTCTGATCTGAAATAAAGAAGCCAACAAAGCAAGTTACGGCAGGATGACACACAATGTTTGGATTGCACAGGTGGATGGAGTTCTCCCTAGTTGAGAGGGAGTGTTAATTTTGGACAACTAGGTCCAAACTCCATGTTGTGATGCTCAGATGTAGATACCAATATTTTTATTGGATTCTTCTTTTAGAGAGGTGCAAGATCGATCTAAAGATCATATTGATTCGATGAGCAGAACATTTATTTTGAATTTATTCAAAATATGTGCAGGTCGGCCTTAAGGTTTTGTGCCCCAGCAGTTGTATCACACACCCTCACTGATGGATATAAATTGGTCAACGTTGGAGGACATTTTCACTCATCTCATCCACACACATTTCTCTCTCCTCATTTGATTGGTTCGATGACCTTGGAGGCTCTTCTCTCCACACGTGGGAAAGTTCCAGCAGCAACACATTTCTGATTTCGGTCTAGGGTTTCTATAGCAAACTTTGACCAACGTTGACTTTGGTTAATGCAAGGTCAAAAGGACCTGAAACTCTTCCAAAAGTTCGATTTTCCAAATCCGCATTTTTTGGCACTATTCCCGAGGCAAGACGTTGGCTTTGACTTTTCTGCATTGACCTAGCTGCTGCTGTTGTTTGCGTTGACCGTTGACTGACACCATTGACTTTTGGGTTGACTTTTGAGTTGACCGTTTGGCTGTCCTAGAGGGTTGTGTGACATTGCTGGTTGGCTAACCATATTGAGACTTTGCTGGTTGAAGCATCCTATTGACCGTCGTAACGCACCAACACACATATATTTTTGGCTTGTCTTTTGTCGATCTATTGGTATGTTCTATCAACATTTTACTTTATTGTTTATGTGATTGTTCTCTGATATTGGGAGTAAAAGTAAAGTTGCATCAAGCATAGAATATCTACAAAAATTTACACCCAAAGAGGGACTGCGTAACCCCTGAGAGGGTGATGTAGGCCTTACGCTGGCCCTGGAAACCCTTTGCGTAATTTCTGAAGCCCTCTGGAGCCTCAGCGCTGTCCTGCGTAGCTGCTGCTCTGCTTCTCTGTGCTATCCTTGTTGCTGCTCCTCTACCTCTTACCGACTCTTGGCTCCGGGATCAGATCATCCCCTTAGCCGATACTACCCTTTGCTGTAGAAAATTCCTCCGGAAATTCTTAACAAACCCTGCCCTAGAATTCCAAATTTATTTCTCAACTCTGCAACTGTGTGTGTGTCCCCAACTGACCCTCAAGCCTTTCTCGTATACTTTTTCGTTGAACCCTTCAACTGCTGAGATTAAACAATTCATCAACAACTGAGATTAAAAGACTTCTTGATCCATGTCTTTTAGAACATTTCAACACGTGTTAATTAATTCACTTTAATTATTTAATTTTCCTAAGTTTAGACTTAGGAAATCTATTAAAATAATTAATTGTTTGAATAACTTGAATACCAGCTGAAATTTCACAAAACACTTTCTGGGTTTTGGAGTTCAAGTGTGTCGTAGCCCCTCCACAAAATTACAGGGCTAGAGCACACCCGATGCTACACCAACTATACAAAATCTCAACAGACATCTCAAACTCACTTTGCATATCGTTGGCAAACTTTTTGCTCTGCCTGTCATCATCACTGCCAAAAATGATGTCATCCACATATACTTCAATGAGAGTCAAGCTGTCTTGTTCAATTTTTATGTATAGGTTGCTGTTGGCACTTCCTCTTTTAAATCCTTGTTGCTGCAAGTACTTGTCCAAACGTGCATACCAAGCTCTAGGGGCTTGTTTGAGACCGTACAAATCTTTCTTCAACTTGCATACATAGTCCTTCTTGTCGGTAAGAAAAAATCCTTCAGGCTACTCTATGTAGACTTCTTCTTCCAATTCTCTGTTCAAAAAGGCTAATTTGACATCCATCTGGTACACCTTAATCTTTCTTGAGCAAGCATAGGCCAAGAACATTCTGATAGCTTCCATCCTGGCAACAGGGGCAAACATCTCTTCGAAATCTATTGCTTCAACTTGCGCATATCTTTTACATACCAATCTTGCTTTATTCCTTATCACCTGTCCATCTTCGTTCAACTTGTTCTTGAAGACCCATTTTGTGCTAATGACATTTTTTTCCCTAGGTCTTGGAACCTGTTGCTGCACAAACTAGCAGGTCTAGTGGATAGGCAAAAGCTAGAGGGCACAACAATGTGAAATTTTTAATCTATTGTAGCGATTGAAAATTATTCTTCTATCTAATTAAAATTAAATGCAATTTAATTGCTACAAAAAATAACGAATAAAAGCACAACTGGAATTTTCACCATAAAAATTTTGCGGAAAATAAAATGCTGGAAACTGAGAAAATGCTAACATACAAAATAAAATTGACACAGTTATTTTTGGACAAATGTCCCTGGAAAAACCCAATGCGGGAAAATCGGTGTAGCAGATGAGAGTTTTATTATTATGCAACTATGAAATATTTTGAGTACAATCTATGGATGTCCAGCTGGCAATCCAATTAACAAATATCTGGCAAAAATATTAGAGAGAATATTCTGTCACTCCATAAGCAATCTCGACACTGACTACCTCCGCCAATATGGCCGTCCAAACCCTTGCGCAAGCCTTCTGTGCTGCCTCTGCACATACCCTCACATGTGTGGCTTGGTTCTACCTCTGAGCAAGCTGTCCTGCCTGTCTCTTCTACTGGAAGTGACTCTCCGACCATTTGGAAAAATTTCCTGGCCTTCGGAAGCTGAATTGGCCTCCCTCTCAGCTAAATCGAATTGCTCACTGAAGCTACTGTGTAGCCCCTACAAAACTTCACTGTGGAATACTTCTGTCACTTGCTGCTGTCTCTCCGGATCTAAAATCTCCTCTGGAATCACTATCTCTGCCCCTCATTGACTTTGCTTCCCCTCTGGCTCGAACTCCTCTTCATTGCTCAACTGTTGCTGCTGGATAACTCGATTTGCCAAGGAAAACTATCTCTTCAGTGTGTCTAGCTCCAACTGTGAAATTTTCCTTGAAATGCAACAGCTAGAATTAATTCTTCTAACTCATAAATTATGCAATTGATTTGGTTACGACAAAATATCGAATTAATCACACTACAATTCTTCACAAATACAAAAACACTGCGAAAATAAAATGGAAACTGAAAAAATGCTAGCACACAATAAAAATATGACACCTTTAGTTTTGGACAATTGTCCTCGGAAAAACCTAATGCGGGAAAACCGAAGCAGCAGATGAGGGTTTTATTATTATGCAAAAGTGAAATTATAAGTACAATCTTTGGATGCCCAAACTGGTAATCCAAACAACAAAATAATATGGCCAAAATATCTGTGAGGCAAATACCTCAACACCATGCCTAACCTTGCTTCAAAAACTGGCAAAACTAGTTGCTTGTACAACCTTTGCGTGAGCCTCCGCGCAGTGCTTGTGCAAGCTCTAGTCGCTATGCCCTGGAACTGCTGGAAAGATGACGTCCTGATTGACTCTGCCTCTGGAAGTGACTCGCTTGGCATCCTAGAGATTTTTTGGGCCAACTGCAACTGAATCACCCTTCCCGTTTGCAGCCTCTCTGGGAAATGCGTCCCTTTTGCTGCTGATTCTCCAGATCTGGAAAGCTTCCTTCGGACTCACTGTCTCTGCCCCTCTGCCTACATCAACTAGTACAAGATATACAACAGGGTTTTGCTGTCAGTCACTTTGACAACCAATCTACCCTGAACAAGATACACTGACCATTTGGCTAATGTAGCGTGCTCTCTCAACTCTTCTTGGTCATACCCTGAACACACTTGCCTGGTCCTTCGACTCCCCATCTGCAACAACTCCATTCTGCCTCTATCAATAAACCAACTCCATTAGGTCACTGAACTCGACTTCACCTGTTCTCTAGTTGATCGTTCGTCCTTCAACGCATCAACACATCGAGACTCTTGTCGAGTTGTTCACAACTCCATTTGTGAACAATTCTCAATTGCCCATTGTTGCTCCTAAGCTATTTTGGGACTTTCTTCCCACTAGTGCCTTCCTGTGCTCCTTGATAAAGACGCACTTAGGGCAAGAGAGCTTCCCACTATCACTGTCGAATGTCCTTCTCAAACAATGAACTTAGGGCATGGAGGACTGCCCCTCTTCTGCTGTAGATGTCCTTCTCCACAAGGCAAGTCTAGGGCTACAAACTGCTCCTAGATGATCAAACCTTTGGGCTCTTCTTTTGCCACTTCTAACAATCCCTTAATCCTTAAGAGACTTGTTCCTTAGGGCTTGAAGCAAGCCTTTACAATCCTCCAGAAGTTGTTCTTTAGGCTGCTCCAACTTTGCCACTTTTAGTAGGCCTAAAGTCCTTATTAGGTCATTGCACTTAGGGCTCATATTTGTACCACTTTCACGCTGCCCTCCATTTGTCCACAAGTGTCCAAACAAAACCAACCAAACTATCCTTTACTAGGACACCATCCACCTGCAAATCGCATCAACTCAAGAATCAACCTCCTTCTGCTCTTCTTGACATGACACATAAGCAACCACTGATGTAACTTGCTTCTAGGATGTACACATTACTGTCCACAATGGATCCTACATCCATCTAGCAACAATTCAACATACCTCATAAGTTGTTGTGTCTCTGCTACAAAGTCTGCAATTTGGTTAGGGCTAATATCATCCATGTTAGCCCTATTTCCTTGACTCTAGACCTTCTCTACAACTGCGATTTTCTTCACTTGGCAAGCTGCTCCTATTCGGGACTCCTTTGGCTGACCTGTGCTTTGCTTTTAGGCCTTTCAACCCCTTTAATCTGCCACTACAGACCTTGGCCTAGGTCTGCAACTACCACAGGATCTACGACCTCCAAATCAGAACTAAACCACACCTAAAACACCCAAAACAACCCAAAACATTGCCCAAACAACTCGTTCTGCAAAAATATCTAACTCGACCTCCAAACATTCTTGGGAAATCACCAAATGGCTCCTCCAATCTTCGCTAATGTCTGCTCCTTAGATTTGCGGCCCAAACAAACTTATTTCTTGTGATTTAGTTGCACTTGGATGTGCTCCATTTGAGGCCTAACTCACCGCTATTTATAGCCTCCTCTTGGGTGTCAATGGACAACCTTAAAAGGGCACCTCCATACTAGACCAACCTGAACTAGTATGTCTCTTCACCCAAGCTAATCTTCAAAAGTTCATTTCTCCACATCTAGACCTCTGATTTGAGTGATTTGCGCTACCCTTGGTTGCTTTAGAGGTCCTCTATGATCTCCATTGTTCAAACCATCAATCCTTATCATGGTTTTACACCCACATGCTTGGTTGCAAAGCCCACAGGCTTGGGTTCTAAGCCCACAAAACCATTTTTTGTGCCCATTCCTCCAAAACCCTCTAGCATAGGGTTTGAAGTACCTCCCAAGATACAAATCTCAACACTCCCTCTTAGCGAGGGAAGCACTTCCAGCACTAGGAAGTCTCCATCAACATCATCATCGACGACACTAGCCCATCTGGCGTCCATCATTGTAGCATACTTTGTAAAATGAACCCTGCAATATAGGTAGTGCCTCTGCTTCATCTCATCTGAACCTGAAGACCTCAACACTTCCATAGGGCTGCTCCCTCTGAATCTAGATTCCCTCTAAGTGTACATGATCTCCATTGGCTCAACCTGTCACTGATCTCGTATCCCACAAGGTCTGTCCGAGTTGTGGTCGAATACGTGCCATCATCACCACAACCCAATCCTGCAAGCACTCATCTTCCTGGATCAAACACCAGTCTTGCAAATCCCTCCAATCTCAGATATGCAACATCACGATCCAATGAAGAAACTAGCTTGCCAATCTGCAGTCCATCACATGAAGCAATCTCGATCACACCAATCTCGTCCATGCCAAAGCAATCCTCGAGTTGTCCCAACGATCCATGGCAAATCATAAGAAGTTCATGATCAACAACCTGTCCTACAACAAACTGTTGTTCACCAGGCTCTCCATCAATCCACCAGAACTCCCAACCAATCTTGCTGCCAAGCTAGTCAAGACCACATCTCCATGTCTTTAGTTGAATCCTCTGTTCCATGATTTAGATTATCTCAACACCCTCTGAGCTGCTTCACTGTGCACACTCTGATTCACTGGCCCTTCAAAGTAGCTTTGATACCATGTTGTTTTTCCACGATACTGGAGTTTAGGATAGAATCTTAAATCACTAACGCTACCAAATCCAAGTATCATAACAAAACTACTTTTCACAACAGAATAATACACAACTGTAAATCAACAAGTGCACAAATATAGACAAACTTTTACAATTTTTTATAACCTAACTTCATTATATTAACAAACTGATAATACAACAGTCTAGGGCTCCCGTACTAGGGATAATGGTCCTCATACATCCACTAGTACAAGATATACAACAAGGGTTTGGTGTCGGTCACTTCGACAACCAATCTACCCTGAACAAGATACATTGACCATATGGCTGATGTAGCGCGCTCTCTCCGCTCCTCTCGGTCGTACCCTGAACACACCTGCTTGGTCCTTCGGATCCTGTTCTGCAGCAACTCCAGTTTGCCTCTATTAGTGAACCAACTCCATTAGGTCACTGAACTCAGCTTCACCTGTTTTCTAGCTAATCGTTCGTCCTTCAACGCACTAACACATCGAGACTCTTGTCGAGTTGTTCACAACTCCGTTTGTGAACAACTCTCAACTGCCCACTGCCGCTGCCCAGCGCTTTTGAGACTTTCTTCCCACTAGTTCCTTCCTGTGTTGCCCAATGAAGACACACTTAGTGTCAGAGAGCTTCCCACTATCATTGTAAAATGTCCTTCTCCAACAATGAACTTAGGGCATGGAGGATTGCCCTCTTTTGCTGTGGATGTCCTTCTCCACAAGGAAAGTCTAGGGCTACAAACTGCTCTTGGCTTATTAGACCTTTGAGCTCTTCTTCTGCGACTTCTAACAATCCCTTAATCCTTCAAGAGACTTGTTCCTTAGGGCTTGAAGCAAGCCTCTACAATCCTCCACAAGTTGTTCTTTAGGCTGCTCCAACTCTACCACTTCTAGTAGGCCTAAAGTCCTTAGGTCATTGCACTTAGGGCTAAGATTTCGACCACTTTCACGCTGCCCTCCATTAGTCCACAAGGGTCCAAACAAAACCAACCAAATTGTCCTTTACTTGGACACCATTTACTTTCGAATCAAATCAACTCAAGAAGCAACCTCCTGCTGCTCTTCTTGACATGACACATAAGCAACAACTAATGTAACCTGCTTCTAGGATGTACACATTGTTGTCCACACTGGACCCTACATCCATCCAGCAAAAATTCAACATACCTCATGAATTTTTGTGTCTCTGCTGCAAAGTCAACAATCTGGTTAGGGCTAATATCATTCCACGTTAGCCCTATTTCTTTCCCTTTAGACCTTCTCTACAGTTGTGGTTTTCTTCACTTGGAAAGCTGCTCCTATTCGCGGCTCCTTTGGCTGACGTGTGCTTGGCTTTTAGGCCTTTCGGCCCCTTCAATACTCCACTACAAACCTCGGCCTAGGTTTGCAACTACCATAGATTCTGCATCCTCCAAATCAGAACTAAACCACACCTAAAACATCCAAAACAACCCAGAACATTGCCCAAACAACTCGACCTGCATTCTGATCTAACTCGACCGCCGAACAGTCCTAGGAAATCACCCAGATGGCTCCTCCAATCTTAGCTGAAGTCTGCTCCTTAGATCTATGACCCAAATAGAAGTATTTCTTGTGATTTGGTTGCACTTGGATGTGCTCCATTTGAGGCCTAACTCACCTCTATTTATATCCTCCTCTTGGGTGTCAATGAACAACCCTACAAGGGCACCTCTATACTAGGTCAACCTGAACTAGTAGGTCTCTTCACCCAAGCTAATCTTCAAAAGTTCATTTCTCCACTTCTAGACCTCTGATTTGAGTGATTTTCGCTGCCCCTGGTTGCTCTAGAGGTGCTCTATCATCTCCATTGGTCAAACCATCAATCCTTATCACGATTTCACACCCACATGCTTGGGTGCAAAGCCCACATGCTTGGGTTCTAAGCCCACAAAACCATTTTTTGTGCCCATTCGTCCAAAACACTCTAGCCTAGGTTTTGGAGTACCTCCTGTTAACCTCGCTTGCCACCTACACCTACCTACAAGTTAGTGGGAAAAGCCTTCAACCCCACAAGGTGTGGTTGGTGGCAAGGAACTCAGAGAAGGGGCTGCCACACTAATGCCGACTCTCTCCGTTTGAGCTCTCTCCTAGGTTAGCTAAAGGGGGTGGTCTCTAAAGTGAAGAAACTAAGTTAAAAGAATATGAGGTTCTAGGAGATTTTGTTAGAGTGAAAATTGATTACTTTTAGAGATTTACGAGCATATATGAGCAACTTTGAAATAATAATGATAAAACCATACAATCAGTGCTTTATAAATAACTTGCTCAAATGTAAAAGTAATGCTCTAAAAAAGATGAGAACAAAGTAATCCTGAAAAATTGTTAGGACAAGATATTTGCAAAATAAAATGATTATGAGATAACCAAATCACAATATTGAAACATATCTTGCCATAGTTAGAAACAACTTAAAAATGTTAGATGCTAAATGTGAAATTAGACTTTGCGAATATGGAAATAAAGCATCACAATACTTGGTTTTGGAATAAATTTTGCATAAGATCCAAAACCATCAAGAGACAAGTAAAAGGAAATGTGATGGAGAGTGATCTTGGTTAATTTTAGTTCATTACCTCTACAACAAATATTTCAAATCAACCCTTCAATCCCCATACATCACCCTCGCCCAAATCATGTGGATCTCACAGTGAGGAGTCAATAGGGGAGTAGAGGGTCCCTAGAGGTCTATACAACCAATTTATGTTGGAGGTAAAGTTTTAGTGAGTGTTGGTATGAAAATTATGTTGATTTATCCCAATTAAATGATACATCAATGTTCCACAAGAGATTAAAATGAGATAATGCTCAAGTGCAATAGTAAATCAAACTTGAGACATAATGGAAATAGACTTATGTGTGTTATAACATTAATAGACAAGTGGAATGAAATAACTTCTCCTTAAGATACAATCATTTCACTTGAAAGAAAATGCTTCAATAATTCCTCAAAATGTATAACATGCTTGGACTAAATAATGAAGCATAACTATGAAATTAATTAAAACTTTCCAACCACGTAAATTGCTCACATAGGAAAGGATATTTCCTCAAGTTTGAAGCCTTTGGAGCTCATGCATGTAAGTTTAATGAATCTCAAGATTTAATGAGATGGATGTGGAGTGCATAAGTTGTTAGTTTTTTAGCATGCATGAGATGAAAATTAAAAAAACAAGTCAATCCACTCAAGAAGGTCCTTCCTCTTCAATCAAGGAAGGGGGATACCGTGGGAAAAAGATCCCAAACTCTCTCAAACAAAAAAGTTCCTTTATTAGTGATTACAAAGAGAAAATAAGGCTCTAAGAAGGCTGCCCAAAATGAGATCTTTTTACAAAGATAGAGCTTGGAAAAAGCCAGATCTCCTCCTCAAAGATGACAACAAAAGCACATGGGAAACACCTCTAAAACATAAATTTTACAAGGCTCAAAGGCCACGGCCAATTATATTGATGCTGTCCTTAAGATGCTCATGGCCTCCCTAGAAATCGGTCTTTAAGGTAGTGGAAGACTTAACATATAAGGAGGATCAATAGTTTTTTTCTCCACCTCATCTTCAAGCTCCTTGTTTTCTACGCTCAAGCCTATGGGGTGCAAAATAAAATCAAATGTTAGAGCGAAATAAACAAGATTTAAAGTAAAAACTATTATACAAAGACAGTAGCTCAAGGAAGGAGAGTGAACCCCCATACTTGTCTAGTCTAGAAAACACTCTTGAGATAGCAAATATGACTTTAAAACTCTCTACAAAGGAAATATTTTGGATTTTAAAATTTAAATTTGATGATCAAGTAGCTTAGAGAAAAATGACACTCCCTTTTGGTTCTCATTGAATGCAAAACGTGGAGTTGGAGAAAGATGAGTCTTGGATCGTTGTGAGTCTAGGAATGAGTTAGTCTATTTGAGATGTTTCCCACGCCTGGATGGATTTCCTGCACACATTGTAAAATGAATCTTCCCTACACACTTGAAATAAAATATTAACTCGCAAGAGGATTAATGCATAAAAAATGAAACAAGATAAACTAAGCATTCCACCTAAAATGCCTTAGCAAGCTTACTTCTAGGATAATGCTCTAAATCAATGACACATGCAAGATAGCTTGCATGCACCAATCCACGCTATATGACAAATATGAATTAACATAGATCAAACATATAAGCAAATGCAAATATAATAAGCACAAACACGGAAAATAATCACCTCATAACGCGAAGAGAACAGCGGCTTCGTAACCCCAAAGTCTTGATTTTATTAATATGCAAGTACAAATTGGCAGAGTTTCCTCAATCCCGATAGCTCATAACATGATCCAATACAAGAGCCTATGGCTCCATTATATAGAGAGTTGAGAGCAATTCCTGAGGAAGAATGCATGTGAGAACTGAACTTGGATCAAATCCTAAGGAAATATAAGCCAAGTTCGATGTGGAGAAGACTGAGACACCCACAGAAAAATCGAATTCTTTTTGTGCACACCAAGGGAAATCAAATTCCCCATATGATCCAGTGAACTCATCCATGAGCCAAGCGAAGTCCAGTGCTACATCAAGTCCACCACTGCAAATTGGAGCCAACTGAAACCCTACCTGTAGATGGTCCCGGTGAACTTCTACATAGGCCCCTGAGAATCGCGTGTTTCCTCTGAGTGACTGCGCAGTCTGGGCCCAAGGAAAAACGTAAATCCTCTGAGTGAAGTGCTGAGTGTTGTTGCACTCTAGATAACTCATGAGAAGAGGTCCCCAAGTGGTCTTTAGTCAACTGATCTTGTAGAATATTCGTTTGATGCCTAATTGCCTTTAATAAATTCGATTTTTGTTGTGTGTAACTACTGCTTTATCTGTGGGAAATTCAATTTTGATAAAATAATGGTGAATTAATGATGCAGTGTGCTCAGTCATCCTCCACATGTCCGTTGGCTCAACTCTTTGACTTAGGATAATTTCCAAGTCATTTCCACGTCATTCTGTCACATGGAATAATTTATTTCTCTCTATTTTATTTAATTCTAGCCTAATTAATTGTCACAATTTCCACTAAACTTAGGAAATGTGGGTTTTGAAGGTCCAAAACACATTATTAACCTCTCAAAGTGTGTCATAGTAGAAAGTTGAGGGTGAGAAGTGTAATTTTGATTACTCATACCCCATACAACTTCTCTAGACAACACTTGTTACAATCCAATTACAATTTTTATTGCAATTTTAACATGCGGGAAATCTAAAAAATAAAAAAATAAATACCTAGAACTAACCAAATTCCACAATTTTTTTTTATGTGATCTAATATGGTAATATACATTGACTCTAGACAGTACGACTCACCCAAGGCCTCACCATCAAGCTGTACTATGGCTTTGGGGTAAAATTGAAGGAAACAACTCAATTCATTATTAAGTCTTGATAAGGAGATGATAATTAATCGAGTGAAAAAAAAACCTTCCAGAGTAATACTCACTTGTTGGGGCAAGGTCCTAGGCTACCTAGGCTTGTTACAGACTCAATACTGAGTCAAAACTCATCATTACTAGCATCACTTATTGCAATTCCCTGTCGGGCGTTGAATCTAGGTACAAGAGAAAGATGATGAGAAGTAGAAGTAGAGTTTAAAAACTCTGTTGAACTGATGATATCTGATGGTACAAGTGTGTTCTGGTTCATCCTTAGGCATGGGGTCTTCAAATTATCATTAGGTGCCACTCTAGTGGTCAACATTTGGCTCCATATGGAGATGCATGCTACACATGAAGTGGTAGTGTGCAAGAACTTGAAATTTGCATCCACCAACCAAAGATATATATTAACAGTATCCATTCAAAAGATCATCGAATAAAATCAAGTACAAAAATGGAAATTTTATTCTAGGAGCATAAATAACAATTTATTGATGAAAAAAATCTATTCAAACAAAATTGGCAAGGAATAAGGTTAAAAATATGATACAAAAAGACGCCCTATGGCATCCGATATTTTCTTTGTAGAACAACTTGAGTAGTTGGCCATTCATAGGTAAATCTAGAGATTCCCTGTCCAAGGTGCTCAAATGGTAGGAATTTTGTCCTACTGCTTTTCTGACAATATAAGGTCCAAGCCATAAACTGCCAAACTTACCATGATTACCTGGCTTTTCATTCCTGCGATCCCAAAGTAAAACCATATCACCGTTAGAAAAACCTCTATTCCTAGATGATTTATCAAAATTTCTTATTACCTTAGATTGATTCTTACAACAATTTTCAAAGGCTCTTCTGTAATATGCCCAATTAGCGATAACTAATTGGAAATTTTAATTTTGACTAATTTTGCCTTATTATCGTTGGAGCATGAATAAAGTGAGTAAAATATTAAATAACTCACTTAGGATAAAGTGTTTCCTTAAAGTCCACAACGTATTTGAGGTAGTGGGGCCTAGTGGCCAAATGGACAGCGCAGGGAGAGGGGGACGTAGACCACGTGGGCAGTGTGGGGCCTACCTCACGTAGTTGAGAGGGGCAGCGTGGGCCAAGGGGCATGTAGGAGATGGTGGGGCCTAGGGTTGAGAGAGGCCCATCGTGATAAAAGGGAGGAGAGCCTCCTCATTTCATCATTCATGTTTATGCTTGAGCTTGTCATTTCGACTTGGAGCACGCTGGCTGTTTAGCTTGTCTGCAGTACTGTTTAGTACACCGAGTGTCTCCATGCGGAGATCCCACCCTCAGCCCCGGGAGACTTCGAGTGCTTGCTCGCGTGAGGTATTCTACCATCATTTTTGCAGGAGGATTTGTGGTTGCCTTCGTTGTGGAGTAGAGCATCTAGGGACTACGCAGTCTTGAGAGAGAGGACGCAGTTCATCTTCGGGGAGCTCCGAATTGGTGCCATTTTGGAGGATTCGGGCCAGAGGATTGAGCTAGGGGCCAGCCCTTGCCTATTGGAGATATTTGGGAGAGAGGGAGTCCCTATTTTGGAGGGAGTCATTCAGCACCAGCGTGGCCCTTGGGAGGATAGCGTAGATCCTCAAGGGAGGCATTTTCGGGGGTCGAGCATTTCAGAAACGCTCTCTGGGCTTTTCTGGGTATTGTGAGTAGAGGCCGATTCCAGAGTATCAGCATTTTCCGAGTAGGGGAGCAACTCTAAATACTCATTTTGTTCCAATAGTTGCAGCAACACGACAATATTTCAGCAGTTGGAGTTACAACAAAGAGCAGCCATTTCCCTTGACATTCTGAGAGTATTCCTACACTTGCCTGGTCCAAATCGAGGTGCCATCATTCTAATCACCTCCTGTACTTCTTTATATTTCTCGCTTAGCATTCTCTCTATTTCATGTGTATCTGCTTCATGGTTTGTTTCTAGCACTATATGCCTTGTTGTATGATTTGTATTACTGTCTATTTTCCCTTCGGGATATTACAGTGGTATCAGAGCTCATAGACCTGGCTCAGCCTGTGGAGCGAGTTGTCTATGACACCGGAAGAGAAGCCGTATATTTGCTACAGAGGTAGAAGTACCGTGACCGAGAGCGTAGGTTGCAAATCACCTACGGAGAGGGTGACTGCGCTCCAGTAGTGGACGCAGAGCAAGAGGAACTGATGGCAGATGATAGTGATGCGAAGAAGTTTGGGGAAATGCTCCTCAAGTCAGTACAGGATCTGTCAAGGCAGATTGAGGCGATGGGACAGAGATTCACTGTTGTAGAGGCTAGGCAGCGTGAAACCCCAAGGGGTTTCCAGATTGGTGAGGGATCAGGCACATCCCACCACTTGCAGGAGCACGATGCCACTCAGCACATGGCATCTTATGCACCCACACGTTCCACTATGCCCACTTTTTTGGCTGCAGACACAGGGGCAGGAGCACAACAGGAGCAGGAACCTAGCCACATGGGTGGTTACTTTGCTGAGTACCAGGCATATGGGCAGGAGTTCAGGGATGCCCTTTCATTTCGTGATTTTTTCCAGCTCCAGCGAGACAGCAGGCCTCGCGATCATCATAGGGGACACCGGCATTATCACGACGGAGACACTCAGCATACGATGAGTAGGTTCCATTTGCCTATGTTTGATGGTTCATCAAACAGTTCGGCAAAGGCTTGGGTGGAGAAGCTGGACATATACTTCCAGCTCAACCAGATGGTGGAGACGGAGGCCATCAAGGTGGCAGTGCTGCATCTAGATGGCGAGGCCCAAGATTGGTGGTTCCACGGGATGGTTACACTCGGGCACTCGACAGTGACAACTTATGTCGAGTTCACCCGGAGGTTGATAGAGAGGTTTGATTGGAGGGATTCGGAGGAGCACTTTGTTGAGTTGACGAAGCTCAAGCAGACCGAGAGTCCGGATACATACATCTCAGATTTTATGAGACTCTCGGTGATGGTACCAGATCTATCCGCGGCACGGATGATCTACATGTTCATTGATGGGCTAGCAGAGCCGCTTCGGGGATTGGTCAGATCCACTAGACCGACCACACTCCATGACGCAGTTGGCAAGACTCGGGATTTGCAGGATGCCTTAACCAGGACCAGGACGCCTTACCCCCAGAGACAGGCCTTCTAGCCTAAGGGGAAGGATGTGAGGATTCCGCCTCCAAAGGGGAATCAGGTTAGAGGACAGTTGGATGATGATGCCAGGAGGGAGTTGAAGAAGAAGAGATTGTGTTTCACCTGTCAGGAGCCGTGGGCACCAAGACACAGATGTGTTGCTGGCAAAGCACATTATATCAAGGTCTTCTCCGAGAGCAGTGGGGAAGAAGATGAGTATGAAGAAGATGAGTATGATGACGTGGGGGCAGGGGGCAGCCATGTAGCGCAGGATCATTTGCCACCTCCACCACCAGGAGCAGGAGGTGCAGCCTTTGCACCTACCGGAGGAACCCTTGCAGCATTGCGAGGAGTTTTCAAGTATCTGACGCCGCGCGTCCGAGGTACAGTGCGGGGGCAGCGAGTATCAGTACTGGTGGACAGTGGGGCAACCCACAACTTCATCGATGCACAGATGGTAGAGCGGAGGGGCATACAGACAGAGAGCTTCGATGGGTTTTCAGTGTTGGTCCCAGGAGATCAGACTATGCAGTGTGCTAGATATGTCCCAGCGCTGGCAGTGACGATGGGCACCTACACAGTGACTGACCACTTTTTCGTAGTTAACATACCGAATACCAATGTGGTATTAGGTGTACAGTGGCTGATCACTCTAGGGAAGGTCACCACAGATTGGGAGGCCTTGGAGATGGAGTGGGATGACAAGAAGAGCAAGAAGCACGAGAAGATACGGGGCATGCACACTTATCCACCTCAGACAGTTTCAGCTCACCGGATGGAGGCAGACTTCCGGAAGGGAGACATAGAGTGGGAGTAGAGCTGCGTGCATCAGAGGCAGAGACTACCGGGCAAACAGTTCATCCAGAGGTACAAACCATCCTTGACAGGTATGTTGCGGTATTTGGGGAGATACCACCAGGACAGCCACCGGATCAGGGGTTTGAGCATACGATTGAGCTAGAGCAGGGCATACAGGTCGTCATTACCACACCCTATAGGCACCCCAAGGCTTATCGGGATGAGATCAAGCGGGCAATCCACGAGCTATTAGCTCTTGGACACATTCGGCCTAGCACCAGTCCTTTTGCTTCTTTGGTAGTGTTGGTGAAGAAGAAGGACGACACATTGAGGATGTGCATTGATTACAGGGCCCCGAACAAAAAGACTATGAAGAACAGGTACCCTATTCCACGGATTGACGAGCTGATGGACGAGTTGAGAGGGGCACGGTTCTTCTCAAAGATTGATTTGAGATCCGGGTACCATCAGATTCGCGTGAGGGAACAAGACATTCCCAAGACCGCTTTCAGGTGCCACTATGGCCATTTTGAGTTCTTGGTGATGCCCTTCGGGCTAACCAATGTACCGGCCACCTTCCAGTCATGTATGAACCACATTTTCCACAGCCACCTAAGGAAGTGTGTGTTGGTCTTCTTTGATGACATATTGATATATAGCAGGACATGGGAGGAGCATCTCTAGCACATAGAGGCAGTGTTGCATATTTTGGAGGAGCAACAGTTTTATGCTAAGCTCTCCAAGTGTGAGTTTGGGTTGACGGAGATGCTATACTTGGGACACATCATAGGGGTGGACGGAGTGAGGGTCCACAAGGAGAAGATCAGGGCCATCAGGGATTGGCCAGAGCCGAGAAACATGACAGAACTTTGGGTTTTGTGGGTATCTGCACCTACTACAGGAAGTTCGTCAAGAGTTTCTCTCAGCTTGCTGCACCCCTTACAAATCTGACGAAGAAGGGGGCATTCAGTTGGACAGACACAGCGCAGCGAGCCTTTGACAGACTCAAGGAGGTGATGAGCAGCTGTCCAGTGCTAGCATTACCAGACTTCACGCAGCCATTCGTTTTGGAGTGTGATGCATCAGGAGAGGGGATAGGTGCAGTGTTGATGCAGGGAGGCCACCCTATAGCTTTTGAGAGCCAGAAGCTCCTACCACATGAGTGGTTGTATGCCATATACGACAAGGAGATGTTGGCCATCATGCATGCATTGGCCAAATTCCGGCAGTACCTGGTAGGTAACAGGTTTAGGGTGAGGACTGACCACAACAACCTCAGGTTTTTCTTAGAGCAGAAACAACTACAGGAGAGGCAGCAGAAGTTGGTCAACAAGATCCAAGCCTACGACTTTGACATCGAGTATGTCAAAGGAAAGAACAACGTAGTGGCTGATGCACAAAGTAGTAGCGCTTCCGCAAACACAATAGCTCGTATCCAATATACAATATGAGAGCCCATGGCTTCATTATATAGAAAGTTGTGAGAAAATCCCAATGAAGAACCAAATGCCAAATGGTGGGAGGGAGGAGATCACAAGGCAAATTCGAATTTGATAAGTAGAGCTCCATTGCCAAGTGTAAAAATCGGATTTTGGCAAGTGGACATCATTTTTTTCTTCCCTTATGTGCCAAATTCGAATTTTATGATGGAATGACAAGTGTATATGGGTGGTAATTGGTAACCCATGTGGGGACATTTTCCCACACAAATATCTACCAAATATTCTCCCAAATCTCCCCAAATGTGCATTAACTTCACAAATTCAAATTTCCAAGTAAGTAGTTCTCATTTAATGCCAGAAATTCGATTTTATTTGGGCACATGCCATTTCCTTGATTTTAAGAGTCCACATCACCTTGTGACTTCACTTTAAATCCTCCATAATTTTCCACTTCATTTCCACCTCACTTAGCATGTGTGGATATTTATTTTTCTCCATTGATTTAATTTCTGACTTAATTAATTGCCAGATTTCCCACTAAACTTAGGACAACCGAGTTTTGAGAGTTCAGAACACATTTTTAACCCCTCAAAGTGTGTCATAGTAGAAATTTGAGGGTGAGAGGTGTAATTTTGATTACTCATACCCCATACAATTTCTCTAAGCATCACTTATTACAATTCAATTACAATTTTTATTGCAATTTTCGACTTGCGGGAAATCTAAAAAATTAAAAAATGACTACCTAGACTTAACCAAATTCCACGAAATTTTTTGTGTGATCCAGGGAAAATTTTAAAGATGGGAAATTATTTTTGAAGTTTAAAACATTGGCGAATCTGACTAGTTCCTAATATGCAAACTATAAAATGTTTATTGATATATTTTTAAAATTATTCAAATTTATAATGATTTTCTATATACTCTCTATATAATGTTGGCAATTTTTAAGTTAAAATAATTTTATATTGTAAAATTTGGGCGAATCATTTTTATAAAAAATGGAAATTGGCGAATTTTTTTTTGGAAAAAACATGGAAAATTAGCCCACTTATGATTATTAGCCCCTAAAATTTTCCACGGTGTGATCTAGTATGGTAATATACATTGGCTTTAGACACTAGGGCTCACCAAGGCCTCACCATCAAGCCGTACTCCGGCTTTGGGGTAAAATTGGAGGAAAAAACTCAATTAATTATTAAGCCCTGATAGGGAGATGATAATTAACCGTGTGAAAAAAACTTCCCAGAGTAATACTCACTTGTTGGAAAGGTCCCAAGCTACCTAGGCCCGTTACAGACTCAATACTGACTCAAATTCATCATTACTAGCATCACTTATTACAATTCCCCGTAGGGTGTGGGATTTGGGTATAAGAGAAAATGATAAGTAGAAGTAGAGTTTAAAAACTAAGTTGAATTGATGATATCTGATGGTACAAGTGTCCTTTGGTTCATCCCCAGGCATGGAGTCTTCATATAATCATCAGGTGCCACTCCTGTGGTCAACATGTCCTAGCCCCTCCATAAAGTTTCAAAGCTAGAGCACATCCGATGCTACCTAAAAATCAACACTCCCTCTTAGCGAGGAATGTGCTCTAGCAACACTTCACTCCATAAGCGTTACTCTGATCCATGGCATCGGTCCCCTGCGCTGCTGATGCTTGTCCTGCTGCCCTTCATCCGCTACGCTATTGCCTTCTGTACTACTGCCCATGACTTTGCCACAATCACTGCATCATTTGTACGACAACTCCCTCTCAAATGCTGCGTCATGTTGCCCATAGCACTGCCACTACTAACTGCTGCACTACAACTCATTTGTTGAGAAATAAGCAATTGAAGGACATCACCCAAAATCCTGATAGACAAGTCAGTCTGGCTGCATCTCGATATTGAAGCACCCTCTGCTGCTGAACTGCGCTGACCCTTTGAAGCTTTGCATTGTTGCTGCTCTGCACTGCCTCTCTACGCTGCTAAAGTGCCATCAGGCTCTGCGCTGCTGCTGCCTTTGCACTGCGTTGCTCTAGTCTTCAGCGTCGTCACTGCCACCGTGTCTCCGTTATGCTCTGCACCAACTGACTCTAGTCATTCTGCTACTGTCATTAAGGGTTCCCGTAGCTCGTATGTGATCCAAGAGTTTGGGCACCTCAAGGATCCTGCCCCTCACACCATCTGTATCTCAATCTGCAGATCTATGTCACTCCACCTCTTCTCTCGAGGCACATGAGCACTCATGGACACATCATCATCACTGCCATCATCCCCCTTGGCTGTCGCAACCTTAGAATCTGAATCTTGCTTGGCCTTCTTCTTCTGAGGACAAGTATTGGTGAAATGTGCCAATTCGCCACATCTGAAGCACCAAACCTTTGAGAGGTAATTTTTCTTCTTCCCTTGCTGCTGCCGCTGTCACTTAGATGTGAGAGCCGCATCTTCCTCCTCCTCCTTCTTGATCTTGGCTCCTCCGCTGCTGCTGCCCATCTTAGATATCCTCTTGATCTTCTCTTGATGAAGAGTTGCCCACATGTCCTCCCAATTTGGAAGTTGTACTCTGCCCAAAATATTTTGGACAAAGGTCTCCCAATCATCAGTGACTGCATTCAGGGTTGTCCTCACCACGAGACCATCATTAGGAGTTGCCCTCATAGCAACCAGCTGATCTCGAATTTACTTCAATCTAATGAGTAAGGGGTCAATTTCCTCTCCCTTGTGCAACTGAAATAGTCGCAGCTGATTCTCTAGAAGCATCTTCCTCTCGACGGAGGTGCCTTGATACAACTTGATCAATGTTGCCCACACGTCATTTGCCGTGTTCTTCACGGCAATATGTGGGACCACATGATTCTTCATTGTAATATTCCGAATAGGAAATAAACAACAATATAAAGCAACATAAACAAAAACTACAACAAATAGAGAGACATCATGAAAAACACTGCAAACATGGAGAAAAGCTAAGCCATTTTATTATAAATCTGAAAGAGGTAATGAGTACAAAAGGTGATCAGAATGATGGCACCTTGGCTTGCTCAAGGCAAGCTGAAATCACTCTCAAAACCCTGTTGGGAATGGCTGCTTTCTCTCTGGACTGCGTAACTCCCTGAGTTGCTGCTGCTGTTGGAAACTGCTGCCTCTGACTGGAATAGAGCTGCTCTTTGGGGTTGTTCCCCTGCTCAGAAACTTGTGAAAATTTGGGCATGGACTCTCCTCCAAAAACCCGAAAAAACCCAAGAAGGAATTCCAGAAAGGCTAACCTTGGAATTTGACCCCCTTGGGAAAATCACGCACTCCTGGTGAGTACGCTGGCCCCTGAACTGTATGACTGGAAATGCTGGCCTCCTCCTACTCCAAAAGATGACTTGTGAAGGGCTGAACCTTTCACACTTCTCTCGGATTGAAATCCTTGATCTCCCTTCACTTCCGGTGCTGCCTCCCTCCAAGACTGCGTAATATCCGAGTGTGACTACGTTGCCTTAGTGATTACGTGGCTCCTGGCTGAAAGGCTTTGCGTTCTCTACTTTGAAAATCGATGTTGAAGCTCCTCACCTGAGCACGCACTCGAAGTCCCCCAAGGCTGAGGTTGGGATCTTTGCTCGGAGACACCCATGTGCTGAACAACACTTGTAAACTTAGCTAAACAGCGTAAGCATGCTCAATATCTGTTAGACAGAAATTCTGAAGATGCATAATAGAATCAATGAGTAGCTAGCCTCTCCCTCCTTTTATGCTTGAGACCCTAGCTCTCTCTTCGGCCCCACTAAGCTGCGCCATCTCTTGCCACGCTGTCCTGCCTACACTGCGCTGTCGTGGCCCATGCTACCTTTGCGCTGTCCCTCTCCCTGCGCTGTCACTTGGCTCCCCTGGGCCCCATGTTGAAATCAGAATAATGTTAAGTGACTTTAGGGAGTTTATTTATCCTAAGCTGGGTTGTGGGTCCCATCACCCCTTTACTTTATAACTGAACATTAGAAAGACAAAATCTGAGCAAAATTAATATTTCCAGTTAGCTACTGCTAATTGGGAATATTACAGTCCTCCACGCGAAAATGTTGCTTGTCCTCAAGCAACTGCAAAGATGGGTGCTGCAAAATCTTCTCACTCTCCCAAGTGGCATCCTCATTCGACAGATTTCTCCATCTTACCAAATACTCCTTAGCTGTCCTACTCCGTAGCTGTCTCTCCCGGGTTTCTAAGATGGCTTCTGGTTGTAGCACCAAATGCCCCTCATCATCTGTAGGTGGGAGCTCCTCTGTTGCAGTCAGTTGCTGCCCCAAGGCCTTTTTTCAGGCATGATACATGGAAGATGTTATGTATCCTGCTACCTGCTGGTAGCTCCAACTCATAAGCAACCTCCCCTATCCGGCGGATCACTCTGTAAGGTCCATAGAAGCGGGGCTTGAGCTTCTCGGCCCCCTTCTGCTTCAGCGTAGACTGCCGATAAGGCTGAAGTCAGAGGTAGACCAAGTCACCTGCCTTAAACTCTCTCTCTACTTGCCCTCTATCGGCATATAGCTTCTGCTGATTCTGTGCTGTGGCTAAGTTGTCCTTGAGAGCCTGGAGTATATCTTGGCTCTCTTGGATCCAATCCTTGGCCCTAAGGGCCTTGCTAGCTCCAAACATAACATCAGCAAAAGTTAGAGCATGATATCCATACAAAGCATAAATGGAGACATACCGATAGACATGTGGAAAGTGGTGTTGTAGCAGTATTCTCCCAAATGTAGCCAACGCAGCCATGCCTTCTGCGGCCCTGTGACATAGTTCCGCAAGTAGCCTTCCAACCACTTGTTCACCATCTCCGTCTGCCCGTCCGTCTGAGGGTGATAGCTGGTACTAGGAGTTAACTCTGTACACACCAAACGAATAAGCTCCTGCCAAAAACTGCCCATGAAACGACTGTCCCTGTCACTGACTATGGTCTTTGGAAGACCATGCAATCTGAAAACATCATGGAAGAACAACTTTGCCACTTGTGCAGTTGTGTATTGTGCTGATATGGCGAAGAAGTGAGCATACTTTGTCAGTCAATCAACAGCCACAAGGATGCAATCCTTGCCCTGCACTGCATGCAACCGAGTAATGAAATCCATAGAAATGCTTTCTCACTTTCCTTCCGAAATGGGAAGCGACTGTAGTAATCTGGTGGGGTGGCTCATCTCCCCCTTGTTCCTTTGACATACCTCGCACTCCCTGATATGCCGGAGTACGTCCTCCATGAGGCCTCTCCAGGAGAACCTCTCCCTGATAGCTCTGTAAGTCTTCGTGAATCTTTGATGGCCCAATAATGGTGAATCGTGGGATGCAAGTGTTAAATTTGGGTGCCAGAGGACAAGTGGTTCCCTAAGGCTTTGATCTTTGGCCTAGGGAAAGTGTCCAAATCTATCTGTACTTCTTCTCATAAACTGACTTTATAAGTGGTAAAGTTAGTCTAATTTAAAAGTGACTTTATAAGTGATAAAGTTACATTCTAATTTTAAAGTGACTTTATTAAAGTCAATGAAAAATTAGAAAGTGAAAAAGTGACTGAAAATAAAACGCTAAGTGGGTCTTTATTTAAGTGGGTGAGTTGAAAAATAGAAAGTGAGAATTAAATGCATATTTATTCTCATCCCTAGATCTAAATGAATCTCAACCATTAGATCTTAGGGTTACCCAAAAGGTCATTTAGAGTAAAAGGAGAGAAGAAGAAAAGATCAATTCAGTCTTTCATGAGCTATTGAGAGAAAGAGAAGAGAGAGCAAGGAGAAAATTTCTGAGCAAGGAGGAGTTGAAGGAGAGCAGCAATGAGACATTTCAGCAAATCCATACAACAACGTTTATTGGCACGCATCCGAAGGCAGAATTCGTACAACAGAGGTTAGGCACAATTTTCAAGGAGGAAAGGCACACAAATTGAGGAAGAGGGACAACAACATTCAACACAGATTTCGAGGCAAATTTTGGGCACGAAAATCGAGGAGGACTGCTGTAATTACTGCACAGATTTCGAGAAAAGACAATAGTTGACAACACAGTTTTCGAGGCAGATTCTGGGCACGAAAATTGAGGAGGATTGTTGTACTTTTCCGTATAGTCCTTAAAGGCTGTTATGGGCACGATTTTCAAGGTAGGCCGTACATCATTTAATGCTATAATATTTTTGCTGTTATTTCTGTTTTGTTGTTGGCACGTTTTCCGAGGCGGAGTTCAAGCACGGAAATCGAGATAAGTTGTAAATTGTGGTTGCTGGAATTTTTACTATGTATTTCAGTTTCTCTGTAAAAGCATTTTCAGAAATAAAGAAGAGCTCTGAAACTGGTTTTCCCCTAGAGTTGTAGGGGGTTTTTTCAGGGTCACATTGACAAAAAATCACTGTGATTTTCTTTGTGTGGCTTTTATATTTTTGCTGTGTTTTATTTCTGCATTTTCGAGCAGTGGTGAAATCTCCAAATTTGTGTTTTCAAAAATTATTGTCATTTCCAGATTTTAGTATTTTTATCATGCTTGGATTTAAAACTGAATGCATGGAGTGATAAGGAAAACTGATAACTAGAGTGGGGACTGAAATTTTATATGGTATTAGAGCTTAGTTGGCTGGAAACTGCATTTTGGGACAGCAAGTGAAAAATTACAGCAAGCTGATTTTTTACGCAGAAAACAGAAACCTTTACCACAAATTTGAAATTTCAGTTTGATAGGACAGTGAATCATGTCTTTGGGTTTGAGGGTTGAAGACAGGTTGGATGGGTAGAGCAACTACAATGCATGGAGGGAGAGACCCAGAGTATCTTTGAGGAAGCAGAAGTCTGGGGCATTATGGTACATACCACACAACACCCAGTAGCAGTACTTGCTGACCCTATACAGTTGGCAGATTTCAACAAAAAGAATGCTAAGGCAAAAACACTGATTCTGGAAGGAGTCAATTATCATGTCATTCCTCATGTGAGAGTAAAGACTTATGCACATGAAATGTGGACAACCTTGACGGGTCTTTACCAGAGCTCAAATGAAAACATAAAAATGGTCATAAGGGAGAAACTGAAGGCCATTAAAATGGCTAAGACTGAGAGTGCTACAACATACCTCACAAAGATCACTTCAGTGAGAGATGAGTTGGCAGCCGTAGGAGAAACTATTGCACCCACTGAGTTTGTGAGGATTGCTTTGAATGGACTTCCCAAGTTTTGGGAGAGTTTTGTGGATGGTAGTGTTGCACGGGAGAACCTTCTCGGATGGGAGAGGTTGTGGGATGATTGCATTCAGAATGAGATCAGAAAGAACCATCTTGGGCCGGACAAACAGGGGGAGGAGGATGACAATGTGGCATTGTTGGCAAGAGGCAAGAAGGGCAAAGCAAAGAAGCAAGCTTCCACCAGTGGAGGCAAAGGTAAAGGTAAGCAACAAAACAAAGAGAAGGACTATTCCAAAGTCAAATGCTGGAATTGTCAAAAGTTGGGACACTATGTTATTGTGTGTCAGGAGAAGAAGAACAAGAAGGGGAAAGAGAAAACCATGGCAGCTTTTGCAGAGATAGAGGGCTTCTCAGAGAGCTTTGATCGAGAGTTTGGGTTCATAGCTTGTAAGGTCTCTAGTGCAGTATCACCTGCCATACAGGTTTAGAGGGAGTGTGCACTCTCCACTACTAACAAAGCATTTTCTAGCATTTGGTATGTTGACAGTGGGGCTTCTCGTCACATGACAGGAGTCAGGGAGTACTTCTCAGAGCTTTCAGAGAGTGATACTGATAAGGAGGTAGTACTTGGTGATGACAGCATTGTTAGAGCAGTTGGTGTGGGAACATTGACATTTGATAGGGAACCCAAACCTCCCTTGAAAGTGTCAGATGTTCTATATGTGCCTGGAATGAAGAAGAACCTGATATTCGTCTCAGCACTTGAGAACAGAGGGTATGAGTTGTTGTTCAGGAGAGGGCAGGTGCTTATATATCCTAGGGGAACTCCAGCTGCTTCAGCTAGAGTGATTGGTGTGCGCCATGCCAAGGTGTACAAGTTCTCATTCCAGCCCTTGATGGCATTGAGTAGCAGCAGCAGAGACAGGACCGACAACAGATCTAGCAGTTCAGAGTTGTGTGAGATTTGGCACTGCAGGATGGGGCACATGTATCATGGGGCATTGAGGACATTGCGGGAGATCACCACAGGTGTGCCAGATTTCAGTTTTGATCACCTTGATGTATGTAGAGGATGCGCTATGGGGAAGTTTGCCAAATCCCCTTTTCCCAGCAGTGAGGGCAGAGCAATAGGGATCCTTGACTTGATTCATACCGATGTTAGTGGTCGGATGTCTAATGTATCCTTGAGTGGCTATGAGTATTATGTTTTATTCATCGATGACCACTCCGGGAAGACCTGGATTTATTTCTTGAAGACCAAGAGTGAGGTCTTCAAGTGGTTTCAAGAGTTCACAGCTCTTGTGGAGACCTAGACAGGTAGGAAGATCAAGGTACTTAGGTCGGACAATGGAGGTGAGTATACCCTTGGTGAGTTTGTTGATTTTTGTGCAAAGACAGGCATTAGGAGGGAGTTCACGGTTCCTTACAACCCCCAACAGAACGGGGTGGTAGAGAAGAAGATCAGATCCATTGTAGGGGCTGCCAAAGCCATGCTTCATGAGCAGGGGTTACCTATATTTTGTGCGCAGAGGCCTGCAATACTGTTGTTTACTTACAGAACAGGAGTTCACATCGTGCCTTGGGGAATGTGATTCCGGAGGAGGGTTTTTTCTGGGAAGAAGCTTGATGTTGGGCACTTTCGTATCTTTGGGTGCCTTAGATATTGCTATGTCCCCAAGGAGAAGAGGACCAAGCTAGAGCCCACTACAGAGAAGGGCATCTTTGTGGGTTATAGCGAGATTTCGAAAGCTTATGGATTTGAAGAGGAAAGGGGTTGTCAGGCGGGATGTGAAGTTTGAGGAGGAGAGGGCTTTCAGGAGGTCATGGGAGTTGCATTACCTAGAGTCACTATTCCCTCAGGAGCAACTGAGTCAGTCACAGGGATCCAGTGGTAAGGGATCAGGAGGTACATCGAGTACAGTGTCAAGTCCATCAGTGAGCAGTGGCCCTCAGAGTCAGGTGGGTGGTTCTTCGGGCAGCATGCAAAGCAGTCCGCAGAGCAGTTCACAGGGTAGTCCACTGATGGACAGTTCACATGGTACTTCAACTTCTACAGGCACAGGTTCAGTTATGAGGTTAGTTGGCAGGCCTTTAGGAGTTCAGGCTTCTAATGATGATGAGGATTCTTTCACTCCGGTGGGAGAAGTAGTCTCAGGGAAGAGGAAGCCCAAGTGGCATCAAGAAACCTTGCGCAAGGCCACATCAGTTGCTGGGCGAAAGGGACAGGTCAGAGAGAGTAAACCACCTGAGCGGTTCTGTAGTTACATGGCATTGGTAATAAGCATTGTTGATTCCGAGCCTTCTAGTTATGAGGAGGCAGCCAGCCAGCAGGTCTGGAGAGAGGCCACGATGGAGGAGTATTCTTCTATTATGAAGAACGATGTTTGCGATGTAGTGCTTAGGCCTGAAGGCAAATCAGTTGTTACTTCTAGATGGCTCTACAAGCTAAAGCATGCTGCAGATGGCAGCATCGAGAAGTTCAAGGCTTGGTTTGTAAGAGAGTGTTCTCACAGGTAGAGGGAGTTGACTATGAGGAGACCTTCGCTCTCGTAGCTCAGTATATATCTATTCGCTCCATTATATTGATTGAAACAAAGATGGGTTAGACGATCCACTAGATGGATGTGAAGACCGCCTTTCTCAATGGCTTCATTCAGGAGGAGGTTTATATTGAGTAGGCGCAGGGATTTGAGGTGCATGGGAAGGAGTCCCATGTATGAAGATTGAAAAAGGAACTCTATGGCCTGAAGCAAGCTCCTAGAGCTTGGTACTCTCGGATTGATACATACATGCAGCAGTTGGGTTTCACCAAGAGTGAGGCTGATCCGAACCTATACTTCATTGTGGTGGGTGAGGAGCCTCTCACTCTAGTGTTGTATGTTGATGACTTGGTCATCACTGGAGCAGAGAGACTTGTTGAGGGTTGCAAGAGAGATCTTGGTTCAGAGTTTGAGATGAAGGATATTGGCTTGATGCATTATTTTTTGGGATTGGAGGTAGGACAGACATTTCTTCCTGGGACAGGGGAAGTACATTGTGGATATTCTTAGCAGATTTCACATGGAGGACTGCAAACCCATGTCTACACCTATGATCACTAACTGGAAGAAGCTTCACGCTTCTGATTCCGAGTTGGTGGATCCTACTCTATAGAGACAACCAATTAGTTCATTGATGTATTTGGTCAACACTTGACCAAATATATGTTTTGCAGTTAACACTATGAGTCAGTTCATGTATGAGCCCAGGAGAGTGCACTCGGTGGCTGCAAAACACATTCTTCGTTACTTGCTGGGTACTGTGGATTATGGTCTAGATTATAGACAGGGTGATGGAGTGTGACTGACACGATACACTTATTCAGATTGGGCAGGTTGTGCTTCATATAGGAAGAGTACTTCCGGGTGTTGTTTTGGGTTGGGTTCAGTAGTTGTGTCATGGTTCAGCTGGAAATAACAGTCAGTTGCATTGAGCTCAACTGAGGCAGGGTATATGGCTGCTAGTTTGGCTAGTTGTGAGGCCATATGTCTTTGCAAGATGTTTTTTGGTCTATTTGGTTAGGCATTGAGACCTTTAGTGATTTACTGTGATAATCAGAGTTGCATAAAACTCATGGATAATCCAGTTTTTCATGACATGTCAAAGCATATCTGGATCAAGTAGCACTTCATTCGAAACTATGTCCAAAAGGGAGCAATTAAGCTTGAGTACATTTCCACAGATGAACAGGTAGTGGACATTTTCACCAAAGCCTTACCACGGGGCAAGCATGTCTACTTCAGAGACAAGATGGGAGTGGTGAGGAACACTTTCCTCGGTAAGAGGGAGTGTTAAAATTTGGGTACCAGAGGACAAGTGGTTTCCTAAGGCTTTGATCTTTGGCCTAGGGAAAAGTGTCCAAATCTATTTGTACTTCATCTCCTAAAGTGACTTTATAAGTGGTAAAGTTAGTCTAATTTAAAAGTGACTTTATAAGTGATAAGTTACATTCTAATTTTAAAGTGACTTTATTAAAGTCAATGAAAAATTAGAAAGTGAAAAAGTGACTATGGAAATAAAAGACTAAGTGGGTCTTTATTTAAGTGGGTGAGTTAAAAAATAGAAAGTGAGAATTAAATGCACATTTATTCTCATCTCTAGATCTAAATGAATATCAACCATTAGATCTTAGGGTTACCCAAAAGGTCATTTAGGGTAAAAGGAGAAAAGAAGAAGAAAAGATCAATTCGTTGTTTCATGAGCTATTGAGAGAAAGGGAAGAGAGAGCAAGGAGAAAATTTCTAAGCAAGGAGGGGTTGAAGGAGAGCAACAAGGAGACATTTCAACAAATCCGTACAACAACATTTATTGGCACGCATCCCAAGGCATAATTCGTACAACAGAGGTTAGGCACAATTTCCAAGGAGAAAAGGCACAGAACTTGAGGAAGAGGGTCAACAGCATTTAGCACGGATTTCGAGACAGATTCTAGGCACAAAAATCGAGGACTGCTGTAATTATGGCACATATTTCGAAAAAAGACATCAGCTGACAACATGGTTTTCGAGGCAGATTTAGGGCACGAAAATTGAGGAGGATCGCTGTACTTTCCCGTATAGTCCGTACAGGCTGTTATGGGCATGATTTTCGAGCCAGGCCGTACATCATTTAATGATATAATATTTATGTTGTTACTTTTGTTTTGTTGTTGGCACGTTTTCCGAGGTAGAGTTCAAGCACGAAAATCGAGATAAGTTGTAAATTGTGGTTGCTGGAATTTTTACTGTGTATTTCAATTTCTCTGTAAAAGCATTTTCAGAAATAAAGATGAGCTCTCAAATTGGTTTTCCCCAAGAGTTGTAGGGGGTTTTTCTAGGGTCATATTGACCAAAAATCACTGTTATTTTCTTTGTGTGGCTGTTGTATTTTTTCTATGTTTTATTTCTGCATTTTCCAGCAGTGGTGAAATCTCCAAATTTGTGTTTTCATAAATTATTGTCATTTCCAGATTTTAGTATTTTTATCATGCTTGGATTTAAAACTGAATGCATGGAGTGATAAGGAAAACTGATAACTGGGGCGGGGATTGAAATTTTACATGGTATCAGAGCTTAGTTGGCTGGAAACTGCATTTTGGGACAAGTGAAAAATTATAGCAAGTTGATTTTTTACAAGAAAACATAAACTTTTACCACAGATTTGAAATTTCAGTTTGATAGGATAGTGAATCATGTCTTTGAGTTTGAGGGTTGAAGACAGGTTGGATGGGCAGAGCAACTACAGTGCATGGAGGGAGAGAATCCAGAGTATCTTTGAGGAAGCAAAAGTCTGGGTCATTATGGTACATACCACACAGCACCCAGTGGCAGTACCTGCTGACCCTGTAGAGTTGACATAGTTCAACAAAAAGAATGCTAAGGCAAAAAGAGTGATTCTGGTTGGAGTCAAAGATCATGTCATTCCTCATGTGAGAGGAAAGACCTATGCACATGAAATGTGGACAGCCTTGACCGGTCTTTACCAGAGCTCAAATGAAAACAAAAAAATGGTCCTAAGGGAGAAACTGAAGGCCATTAAAATGGCTAAGACTGACAATGCTACAACATACCTCACAAAGATCACTTCAGTAAGAGGTGAGTTGGCAGCCGTAGGAGAGACCATTGCACCCACTGAGTTGGTGAGGATTACTTTGAATGGACTTCCCAAGTCTCAGGAGAGTTTTGTGGATGGTATTGTTGCACGAGAGATCCTTCCTAGATGGGAGAGGTTGTGGGATGATTGCATTCAGAATGAGATCAGAAAGAACCATCTTGGGGCAGCTAAATAGGGGGAGGAGGATGACAATGTGGCATTGTTGGCATGAGGCAAGAAGGGCAAAGCAAAGAATCAAGCTTCCACCAGTGGAGGCAAAGGCAAAGGTAAAGGTAAGCAGTAGAATAAAGAGAAAGATGATTCCAAAGTCAAATGTTGGAATTGTCAAAAGTTGGGACACTATGTTGTTGTGTGTCCGGAGAAGAAGAACAAGAAGTGGAAAGAGAAAACCATGGCAGGTTTGCAGAGATAGAGGGCTTCTCAGAGAGCTTTGATCGGGAGTTTGGGTTCATAGCTTGTGAGGCCTCCAGTGCAGTATCACCTGCCATACAGGTTCAGAGAGAGTGTCCACTCTCCACTACTAGCAGAGCATTTTCTAGCATTTGGTATGTTGACAGTGGGGCTTCTCGTCATATGGCAGGAGTCAGGGAGTACTTCTCAGATCTTTCAGAGAGTGATACTGATATGGAGGTAGTACTTGGTGATGACAACATTGTTAGAGTAGTTAGTGTGGGAACATTGACATTTGATAGGGAACCCAAACCTCCCTTGAAAGTGTCAGATGTTCTATATGTGCCTGGAATGAAGAAGAACCTGATATCCATCTCAACACTTGAGGACAGAGGGTATGATGTGTTGTTCAGGAGAGGGCAGGTGCTTATATATCCTAGGGGAACTCCAGCTGCTTCAGCTAGAGTGATTGGTGTGTGCCATGCCAAGGTGTACAAGTTCTCATTCCAACCCCTGATGGCATTGAGTAGCAGCACCAAAGACAAGATTGACAACAGATCTAGCAGTTTAGAGTTGTGTGAGATTTGGCACCGCAGGATGGGGCACATGTATCATGGGGCCTTGAGGACGAGATCACCACAGGTAAGCTAGATTTCAGCTCTGATCACCTTGATGTATGTAGAGGATGTGCTATGGGGAAGTTTGCCAACTCCTTTTTTCCGAGCAGTGACAATAGAGCGACAGGGATCCTTAACTTGATTGATATTGATGTGAGTGGTCGGATGTCTCATGTATCCTTGAGTGGCTATGATTATTATGTTTTATTCATTGATGATCACTCCAGGAAGACCTGGATTTATTTCTTGAAGACCGAGAGTGAGGTCTTCAAGCGGTTTCAAGAGTTCAAAGCTCTTGTGGAGACCCAGACAGGTAGGAAGATCAAGGTACTCAGGTCGGATAATGGAGGTGAGTATACCCTTGGTGAGTTTGTTGATTTTTGTGCTGAGGCAAGCATTAGGAGGGAGTTCATGGTTCCTTACAACCCCCAACAGAATGGGGTGGCAGAGAGGAAGAACAAATCCATTGTAGGGCCTGCCAAAGCCATGCTTCATGAGTAGGGGTTACCTTTATTTTTGTGGGCAGAGGCCTGCAACACTGTTGTTTACTTGTAGAACAGGAGTCCACATCGTGCCTTGGGGAATGTGACTCCGGAGTAGGGTTTTTCTGGGAAGAAGCCTGATGTTGGGCACTTTCATATCTTTGGGTGCCTTACATATTGCTATGTCCCGAAGGAGAAGAGGACCAAGCTAGAGTCCACTGCAGACAAGGGCATCTTTGTGGGTTATAGCGAGACCTCGAAAGCTTATCGGATTTATATTCCTACGAAGAGGAAAGTGGTTGTCAGGCGGGATGTGAAGTTTGAGGAGGAGAGGGATTTCAGCAGGTCACGAGGGTTGCATTACCTAGAGTCAACACACCCTCGGGAGAAGCTGAGTCAGTGATAGGGATCTAGTGGTAAGGGATCAGGAGGTACATCGATTACAGTGTCAAGTCCATTAGTGAGCAGTGGCTCTCAGAGTCGGGTGGGTGGTTTTTCGGGCAGCATGCAGAGCAGTTCGCAGAGAAGTTCACAAGGTAGTCCACTAATGGACAGTTCGCATGGTACTTCAACTTCTACAAGCACAGGTTCAGTTATGAGGTTAGTTAGCATGCCTTCAGGAGTTCAGGCTTCTGATGATGATGAGGATTCTTTCACTCCGGTGGGAGAAATAGTCTCAGGGAAGAGGAAGCCCAAGTGGCTTCAAGACACCTTGCGCGAGGCCACATCATTTGCTGGGCCAAAGAGAGAGGTCAGAGAGAGTAAACCACCTGAGCGGTTTTGTAGTTACATGGAATTGGTAACAAGCATTGTTCACTCCTAGCCTTCTAGTTATGAGGAGGCAGCTAGCCAGCAGGTCTGGAGAGAGGCCATGATGGAGGAGTATTCTTCTATTATGAAGAACGATGTTTGGAAGGTAGTGCCTAGGCCTAAAGGCAAATCAGTTGTAACTTCCAGATGGCTCTACAAGATAAAGCATGCTGCAGATGGCAACATCGAGAAGTTCAAGGCTCGGTTTGTGGCGAGAGGGTTCTCACAGGTAGAGGGAGTTGACTATGAGGAGACCTTCGCTCCCGTAGCTCGGTATACATCTATTCGCTTCATTATATCGATTGCAGCAGAGATGGGTTGGAAGATCCACTAGAAGGATGTGAAGACCGCCTTTCTCAATGGCTTCATTCAGAAGGAGGTTTATATTGAGCAGCCGTAGGCCTTTAAGGTGCATGGGAAGGAGTCCCATGTATGCAGATTGAAAAAGGCACTCTTTGGCCTAAAGCAAGCTCATAGAGCTTGGTACTCTTGGATTGATACATACTTGCAGTAGTTGGGTTTCACCAAGAGTGAGGCTGATCTGAACCTATACTTCATTGTGGTGGGTGAGGAGCCTCTCATTCTGGTGTTGTATGTTGATGACTTGGTCATCACTGGAGCAGAGAGACTCATTGAGGGCTGCAAGAGAGATCTTGCTTCAGAGTTTGAGATGAAGGATATCGGCTTGATGCATTATTTTTTGGGATTGGAGGTGTGGCAGGAGGAGGGGCATTTCTTCCTGGGACAAGGGAAGTACATTGTGGATGTTCTTAGCAGATTTTGCATGGAGGACTGCAAACCCATGTCTACACCTATGATCACTAACTGGAAGAAGCTTCACGCTTCTGATTCTGAGTTGGTGGATCCTACTCTATACAGACAACTGATTGGTTCATTGATGTATTTGGTCAACACTCGACCAGATTTATGTTTTGCAGTTAACACTATGAGTCAGTTCATGTGTGAGCCCAGGAGAGTGCACTGGTTGGCTGCAAAACACATTCTTCGCTACTTGTAGGGTACTATGGATTATGGTCTGGATTATAGACAGGGTGATTGAGTGAGACTGACAGGGTACACTGATTTAGATTGGGTAGGTTGTGCTTCAGATAGGAAGAGTACTTCCGGGTGTTGGTTTGGGTTGGGTTCAGCAGTTGTGTCGTGGTTCAGTTGGAAACGACAGTCAGTTGCATTGAGCTCAACTAAGGCAAAGTATATGGCTGCTAGTTTGGCTAGTTGTGAGGCCATATGGCTTCGCAAGATGTTGTTTGGTCTATTTGGTCAAACATTGAGACCTTCAGTGATTTACTGTGATGATCAGAGTTGCATAAAACTCACGGAGAATCCAGTTTTTCATGATAGGTCAAAGCATATCGGGATCAAGTAGCGCTTCATTCGAAGCTATGTCCAAAAGGGAGTAGTTAAGCTTGAGTACATTTCCACAGATGAGCAAGTAGTGGACATTTTCACCAAAGCCTTACCACGGGGCAAGCATGTCTACTTCAGAGACAAGATGGGAGTGGTGAGGAACACTATCCTCGGTAAGAGGGAGTGTTAAATTTTGGGTACCAGAGAACAAGTGGTTCCCTAAGGTTTTGATCTTTGGCCTAGGGAAAATTGTCCAAATCTATTTGTAATTCTTCTCCTAAAGTGACTTTATAAGTGGTAAAGTCAGTCTAATTTAAAAGTGACTTTATAAGTGATAGAGTTACATTCTGATTTTAAAGTGACTTTATTAAAGTCAATGAAAAATTAGAAAGTGAAAAAGTGACTGGAAATAAAAGGTTAAGTGGGTATTTTTTTAAGCCAGATGTGTCCTAGTGCTTAGAGCTCATGGATAGCTTTCTCATTCTCATCCTATAGGCCTTGGGATGCTTATAGGATGCGGTAATCACTGCCTGGATCCCCCGATCCAAATCAATGGTGTGCTCAAACCCCCGGTCTAGTGGCTGCCCCAGTGGTATGTCCCAAAAAACCGTGGAGTATCTGTCCAATATTGACTGTACATCTAAGTGAACTGCCTACCCTGTGGCCCCTGCCTCCAAAATACGCAGTTCTACTGTCCACTCTATGTCTCCCTTCCAGAAGTCTGCCTCCATCTGGTCTGAAACTGTCTGCGGAGGATATGTGTGCATGCGTCTGGTCATCACATGCTTTCTGCTCTTCTTATCCGTCCACTCCATCTCCAGTGTCTCCCAGTCTGTGGTGACTTTACCCAGCGTAATCAACCACTGCACTCCCAATACCACATTGGTATCTGGGATGTCAACCATAAAGAAGTGGGCTGTCATAGTGTAGGTCCCCATGGTCGCTGCTAATGCCGAAACATATCTCGCACACTGCATCGTTGTGGCACCCAGTACCAGTACTGAGAAACCATCAAAACTCTTCGTCGGTATGCCCCTCCTCTCTACCAGCTGGGCATCAATAAAGTTGTGAGTGGCCCCACTATCTACCATAACTGAAACACGCTGTCCCCATACTGTGCCTCGAACTCGGAGTGTTAGATACCTCGAAACTCGCAGAGATGCAAGGACTCCTCCTGTGGGTGCAAACGCTGCCCCTCCTGCTCCCAGGGGAGGAGGTGGTGGATGATGCCCTCTCTGTACTACATCGATGGGCTCTCCCTCTATCTCCTCATAAGCATCTTCTTCTCCCTCACTGTCGGCGAAGACCTCTATGTAATGTGCCTTCCTTGCGGCACATAGATGACCTGGTGCCCATGGCTCCTGGCATCTGAAGCATAACTTCCTCTGTGTCAAGTCTCTCCCTGTGTCATCGTCCAAAGGCCCTTGGCCTTGGTTCCCCTTCTGCGGTGGAACTCTCATGTCCTTCCCCTTTGGCTGAAATGCCAGTCTCTGGGGGAAAGGAGCTCTGGTCCTGGGCAAAGCATCCTGCAAGTCTCTCGTCCTCCCGACTGCATCCTGAAGTGTAGCAAGCCTAGTGGACCTGACTAACCCATACAGAGGTTTTTCCAACCCATCAATGAACTCCACCAATCTCTGGGTGAACTCTGCATATGTTGTCACTGCTGAGTGACCCAGCGTGGCCATCCCATGGAACCACCAGTCATGGGCTTCTCCCTCAAGGTGCAGCACTGCCACCTTGATGGCCTCCACCTCTGCCATTTGATTAAGCTGAAAGTAAATGTTCAGCTTCTCCGCCCAAGCTTTTGCTGAACATTTAGATGACCCGTCATAAGTTGGTAAGAAAAATCTGCCCATGGTACGTTGCAGCTCACCTCCTTGCGTGAATCCACCACCTTTATTTTGGTTATAGGGTCTATTGTTGTTCTTGAGCTGGAAAAAATCGTGGAAAGGGAGAGCTTCACCAAACTCTCGCCCATATGACTGATACTCTGCAAAGTAATCCCCGTAATGAGCCATCTCCGGCTCTTGGGGTCCTCCCCCTCTGGTACCTGTAGTCAAGAATGTGGGCATCGTGGAACGTGGGGGAGTGTGTAGCACCACCTATTGCGCTGTGTTCTGCTCCTGTGTGTGATGGGAAGTGTCGGATCCCTTTCCGATGTGAAAACCCCTTAGGGTTTCACGCTGTCTATTCTCCTCAGCAATCTTTTGACCCATTTCCCTTATCTTCCTCGAGAGGTCTTGCACAGACTTCAGGAGGAGATTCCCAAACTCCTTCCCGTCATCTCTCTCTTCTGCCATAGGTTCTTCCTTCTCTGCATCCTCAACTGGAATGTAGTCTTCTCCAAATGTGGCCTCGAGCCTCCGCTCTCGGCTCCTGTACCGCTACGTCCGGTAAGTGATGTATTCTTTACCTTCGGGTGTCATAGATTGATCTGCTCCACAGGCTAAGCCAAGTCTATGAGCTCTGATACCACTGTAATATTCCGAATAGGAAAGAAACGACAATATAAAGCAACATAAACAAAAACTACAACAAATGGAGACACCATGAAAAACACTGCAAACATGGAGAAAGCTGAGCCATTTTATTATGAATCTGAAAGAGGGAATGAGTACAAAAGGTGATCAGAATGATTGCACCTTGGCTTGCTCAAGGCAAGCTGAAATCACTCTCAAATCCTTGCTGGCAATGGTTGCTTTCTCTCTGGACTGCATAACTCCCTGAGCTGCTGCTGCGGCTGGAAACTACTGCTTCTGACTGGAATAGAGCTGCTCTTTGGTGCTGTTCCCCTGCTCAGAAAACTGTGAAACTTTGGGCATGGACTCTCCTCCCAATACCCGGAAAAACCCAGGAAGGAATTTCGGAAAGGCTGACCCCGGAATTTGACCCCCTTGGGAAAATCACGCACTCCTTGTGAGTATGCTAGCCCCTGAAATGTATGACTGGAAAAATGGCCTCCTCCTACTCCAAAAAATGACATGTGAATGGCTGAACCTTTCACACTTCTTTCGGACTGAAATCCCTGATCTCCCTTCACTCCCGGTGTTACCTCCCTCCAAGACTGCGTAATCTTTGAGTGTGATTGCGTTGCCTTAGTGACTGCGTGGCTCCTGGCTGAAAGGCTCTGTGTTCTCTGCTCTGAAAATCGATGGTGAAGCTCCTCACCTGAGCAGGCACTCGAAGTCCCCCGAGGCTGAGGTTGGGATCTCCGCTCGGAGACATTCATGTGCTGAACAACACTTGTAGACTTAGCTAAACAGCGTAAGCATGCTCAATATCTGTTAGACAAAAATTCTGAAGACGCATAATAGAATCAATGAGTAGCTAGCCTCTCCCTCCTTTTATTCTTGAGACCCTAGCTCTCCCTTAGGCCCCACTAAGCTGCGCTGTCTCCTCATTCCAAGCTGTCTTGCCTACACTGCACTATCATGGCCCACGTTGCCTCTGCGCTGCCCCTCTCCCTGCGCTGTCACTTGGCTCCCCTGGGCCCCATGCTGAAATCAGAATAATGTTAAGTGACTTTAGGGAGTTTATTTATCCTAAGATGGGTTGTGGGTCCCATCACCCCTTTATTTTATAAATGAACATTAGAAATGAAAAAATTGAGCAAAATTAATATTGCCAATTAGCTACTGCTAATTGGGAATATTACATTCACTCCGTTCATAATCAAGCGCTTAGCTCGTGCCTGATTTTCCTCATACTATTTTAACGGATCAACATCGACTGGAACGACTACAACCCTCTCGGCATGATCTTTGATGCGATACTTATCCAGGATAGATAAGATCCTGCCTTCCAGATGACGAAGTTGGATGCACCATCTAACCTGTCCCAACCCCTCAATCCATGTGAGGCCATCTCTGCTAAAAAATGTCGAAACATATGCTCTTTTCCCTTCTTCTGTTGCTGCTCTCAGCAAGAGACCGGATCTGGGTTTCTTCACGATAGAAAGCCTCTAGAGAATATGCTTCCTCTGACCAGTGATTTCCTTCCCGGAAATCCTCTACCAATTCTGTCGAATCAACCCTCTCCAATCACTACGCTGATCGGATCCTAGACTTCTTGGCTAGAAAGTCTGCTGAGGAACTGTTTCCCCTTACTTTTTCAACCCTGCTAGACACTGTTCTGCACCGACAGAAACAATGCCCCTCCAACAACTTCGAAGAACAAAATTGCACCTCCAGCCATGACAACTGGTACAACGTCACCCCCTCTCGGACTATGTCACCCTCTTGGGCCTACGTCAGCCTCTGCGTGAGCTCTATGTCACCCTTCTGGGCCTGCGTCAGCTCTGCGTAAGCTAGACAGGCTCTGCATCACCCTTGCTGGGTCTGCGCTATCCCTCTGGTGCTGCGTTGCCTCTTTCTGGATTTGTGCTGTCTCAGCCGCCTTCCTGTAGCAAAAATTTTCGACACTTTGTTGATGGCTTGAGCTCACCCTGATCTGCAATAGCTCTGATACAATGTGAAAATTTCTGAATCCTTATTACAGAAACCCTATTGCAGTATTCTGATTTACTTGTTTGATTTAATTAACAAGTTATTTTCCTGAATTATTCAGTAAAACATTAAAGTAAATACCGTTGCAGCCTACACATACATACAGATCAAGTATTGAAGAATTAAGCACACATGACAAAGGACACAGTATTTTTCGGACAAATGTTCTTGGAAAAAACCCAATGCGGGAAAACTGGTGCAACAACTCTTGAGGGTTTTATTATTATGCAAAATTCTGAATATAAACAAGGGCACCACTAGTGGTTTACCCAACAGAGAAATCCCGACAGATGTACCTCTATCTCTGGAGACAGAAAATATCGTTGATTCAACTGAGAATGAGGAACCCCACAGGTGCCTATGCAATCACTGCGTCACCCTTCAGTGTGGCTGCGTCACTTTGTCTGATCTATTGAATACGAGCCCTTTCTGGGCCACTGAAACCACAACGTTGCAGCCTCTGCCTCTGCGTCAACCGCTCCTGCCCTGCGTCACCCTCTTGTGATTGCGTTAGCCTCTGCGCTGGCTCTACAGGAGCCTGGCTGGATCTGTGTCACCCCTACTGGGCCTACACTGCCTCTACGTCACCCTCCCTAGACTATGCTGGCTCTCTGGTACGAATTTGCCTCTCTGCAATTGTATTCTTGGCCTGAGATTTAGAAATCCCTCTGCCGATTTGCCTCACGCTGCACTGCAAGCTCACTCGCAAATTCTCAGCAAACCGCGCCCCAAAATTTTGACTTAGCTCAAGTGCTACTGCTTTGTGTGTCTTCTCTAACAGACCCCAAGCCTTTCTTTAACACTTTTCTTGTTGAACATTCACCGACCGTGATCTAATCTCTAATGAACGGCTAAGATTAGAAAAGACTTGATCCTCGTCCGTTAGAACATTCTCATCCACATGTTTTAATTAATTTACTTTAATTATTTAATTTCCCTAAGTTAGACTTAGGGTCTCCATTAAAATAAATAATTATTTGAATAACTTTCACACCAGGTGGAATTTCTCCAAACGATTTCTGGGTCTTGGAGATCTCATGTGTCCTAGCCCCTCCACAAAGTTTCAGAGCTAGAGCACATCCGATGCTACCCAAAAATCAACACCTATAAAGTCAAGCCCCCAATGTTGAAAGGGGGCTTCCACGACCACAGGCTGAAGAGGCAAAGAAGCTAACTTTTGCTTCCTAGTGAAAAGTTGACAAGCTTGGCAACCTCTAACATACTTGTGCACATCAACAAAAATAGAAGGCCAAAAATAACCAACTCTCAAGATTTTATGGGTAGCAGTCTTAACAGTATAATGTCCTCCGCAAAATCCTGAATGAAACTCAGATAGAGGCTTTTTGGCCTCAACTTCATCAACACATCTAAGTATTAACCCCTCTGGATTTCTCCAACCCAGACCATCCTTCACAATGCAATACTTAGTTGCTCTAAGCCTTAATGCTCTTCATTTATGGCCAACTAAATGGGTAGGACATGATAGATTTTGCAAATAATAAATAATGTCTTTATACCATTCTAGTTGACTCAACCTTTGAAGTTCTGATGAAGTTAATTCCAAATCATTTTGACAAATCATTCCTAACGCTTTCTCATTCCCCTCAGTCAAGATCTTGGCCAATCCTTGCATTTTACCAGCTTGGTAGGTCTAATATCTAAATCATACTCTTGAATCTTAGAGACCCACCTAACTCGAGTTGCTAAGCAATCAACTTGAGTTAAAATATCCTTCACCGCAGATTGAGGGACATACACAATTATTCTTGAATACCTCACATAAACTCTAAATTGCTTAAGGGACTTAACTAAGGCATAAGCCTGCTTTTCCAAGGTGCTATACTTCAACTCGGAACCTTGAAGGGATCTACTCATAAAAGCAATAGGCTGCTCATACCCTTCATTGTTCTGTTGCAGCAACACTCCAGCAATAGTATCTTCAGACGGAAAAGAGAAAATAAAAAACTCCTTCGAATAATCAGGGCTCACTAGAACAGGTGCCTTACCAATAGAATCCTTAATTTCCTGAAAACTTTTTCTTCCTTCTTTTCCCCAGACAAACTTAACATCTTTCTTTAAAAGGGTTTGAATGGGTTTAGCAATCTCAACATAATTTGGAACGAACCTTCTAAGGAAATTGATCTTTCCTAAGAAGGATTGAAGGGTTTTAATATTGTGAGACAAAGGAATCTTTTGAATCGACTCAACTCTCTCAGGGTTAATCTTGATCCAATCCTTCAAGATGATGTGACCAAGCAACTTCTCTTCAGTCTCTCCAAAAATAGATTTAGCAGGATTTAAGGATATCCCATACCCTTTGCACCTATCAAATATCTGCCTTAAATGGCCCACATGAGAGATTCCATTTTTAGAAAAGACAGTTAAATCATCTTGATAAATCTCAATGAATTTCCCAATTAGACCCTTAAAGGCATAGTCCATAGCCCTTTGAAAAGTTGCTCCAGCATTTGTTAATCCAAAAGGCATCCTTAACTATTCAAAAGTACCCCATGGTGTGGTGAATGTTGTCTTATGCCTGTCTTTCTTTTGTTATCACTCCACCGGATCTCCGAGGCTGAGTAGAGACCAACAAAGGTAACCACAAACCAATCTTTCGCCGAGTAGCTAGCCCTACTAGGCAGGAGAGGGCTCTCTCCACTGGATCAATGAGATATTAGGCTAGGTATAGTAGCATAGGGGTTTGGTTGATTGAATTTTGAGGTGCTGGATGGTGAATAGGTCAAGGAAGGAATTAGGTCAGGGCAAACAAGGATTAGAATTGCAGGGATCTGATGGAGCAAGGTAGGCAAGCAGTTCAACACAAAAGGGTATCTGATGAAGTGGTCTAGATTGCCAGGGTTTGAGAAAAGAGCATAAAATATATGAATTCTTTTCTACTAAGAAGAAGATGAAACAAACTGTAACTATTCCTCCAAAACAGAGCATAAGAGTAATGAATTTTGTCTTTCAGACTTAGGAAACAATTACATTTAGAAATGGAATGAATATGAATCACAATACATTCACACATGTGCATAACACAAGAAGAAACAATGTCAAATTACTTTACCACAAGAATTCCATCAAAATAGTTGCAACTCAGTCTGTTATTATTAGCCAAAAGTCTGATTGCAAAAAGTGTTCCAAGATCAATCCAACAACATCCAACCCTTGCTATGAGAAAAGAAGTGAATAATATAGACCAAAACTGATTCTCCCCAACTCAGGGGTCGAATCCCTGACTTGTGGAGCTGATCCACAAAGTGCTCAACTGGAAACCCAAAGACTAGGGAGGTCAACAAACTCATCCCTAACTTTGGTGAAACTGATTCATTTATCCAAAAATCCACTTTTACTCAATGTATCTACCCTCTAGTAACTATTTAGGACATAATTACATTTACAAGGATGAATTACATTAGTAAAAACTCATAAATTCAACTCATAAATTCTATCAGCAATTAATAAAAACTCAAAAACTGATAAATATCAGGCAACTGGCAAAAGCACAGTGCCTGAAGCAAAAGTGTAGTGCCAACTTCAAGGTGAGTTTTGGAGGTATTTCTGAAGTCCAAATTGGGCTCATGATAGCTCATTGGAAAGCTGCTCCTGTCTAGTTTCCAAAAATGCCCTTAAGTTCTGAAAACGATGAAGTTAAGGCCCTCAAAAGTCAAATCTCCCAAGACTAGTCAAAAGCGCAGCGTCGACTTGAAAAATGAGGCAGAAAGGTGATTTTTTGGGTGTTTTTGGCCATTTCTTCCTGTTAGAATGTCCAAATTTGATGTGCCAATAGTCAAAATTTGATGTAGAGGGCCTTCTGAATCCAATGGTGGTGGCCACTTGTCATTTGGAGGCTCTAAGGCGCTGCGCTTTTGACAGGTGGACTGTTTTGAAAACCTGTAAAAATTTGTCCAAATGCCCAAAACTGCAAAAACTTACCCAAAAACCTTCAAAATTGGTAGATAGAGTGCTGATGATGTATCTCAAGCAATCAGGGAGGCATCAACAAGGATCTCAAGCAATCAGGGAGGGATCAACAAGGATCTCAAGTTTATCCTCCTCTTTTTGCTTGATTAGGGTTTGCTTATATTTGTCCTTAAATTGCTTGAGTTTGATGTTGCAGATCTTTTTTCTAGTGATGTACCTGTTGGACATGTGTCTTAGCATCTCATTGTTTTTGTTTGCCTTATGGAGGAGCTTCTCAAGGTGGAGGTTAACTCTATCTAGCCATACCTCTTTGTCATCTTCAACTTCCTTTGCAATCCTTTCCTCAAAGCTAAGTTGCTCTGCCTCTTCTTTTTCTTGCTCTAGAGCTCTCTTAAGACCTCTTGTTTTTGGTCTTGACTTGATGGTTTTAGTATCATCATGGTCAGTCATTAGATGCCATCATTGCGTTACCCTTGGTGTCTTGTCTTTTTGCCTTTAGCAGCTCTAGCTCCGTGAGTACTTGCTTGTTTTTCAACTGCTTGTTCTCTTGTTATAGGAATGATATGACAAATTGGGCTCTTGCCATGTTGTGTTGCAGTTATTTGATCATGGCATCCTTCTCTTTGATGATCAGGTTTGAGGCCTCATGATCATCTTGGTCATCCAAGTCCATCAGCTCAAAGTCTCTTTCTTCCTCATGAATGTCTTCCTCTTCATGGACAACTGTCTCTTCTTGCTGCTCATCTTGATGTACCTGCTTTGCTGATGAAGAAGGCAAGGCCCCTTCCACAATCTGTGGAGAAAACACTTGCCTAGGTCCCCTCTGGTAGGTTTTAACCTTTTTGGTTTCTTTGACTTCTTTGACCTCTTTGACTGTAGCCCTGCTAGATGACCCTGTTTGTCTTTGAGACACTGATGCTGGTAGTGGAATTGGTCTAGCAAGCTGAGGAGGTGGAGTAATGAAGACATCATTCTCAATGAAGGTCACCCATGCAATGTTTAACTGCTTGAGATGATGAAGGACAATTATTTTGATTAGAGAGTGATGGATGAGGTTGTTCATCTGATGTTCATACTCTCTGTTCTGCACTATGTATGACATTTTATCAACACTCCTGTACAAATAGTGAGGGATGTTGAGCAATTTCACCCTAGTGAAATGCATGAGCACTTTGATGTGATAGGCATATAGTCTGGAGAATTTTCTCTCACAAGTGAAATATTTCTTGATGATCTTCATCATGGGAGCAAATCTATCAAGCAGGTGACTAAAATGAAAGACTTTCTTTTTATCATTTTTGTACCTTGGCTTGAGAAATGGTTCATAATGCTGGGCATCTACATTTTTGGCCTTAAACCATTTTTCACCCACAGTGGGTATCCCTGTGGCTACAACAATATGTAATATTCCTAATTAGCTATGGCTAATTGGAATATTCGATTTTGCTCAATTTTGCCATCTATAGTTTATTCATAAATAAAAAGGTGAGTAAAGAAGACATAACTCACTTTAGAAATAAAAGTTCATTCCCTAGTAGCACAACATTGTAACTTAAGTCAGCCAAGGGGACCAAGAGACCATGCAGAGAGGGGGCCCACGTAGACACATGGAGGGATTGCGCAGGCCAAGAGGGAGCATGTGGCAACGTTGGAGGAGGTGAGCATTAGGGTTGAGAGGGGCTCATGCTATATAGAGGGGAGAGTTTCCTCATTTTGTTCATTCGTTGTTGATGATATTGAGTTGGTCGTTTTGACTTCTTGAGCACGCTGGCTGTTTAGCCTGTTTGCAGCACTGTTTATTGCGTTGAGTGTCTCTGATCGGAGATCTCGCCCTTAGCCCCGGGGGACTTCGAGTCCCTGCTCGGGCAAGGTAGTTTCTTCAGCATTTTGTGGGAGGATTGGTGTTTGGGTCTTGTTGCAGAGCTGTGCATTTAGAGACTGCGTAGTCATTGAGAGGGAGGACGCAATCTATTCAGGAGGAGCTCCGGATTGGGTTTCTTGCAGGGGTTTTGAGCCTGGAGATTGAGCAGAGGATCGGCCTTTGCCTTTGGGAGGATTTTGGGGGAGTTTGAGGCCATATTTCAGTTGTTCCTATTCAGCCTCTGCGTAGAGCCTTGGAGGGCAGCGTAATTCCCCAAGGGGGGGGGGTGATTTTCGGTGGTTAGCCATTTCTGATATGATTTCTGTGTTTTGCTGTGGTTGATGAGTAGAGGTGGATTCTAGATTTTTAGCTCATTCCGGCAAGGGGAACAACCCCTAGTCATCAGTTCATTTCAGCAGTAGCAGCTACACGACAATTTTCCAGCAGCTGGGACGCAGTTCAGAGAGCACCCATTTCCTGGTTATTCTGAGAGTATTTCTTCACTTGCCTTGAGCAAGTCTAGGTGCCATCACTCTGATCACCTATTGTACTTCATTATATTTCTCAGTATAATAAAATGGCTTAGCATTCTCTCTCTATTTCTGGAGCATTTGTTATACATGTTATCTATGCTATTGTATGTCTGCATTATTGTTATTTTTATATCTTTGGGCATTCTAGTTCTATACTACTTGGTGTGTTTTCCCTCATACTCTTAGACAGAGTCTGGAAAGGGCCAGGTAGCCTCCAGATCTCACGCTCTTCTCAGAGGTGAAATATTTGGTAAACGCCCTCCCAGTGCATCTCTGGTTAGAGTTTGTTGTGTTTTAGAGATATTCCCCAAAAAGGGATATTACAGTGGTATCAAAGCATAGTTCTGGCTCAGCCTGTGGAGCTAGTTGTCTATGACACCGGGGAAGAGGCCCTATATTTGTTACAGAGGCAGGAAGTACAGAGATCGTGAGCGTAGGTAGGAGAACACCTACAGAGAGGGAGACTGTGTTCGGGTGGTGGACACAGAACAGGAGGAGCCTGTGATAGATGCAGAGCAGGTGGAGCCTGTGCTAGATTCAGAGTAGAGAGAGCCGATGGCAGATGATAGTGAGGCAAAACAGTGTGGGGAGGCACTCCTCAAATCAGTGCAGGATCTAGCGAGACAGATTGAGGTGATGGGTCAGAGATTCACCGCTGTGGAGGCTAGACAGCGTGAGACCCCACAGGTTTTCCAGGTAGGAGAGGGATCGGGTACATCCCACCATTTGCCGGAGCATGGTGCTACTCAGCTGATGGCTTCACATGCACCTACACGCTCTACCATGCCCACTTTCTTGGGAGCAGACACAGGGGCAGGAGCCCAGCAGGAGGCAGAGCCTGGACATATGGGTGATTATTTTGCAGAGTATCAGGCCTATGGGCAAGAGTTCAGGGATGCACTCTCGTTCAGAGATTTTGTTCAGCTTCAGCAGGACAGTAGACCCCGCGACCATCATAGAGGGCACCGACATTATCATGACGGAGATACCCACCGCACAGCTAGTAGATTCCACTTGCCTGCGTCTGATGGTTCATCAAACAGTTCGGCAAAGTCTTGGGTGGAGAAGTTAGACATCTATTTCCTGCTTAACCAGATGTCGGAGACGGAGGCCATCAAGGTGACAACATTACATCTGGATGGTGAGGCCCAGGATTGGTGGTTTCATGGGATGGTTACACTCGGACATTCTACAGTGACGACATATGCCGAGTTTACCAAGAGATTGATAGAGAGGTTTGACCGGAGGGATCCGGAACAACACTTTGTTGAGCTGACTAGGCTCAAACACACTGGGAGTCCAGAGACATACATTGCAGACTTCTTGAGGGTTTCAGTGATGGTACCAGATCTATCCGCAGCACGGATGATCTATATGTTTGTGGAGGGGTTAGCACAGCCACTTCGGAGACTAGTCAGATCTACTAGACCAGCTACACTCCAGGATGCTATTAGCAGGACCCGGGATTTACAGGATGCATTGCCCAGGACTCGGACACCTTACCCCAGAGACAGGGCTTCCAGTCCAAGGGGAAGGATGTGAGGATTCCGCCTCCAAAGGGGAATCCAGGACGGGTGCAGATGGATGATGATGCCAGGAGAGAGCTGAAGAAGAAGCGGTTGTGCTTTACCTGTCAGGAGCTGTGGGCACCAGGACATAGATGTGCTGCTGGCAAAGCACACTTCATTGAGGTCTTCTCCGAGAGTAGCGGGGAAGAGGATGAGGAGGATGACGTGGAGGCAGGAGACAGTCAGACAGCCCAGGAGCAGTTGCCACCACCACCTCCAGGGGCAGGAGGTGTAGTTTTTGCACCCACAGGGGGGACCCTTGCAGCATTGCGAGGAGTTCCTAAGTATTTGACGTTGCGCGTATGGGGGACAGTACGTGGTCAGCGAGTATCAGTTTTGGTTGACAGTGGGGCAACCCACAACTTCATCGATGTACAGATGTTTGAGCAGAGAGGTATACCGACCGAGAGCTTCGATGGATTTTCAGTTTTAGTCCCAGGAGCTCAGACGATGCAGTGTGCCCGGTATGTTCCAGAGTTGGCAATGACGATGGGTACCTACACCGGGACCGATCACTTTTTCGTGGTCAACATACCGAATACCAATGTGGTATTGGGTGTCCAGTGGTTGATAGGCTTTGGAGATGGAGTGGGATGATAAGAAGACCGGGAAGCATGAGAAGATCCGCGGGATGCACACTTACCCACCTCAGACTGTTTCGGCTCACCGGATGGAGGTAGATTTCCGGAAGGGAAACATAGATTGGGCGGTTGAGTTGCGGGCATCAGAGGCAGGGACTACCGGTCAGGCTGTTCATCCTGATATACAGGTTATCCTTGACAGATATGACACAGTGTTCAGGGATATACCACTAGGCCGACCACCGGATCGAGGGTTCGAGCACACTATTGAGTTGGAGCAGGGTATTCAGGCAGTGATTACCACACCCTATAGGCATCCCAAAGCCTATCGGGATGAGATTGAGCGGGCCATCCAGGAGTTGCTGGCTCTTGGACACATCCGACCGAGCACGAGTCCTTTTGCTTCTTCCATGGTATTGGTGAAGAAGAAGGACGACACTTTGAGGATGTGTATTGACTACTGGGCCCTGAACAAGAAGACCCTGAAGAACAGGTACCCTATACCCAGGATCGATGAGTTGATGGATGAGTTGAGAGGAGCCCGGTTCTTCTCAAAGATTGATTTGAGATCAAGGTACCATCAGATTCGCGTGAGGGAACAGGACATTCCCAAGACCACCTTCAGGTGTCACTATGGGCACTTCGAGTTTTTGGTGATGCCCTTCGGGCTAACCAACGCACCAGGAACATTCTAGTCTTGCATGAACCACATCTTCCGCAGTCACTTGAGGAAGTTTGTGTTGGTGTTCTTTGATGATATCCTCATTTACAGTAGGACTTGGGAGGAGCATCTCCAGCACATTGAGGCAGTGTTGCGCATTTTGGAGGAGCAGCAATTCTATGCCAAGCTCTCCAAGTGTGAGTTTGGATTGTCAGAGATGTTGTACTTGCGACATATCATAGGGGTGGACGGAGTGAGAGTCCACGAGGAGAAGATCAGGGCCATCAGAGATTGGCCGGAGCCAAGGAATGTGACAGAACTTCAGGGTTTCATTGGCATTTGTACTTATTACAGGAAGTTCGTCAGGAGTTTTTCACAGCTTGCTGCACCCCTTACAGATTTGACAAAGAAGGGGCATTCAGTTGGTCAGATACAACGCAGCGAGCCTTTGACAGGCTCAAGGAGGTGATGAGTAGCTGCCCAGTGCTTGCATTGCCAGATTTTATGCAACCATTTGTTTTGGAGTGTGATGCGTCGGGAGAGGGGATCGACGCAGTATTGATGCAGGGAGGACACCCTATAGCCTTTGAGAGCTGGAAGTTCCTTCCACACGAGAGGTTGTATTCTATAAACGACAAGGAGATGTTGGCCATTATGCATGCATTGGCCAAATTCCGACAGTATTTAGTGGGTAATAGGTTCAGGGTGAGGACTGATCACAACAGCCTCAGGTTCTTTTTGGAGCAGACGCAGCTACAGGAGAGGCAGCAGAAGTGGATCAGTAAGATCCAGGCATATGACTTTGACATTGAGTATGTCAAGGGTAAGAACAACGTGGTAGCAGATGCCCTTTCACGTAGACCAGCCACGTTGTCTCTTATGAGCTTGGATACAGATTGGAGGGCTTGAATTTTAGTAGAGTACTCCAAGGACATATTTGCATGTGAGGTTCTGGATGGACAGGTGGTGGATGACAGGTACAGGGTGGTCGATGAGATCGTCTACTATAGGCGCCGGATCTTCTTGATTGAGGGGTCTCAGCTCAAGAAGAAGATACTTCAGGCATCACATGATTCACCTTTGGCCGGACATCAGGGGTTTACCAAAACCTACAACGCCATTAGAGAGAGGTTCTCATGGAAGGGCCTCAAGGAGGACGTACTCCAGCACATCAGGGAGTGCGGTGTTTGCTAGAGAAACAAGGGGGAGATGAGCCATCCCGCAGGATTATTGCAGCCTCTTCCCATTCCGGAGGGGAAATGGGAGAGCATTTCGATGGACTTCATCACAGGGTTGCCCATGGTGTAGGGCAAGGATTGTATCTTTGTCGTCGTCGATCAACTGACAAAGTATGCGCATTTTTTCGCCATATCCGCGCACCACACAGCAGCACAGGTTGCCGAGCTATTCTTCAGAGAGGTTTTCAGGCTACATGGTCCTAAGACCATCATCAGTGACAGGGACATCCACTTCATGGGCAGATTTTGGTAGGAGCTTTTCCGGTTGGTGGGGACGGAGTTGACACCGAGTACCAGTTATCACCCACAGACGGATGGACAGACGGAGATAGTTAACAAGTGGTTGGAGGGCTACTTGCTTAACTATGTCAGTGGGCAGCAGCAAGCATCGCTGAAGTGATTGCATCTGGGGGAATACTGCTACAACACTACTCATCACATGTCCATTGGTATGTCACCATTCTATGCTTTGTATGGGTATCATTCTTTATCTTTTGCTAATGTGATGTTTGGTGCTAGCAAGGCTCCGAGAGCTAAGATTTTGATCCAAGAGAGTCAGGATATACTCCGAGCTCTCAAGGACAATATGGCTACACCACAAAACCAGCAGAAGCTGTATGCTGACAGGGGTCAGATGGAGAGACAGTTTGAGGTAGGGGACTTGGTCTACCTACGATTGCAGCCATACCGACAGTCGTCATTGAAGCAGAAGGGAGCTGAGAAGTTCAAGCCCTGCTTTTACGGGCCATACAGGGTGATACGCAGGATTGGACAGGTTGCATATGAGTTGGAGCTGCCCCAAGGTAGCAAGATTCATAATGTTTTTCATGTATCATGCCTGAAAAAGGCACTGGGGCAGCAGGTGACAGTGACAGATGAGCTACCACCCACGGATGATGAGGGGCATTTGGTGTTGCAGCCAGAGGCTATTATTAATACCAAGGAGAGGCAGCTACGGAGCAGGACAGTCCGGGAATTCTTGGTGAGATGGAAGAATTTGCCGGATGAGGATGCCACTTGGGAGAGTGAAAAAATTTTGCAGCATCCATCACTTCAGTTGCTTGAGGACAAGCAAAATTTTGCCGGGGGAGACTGTAATATTCCTAATTAGCTATGGCTAATTGGAATATTCGAATTTGCTCAATTTTTCCGTCTATAGTTTATTCATAAATAAAAAGGTGAGTAGGGGAGACATAACTCACTTTAGAAATAAAAGTTCACTCCCTAGTAGCACAACGTTGTAACTTAAGTGAGCCAAGGGGGCCAAGAGACCACGCAGAGAGGGGGCCCACGTAGACACATGGAGGGACTGCGCAGGCCAAGAGGGAGCACGTGGCAACGTTGGAGGAGGTGAGCATTAGGGTTGAGAGGGGCTCATGCTATATAGAGGGGAGAGCCTCCTCATTTTGTTTATTCTTTGTTGATGATATTGAGCTGGTCGTTTTGACTTCTTGAGCACGCTGGCTGTTTAGCTTGTCTGCAGCACTGTTTAGTGCGTTGAGTGTCTCCGATCGGAGATCTCGCCCTTAGCCCTGGGGGACTTCGAGTGCCTGCTCGGGCAAGGTAGTTTCTTCAACATTTTGTGGGAGGATTGGTGTTTGGGTTTTGTTGCGGAGCTGTGCATTCAGAGACTGCGCAGTCATTGAGAGGGAGGACGCAGTCTATTCAGGAGGAGCTTCGGATTGGGTTTCTTGCAGGGGTTTTGAGCTTGGAGATTGAGAAGAGGATCGACCTTTGCCTTTGGGAGGATTTTGGTGGAGTTTGAGGCCATATTTCAGTTGTTCCTATTCAGCCTCTGCGCAGAGCCTTGGAGGGCAACGTAATTCCCCAAGGGGGGGGGTGATTTTCGGGGGTCAACCATTTCTGATACGATTTCTGGGTTTTGCTGTGGTTGATGAGTAGAGGTGGATTCCATATTTTCAGCTCATTTCGGCAAGGGGAACAACCCCTAGTCATCAGTTCATTTCAGCAGTAGCAGTTACACGGCAGTTTTCTAGCAGTTGGGATGCAGTTCAGAGAGCAACCATTTCCTGGTTATTCTGAGAGTATTTCTTCACATGCCTTGAGCAAGTCTAGCTGCCATCACTCTGATCACCTATTGTACTTCATTATATTTCTCAGTATAATAAAATGGCTTAGCATTCTCTCTCTATTTCTGGAGCATTTGTTATACATGTTATCTATGCTATTGTATGTCTGCATTACTGTTATTTTTATATCTTCGGGCATTCTAGTTCTATACCACTTGGTGTGTTTTCCCTCATACTCTTAGACAGAGTCTGGAAAGGGCCAGGTAGCCCCCAGATCTCACCCTCTTCTCAGAGGTGAAATATCTGGTCAACGCTCTCCCAATCCATCTCTGGTTAGAGTTTGCTGTGGTTTAGAGATATTCCCCAAAAAGGGATATTACACAATAATATATGTGGAGATGGTGAAGGTTACTCCTGCAATGGTCACTTGGTTGTCTTTGAGGTTAGAGATGAAAACTCTGGTCAAAGCAGGGTGATGTTATACTCTTTGGACCATTTCACAGAAGTCAAAACAACCCACATGTTTGAAGCAATTGACTGTCATGGGTGAGGCCAACATTTCTCTAGTGTTGGATGTCTCAGGCCTCAAAATCCTCCCTCCTTTGTGGTGTCTCCTCTCCTCTTCTATGTTTATCTCCTCCTCCATAATATCTATTTCCTCCTCCATAATATTTGTCTTGTTTTGAAACCCTAGGGAAGGGGAAGGGAAAGGGGTAGGGTAGTAGGTTTAGGGAGTTGGGATTAGTGTAGAAAAAATTAGGGAACTGGGGAAGGGAGTTAGGGAGCTTAGGGAAGTGGTGGGGGATTGAAAAACTTAGGGAGATAGGGTAGGGAATTTGATTACAGGGATATGGTATGTCTGCCTAGGAAAATGCAGCCTAGGATTAGGGTTTTAGGAAATGGGACTTGGCGATAAGGGATAAGGTGATGTAGGGATAGGGGGAGTGATTCTGGAGTGTGGGAAGGGAAAATAGGGTCTCAGGGAAACAACCTTCGCTTGTAATGGTGAAAACTAGGGTGTCTTGGCTCAAAACTTGAAATGGTGGATGAGGAAAGTTTGCACCATAAATTCACAATTATAAACTGAAAGGAGGGCTTAGAGAGGTGTAACCTACTTGAAATTGACTGAAGAAACCCTTGTTCGATGGCTGGACCAGTTGCAATGAAGATTTGAAGCTGTGGGAGAAAGCTGGCAAAAGTGTAGTACCTTAAGGAGGAGCGCAACGCCTCCCAGGTAAAAGTGTAGCGCCTTAAGCAGGAGCGCAGTGCCCTCTCTGTCAAAAGCGCAACGCTTCAAACAGGAGTGCAACGCCTTCCAAAAAACTCGACTTTCTCGCTCAAAATTCGATTTTTGACTTGGGATTTTGAGAGCTCAATGCATAAGGATGCAAATGAGTGTCTTTTTGGTCTTTGATGGCCCTTTATACTTGGTGAAATTTTATAAATTGGCTTTGGGACCCACATTTCCTTTTGAACTCAACTTTGACATTGCACTTTACCTTTTGAACCTGATCTTTGGATTTGATCTTTTGATGGATTTTGAACACTATGGATTTTAGAACATTTGACTTATTTGGCTAATTGGAACCTTGAGTATGCAGCTATTTTGGAACCATGAGAATTTATTACATATTAAGAAAGATAAAATTTCATATTGAATTGGAATTTTATTTACAAATCAAACTTTCATAATAAAATGTACTTATGGTCACTCTTTTACTTGCTGGTATCTTATGCATGCAAATGGTGATTTGATGGACCTTGAAAACCCTAAGACCTAATGGAGACTCTGGTTGAATGAACTTCATGATGAAAAGACTGAAATGATGATGACAACTCGTGTAATATTCCTAAATTAGCTTGCAGCTAATTCGAATATTAAAGTTTTGTTTTTTCACTTAGATAGGTGAATAAGTGGGTAGGGAGACCCATAAATCTCTTTATGAAGAATAAAACCACTTCTCATGTGAAAGCGGATCATCTTTTCAGCTTAATAAAGCACCCTAAGGTGTGAACAGTGGTTGGAGCACATAGACTTGGTCAACTTTGACCAAATCAACAACGCTGTCATGGAGGAGTGGCATTCATTATGGGACAGCGCAGTTTTGGGTGGAGACTCCATGCATGGAAGTAGTGCCTTTAATGAGTGGGGCCAAGGGTGAGGAAGCTCACCACTTATATAAGGAAGAGGATGGCAACCATAGTCGTTCTTGTTTATGTATTTGATATTTCTAAATATATGGTCTGTTTAGACACATAGCTTTCTTCAACTGTTTAGCTAAGATTGCAGTGCTGTTAAGCACAGGGTGTTCCCGAGTGGGAATCCCACCTCTTTCCTTGAGAAGCCTTTAGGAAGAGATTTGCATTGCATTCCACATTCAGGCATTAGGCCATAGCTTCAATGTCATATACAACGCAGTTCTGTTTAGAGTTGTGTTGTGTTGCAAGGTTGTAGCAGTGGAGGAGAGAGATCTCCAATTTCTGAGCTAGTTTTCCATTGGAGGGATCACCCTTTCATTCAGAAGCTTGTGAGGAAGTTTTCAGGGCTTTATTTCATATTTTGGCACCAGGCCAAGTAGCAGTCATCAACTACAACGCAGTTTCAGATTGGATCTACGTTATTTTAGAGAGCAGCTGCAGCAGTGGGTTTATTGCCCTATTTGGAGTGTTTGGGTTTCCTATGTGGGGATCAACCCTTCATTTAGGAGATCTGTTGGAGGAGGATCAACCATCTTGCATATCAGATCAGCCATCTCCCATCAGTGATTTAGTTGCAGAGATTATTCAGCCCTACGACCAAATCTTCTATATTTTGTGTAGTGTGCATTTCCGGAAACCTTTTCTGGGTTGTCCTGGAAATCTGTTTTGGAGCATGGATCTCTAGTCTTAGCATTTTTGGAGCATTAGATCAGCAAAAATACATTTTTCTATCTTTCAGCTACTATTCTCTCAAAGAGAGTGCAGTGTTTTGCATTCCTGTATTTCATGTATTAACAACATTTCAGATCTAGGTGTATGCTTTCATGAGAGGCTTGTTTGCCCAACTTGAGTGATCTTTTCCTCAAGATCTTGTACCTATTTTGCTATTATAATCATAATGGAATGGATCTACTGTTGTCTCATGCTTTGGTCTATTGATATTTCTGCATATTTCCAATTTTATGTACTATATTCCTGCTTTTCCCATTTGGGAATATTACAGTGATATTAGAGCATAATCTTGGCTCAGCCTGTGTACTTCAACCATTATGTCATCTAAGGAGGCTTCTCATAGGAAGGATAAGATCTGCAGAAGAGATGAAGGAAAAACTTCATTATCAGGAGGGAAGGAGTTCTCAAAACTTCTTCTTCAAACTATGCAGGGCATTAACAGAGACATCAGAGAGATGAGAATGGAGAGATGTAGAGATTCTCCAAGAGGGCTTGAACATGAACAAAGATCTAGGTTTTCACATTATGGGTGTGAGCATCCAGCTACACCATCAGATCTACAACGTGGTACCATGCCTACATTCTTGGCAAGAGAAGAAGAGGAAGGAGATACACCAAAGGAGGAGACTCTTGGTGACTATCTCCATGAATATGAATCTCAGTCTAGAAGATTCAAGGAGCATCTAAACTTCCAATGGTTTTGTCAAATCAAAGAAGATAGAAGACCCAGTAACCACAATAGAAGAAGAGGGTGCATGCAGCACACTTTGGGTAGATTCTTTCTACCTACTTTTGATGGGTCACCCAAGAGCACAGCCAAAGCTTGGGTAAAGAAGCTAGACACATATTTTCAACTGCATCATGTTTTAGAAGAGGAAACCATTAGAGTAGCAGCGCTGCATTTTGAAGGTAAGGCTTATGCCTGGTGGTTTTATGAATCTTCTGCATTAAATAATGCAAATATATCTACTTATGCAAAGTTCAATAGGAGGATAGTGAAAAGATTTGATCTAAAACATTCTGAAACTTCCTTGGGAGAGCTAACCAAGCCTAAGAAATCAGAACCTTTGCATGAGTTGGAAGGATCCATGAAGCCGACTCCATTTTAGAACATTGTTGAGGGGGTTAAAGATCTGACTGCAGGAGGAGAACTACTTCTATTTGGAGATGGAGATGAAGCAATTGCTTCAACTAGAGGAGCTCTTGTATCTTTGCAAGAAGTTCCAAAGGATCTTACATATGAAGATCAGGAGCAACATGTATCTATGTTGATAGACAATGAGACAAAATAGTGGAGGAAGTGTGTTCCAACATTGAATACAGTCTTGGGGACACACACTATGATAGATCATTCCCTTGTGATCAAAACTCTTGACACCAATATGACCTTGGGTGTGCATGAGTTGATTACATTGGAGAAAGAAACCTTAGACTGTGAGATCTTGCAGAAGGTGGGAGAAGGTGAGAAGGAGGGCCAACATCAAGTGATTGGGAACTTACACACCCATCCTTTTCAGGAGGTTTATGCATAGAAGCAGGAGGATGATTTGCGCAGTGAGGGCAAGGACAAATCAGTCCACTCACATATACAACTTGCTTTAGGCCTTGATGTTTCATTACATGGAGGCATTCCACCAGGGAAAACCCCTAATTGGAAGATGATTAAAGAGTTCTCTCAACATAGTGCAACCTTGATATATTTGGCTAAGGAAGGAGCCTTGAGAGGAGCTAGTACAATGCAGAGAATCTTTGATGGGTTCAAAGGAGGGGTGAGAAATTTTCTGATATGGACATTGTCATCTCCCACTCAACTATTTGCGCTGAAAGATGGTGATTCAGAAATCTATGATGGCATGAGCATGGTGTCAAAGGGCTACTCCATAGCTTGGGAGCAACAAATGATACTTCCAAACATAAGGAAGATTTCTGAATATGACAAGAGGTTATTGACACTCTTGTATGCATTGGCCAAACTATGGAAGTTTTGGATGGACCATACCTTCCAAGAGGAGGTTGACCTCCTTTTATTTCAATCTTGTCTTGAGCAAGATCAGCTGCAGGGGAGGCAGCAAAAGTGGGGTAACATTACTCCAACAGGTGGCTTTGACATTGAGCATGTCAAAGGGGAGGGCTATGATATGATAGGTGCTTCATTTCAGAATTTAACAACGCTGTCATTGTTGGGAAGCCTAGATCCATATTGGGAGTCCCAACTATTGGTGGAATATTCCAAGAACCTCTTCACATGTAAGGTTCTTGATGGACAAGTGATAGATGTGAGATATAGAGTGGTTGATGGAGTCATCTATTTCCATGATCAGATCTACTTGATTAAAGACTCCAAGCTCAAGAAGGAGATTCTACATGCAGCATATGAAACACTCTTTTCAGGACATGTAGATTCCATTGAGTCTTATCACACCATCATGGAAGGATTCTATTGGGAGGATCTCAAAGAAGATGTGCACCAACATATCAAGAGATATGTAGCTTCTTTGATGTATGACGGGGAAAGCAACCACCTTGCAAGGTTGTTTCAGTCACTTCCCCTTTTGATGAAGAGATGGGAATGTTCATCTAGGGACCTCTTCACCAACTTGTCTACAATATATGGTAAAGATTGTGTTTTGATGCTTATTGATCATCTAACAATGTATGTACATTCTTTTACCATACATTTGCAGCACATTGCTCCACAACAGAGCAAGCCTCTCTTTGGGTTTCATGGTCCTTTTGGGACTACATGCAGTGATGGGATTGACCACTTTCTAAAGGACTTTGGGCAAGACTTGTTTTGCTTGGTTCATATTTAGCCAACACCTAATGTCCTCTACTATTTTCAAGCTTTTGAGAAGCTTATGGCAGCAAGTAAGTGGTTGGATGACCACTTATCATATCATGTTTTGAGATAGCTAGAAGAAGAACAACGATGGTCTCACTTGAGGGACTATTTTCACCATCCAGTATATCATGTGACACTTAGTCCATATTTCTTTTGGAGCCCATATGGTGATGATACTCTATTCACTATATATGGGGTGGATTGGGCAAGAGAGGTTCCTAGAACCAAAGAGTGGGATCATGAGATTCCAAGTACCTTTTGGCTTCTTAATGACCATATTATTGTAGCCCAAGATCTGCAGTTCCACATCTATCATAAATGGAGAGAGAGGCAGGGTAAGTTGAACAATTTTATCTCTCATTTTCAGCCATGCAGCCTCTATACATTGCAGAAGCAGGGGATTGGTGATTATTTCTATGAGCTACCAAGGATGGCTCACTTTGTTTAGATGATAGCATGGAGATTGGAGTTTCTCATTGGGATTGAGGCACCCAACATTTACCATGTCTCATGCCTTGAGGAGGCCAGTGGACAGCGTATAACTCTTTCCATATATCTCCCACTTCTTCATGATGAGAGCTATTTGGTTCATCTACCAAAGGCTAATTTGTATGCTTGGGAGGAGACATATCCATTGGAGACTTTGCAGTATCCTTGCAGTTGCTTGAGGACAAGCAACATTTTGGAGGGGAGGACTGTAATATTCCTAAATTAGCTTGCAGCTAATTGGAATATTAAAGTTTTGTTTTGTCACTTAGATAGGTGAATAAGTGGGTAGGGAGACCCATAAATCTCTTTATGAAGAATAAAACCACTTCTCATGTGAAAGTGGATCATCTTTTCAGCTTAATAAATCACCCTAAGGTGTGAACAGTGGCTGGAGCACATAGATTGGGTCAACTTTGACCAAATCAACAACGCTGTCATGGAGGAGTGGCATTCATTATGGGACAACACAGTTGTGGGTGGAGACTCCATGCATGGAAGTAGTGCCTTTAGTGAGTGGGGCCAAGGGTGAGGAAGCTCATCACTTATATAAGGAAGAGGATGGTAGCCATAGTCATTCATGTTTATGTATTTGATATTTTTGAATATATGGTCTGTTTAGACATATAGCTTTCTTCAGTTGTTTAGCTAAGATTGCAGTGCTGTTTAGCACAGGGTGTTCCCGAGCGGGAATCCCACCTCTTTCCTTGAGAAGCCTCTAGGAAGAGCTTTGCACTACATTCGAAATTCAGGCATTAGGCCATAGCTTCAGTCTCATATACAACGTAGTTCTGTTTAGAGTTGTGTTGTGTTGCAGGGGTGTAGCAGTGGAGGAGAGAGATCTCCAATTTCTGAGCTAGTTTTCCATTGGAGGGTTCACCCTTTCATCCGAAAGCTTGTGAGGAAGTTTTCAGGGCTTCATTTCATATTTTGGCACCAGGCCAAGCAACAGTGATCAACTACAACACAGTTTCAGATTGGATCTGCGTTATTTTAGAGAGCAGCTGCAGCAGTGGGTTTATTGCCCTATTTGGAGTGTTTGGGTTTCCTGGGTGGGGATCAGCCCTTCATTTAGGAGATATGTTGGAGGAGGATCAACCATCGTGCATATCAGATCAACCATCTCCCATCAGTGATTCAGTTGCAGAGATTATTCATCCCTAGGGCCAAATCTGCTATATTTTGTATAGTGTGCATTTCCGGAAACCTTTTCTGGGTTGTCCTGGAAATCTGTTTTGGAGCATGGATCTCTAGTCTTAGCATTTTTGGAGCATTAGATCAGCAGCAATATATTTTTCTATCTTTCAACTGCTATTCTCTTAAAGACAACGCAATTTTCTGCATTCCTGTATTTCATGTATTAACAACATTTCAGATCTAGGTGTATGCTTTCATGAGGGGCTTGTTTGCTCAACTTGAGTGATATTTTCCTCAAGATCTTGTACCTATTTTGCTGTTATAATCATAATGGAATGGATCTACTATTGTCTCATGCATTGATCTATTGATATTTCTGCATATTTCCAGTTTTATGTACTATATTCCTGCTTTTCCCATTTGGGAATATTACATCATGACTAATGTACACTCAACAAAGTGGTGAAATGGGCCAATAAGTAATGAAATTTCTAAAAAGAGTGAGATTTGACCTAAATCTGCACCAAGTGACCAAATTTTTGCATGATGACCTAATGAAATGACAAAAATTTCAGAATGAGACCCTTAACATGATATGAAAGAGTTTATTTGATCACTGGTGGAAGGATGCAAAAAATGACACTAACATTGGCTAGAGCTGGGGATGGTAGCTCCTTGGAGGTGCCAAGAACACCGTAGAATGAAATTTCTAAAAAGAGTGAGATTTGACCTAAATTTGCACCAAGTGACCAAATTTTTGCATGATGACCTAATGAAATGACAAAAATTTCAGAATGAGACCCTTAACATGATATGAAAGAGTTTATTTGATCACTGGTGGAAGGATGCAAAAAATGACACTAACATTGGCTAGAGCTGGGGATGGTAGCTCCTTGGAGGTGCCAAGAACACCGTAGACCAAGTGCCTATCCATTAGGCATGGAGTCAAAAGCTAAAAGACAAACTGAAAACTAAAATCTTAAACTGATTTGAAACAAATTCAAACCGACTAAAAATTGACTCAAAACTGACTTGACTTTGATTGACTTAATTTTGAAAACAACAGAAAACCAATGAAACTTTATGGCATTTGCCTTCGTCCCCAAGCTTCAGTGATTCTCCGCTTCACACTTTACAGAAAGTTAAACTGATATTTACAATGGATTTGAGAAATTTGAAATCTGCATGAGAAAAGATAATGCTTAAGGAGCCTACCATTGACTGGTCCTCCTAAGCATTCTTCTCCATTCATCTCCTTCAGTATAAAAGCATGCTGTCAATGAAATGCTGAGATCTTGTATGGCCCTTTCCATAAGTTTTCAAATTTTTCATGCTTTCCTTTTTCCTCGTTCCTTGCATCCCACCGGATGACTACATCTTCAAGCTTAAAATCATTCGCCTTGGTTTTGCGGTCATACACCTTCTTTATCTTCTCATGAAGCTTTGAGGTGTTCTGAAATACCTTGTCTCTCGTTTGCTGAAGGTGAATCATTTGATTTATTCTACGCTGTACATCATTCTCCTCGCTTCCTGCTTCTTGCAACAATTTCATGACCGGGACTGCAAGTGATGTAGGAAAAAAAGTGTCTACAGCATAAACTAATTGAAAAGGGGACATTCCTATGGATTTCTTACTACTCACCCTGTCCGCCCATAAGGAATTCACAAGCTTCTTGTGCTAGTTCTTCTTGTTAGCCGCCAACATCTTCTTTATGATATTAATCAAAGACTTGTTAGAGGATTCTGCTAAGCCATTACCTTGTGGATAATAAGTGGTTGAGTGCCCCAACTTGATGTTATATTTGTCACAAAACTGAACCATCCTTCTTGATTTGAACGCTGCTGCTTTGTCGGTAATAATCTTATGAGGACAACCAAAACGAGACAATATGTTAGTCTCCAAAAAATAAATAACTACTAGGTCAGTTGCTTGCCTTGTTGGGATGGCCTCGATCCATTTGGCGAAGTAGTCGGTCGCTGTTAATATCCATTTGTGCTGTGCAGATGATGTAGTGTGAATCTCTTCGATGAAGTCAAGTCCCCACTGCTGAAAAGGTGCATGTACTGAAATAGGCTGCAAAGGTAAAGGAAGAAGTTTTCTTTTACCTTGAAACACTTGACACTCGTGGCAAGTCATCACTGTTTTGTACAAGTTTGCAAAAAGAGTTGGCTAGTAGTATCCCACTCTCAACACTTTATTAGCCGTGGTCTTCCAAAATAGATGGCCCCCACAGTCTCCTCTATGAAAATCATTCATAATTTCTTGGGCTTCATTTTCAACTAAACAATTCAGTAAAATACCTCCTGGATTGTAATATTCCGAATTAGCAATAGCTAATTGGAAATATTAATTTTGACTATTTTGCCTTTATAAAGTTAAATTATAAATAGAGTGGGTGAAGAGGACATTCAACTCACACTTAGGATAAAAAGTATTTCCTAAAGTCACTTAGAGACATGTTTATTTGGCAAAGTGGGGCCTAGTGTTGAAGCGGCAGCGTAGACAGCGTGGGGCCAAGCCAACACAGAGTAAGATGGACAGCGTGGCCCAAGGGGACAACGCAAAGATTGGTGGAGCCTAGGTGATGGAAAGACTCACCAAGCATAAAAGGAGGGAGGGTCTCCTCATTCTCATTCATTCTGATTATGCATCTTTGAGATTTGTCTTCTGACAATGAGCATGCTTGTTGTTTAGCAAAGTCTGCACATACTGTTCAGTACATCGGGTGTCTCCGTTCGGAGATCCCAACCTCAGCCTCGGGGGACTTCGAGTGCCTGCTCGGGTGAGGAGTTTCATCCTTGTTTTGCTGGAGAGAGTTGCAGCTACCACAGTTGGAGCATTCACTCAGAGAGACAGTGCAGTCAGTGAGAGGGAGGACGCAGTCTTGAGAGGAGGTGGTTCCGGATTGAGGGTTTGTCGGTGGATTCAGCCGAGATAGTGGAAAAGGGGCCAGCCCTTCCCTATTCCAGCATTTTGGAGGAGTTAGGGGCCATTATTTGGAGCAGATCTATTAGAGCCAGCGTCCCTCCTTGAGGAATAACGTAGTGCCTCAAGGGAGCCATTTTCAGGGGTCAGCCATTTCCGGAAAGCTTTCTGGGCTTTTCTGGGTTTTGGGAGGAGAGGCCATTCCCGAAGTTTCAGAATTTTCTGAGGTGGGGAGCGGCCCCAAAGATTCAGGTCATTCCAGCAGTAGCAGCAACACAGTAGCAGTACCAGCAGCTCTGGAGAAACGCAGTCTTGAGGGAGAAGCCATTCCGAGTCATTTCCTGAGAGTCTTTCTATGCTTGCCTAGTGCAAGCTAAGGTGCCATCATTCTGATCACCTTTGTACTCATTTCCATTTCTCAGTATTAATAAAATTGCTCAGCGTTCTCAATATTGTCTGTTTTCCTTATGATTTATCTCTAGCTTCTGTATGTCTTTGTTTATGTGCTTTATATTGATGTTTATTTCCATTCGGGATATTACATGGATCTATCCAATAAAGGGCGCTATCCAAAATGCAGTATTTGGAAGCTTTCAACTTTAAAGACCTACCCTTACTCTTAGTCATGCCTGGAGGAGGGTTCAAACGCTGAAGAACATATATGATATTAGAATACCAAGGAGATGAAAGAAACATATCAGATACCTGTACAAGAGTGACATCCTCCTCTTCATCGAACAATGTTGTAATAAGGTTGATGTCTAGAACATGCAAATTTGACTCAGCCATGAGCTTTGCTAGACCTTGACCTTCGATCAACTTTGTGGACTTGATCTCGAGGTCATATTCCGACATTGCTGCTATCCATTTTCCTGTTCTACCTTCCGAATCTGTTTGCATAAGAACATCTTTCACTGCTGCATTGGGGACATAAGCCAAAATATGCGAATGTAAAATATAAAGACAAAAATCCTTCAATGCTTTTACCAAAGCCAATGCCTGTTTCTTTGTGATATTGTACCAAAGAGGTGCATCCCTGATGGTTCGGCTGAAAGATGCTATGGGCTGCTCAGTCTTATCCTTTTTCTGCATCAAGACTGCAACCAATGTATGCTCGGTGGCAAATGAGAAAATGATAAAATCTATTGAATAATCTGGGCTGATTAAAACAGGCACTGTGGTGAAGGAAAACTTTACTGAGTTAAAGGACTTCTTGGCATCCTTGGACCACTTTACCTCATTCTCTTTTTTCAACATGTTGGTCATTTCTAGAAGGTGCTCAGGCAAATTTGGAATAAATCTACGTGAGAAGTTCATCATACCATTGAAAGCCTGAATTTCTTTCTTGCTCCGTGGAAAATCAATTTGCTGAATTGCCTCAACTTGAGAAGGGTCAATCCGGATTCCATCCTTAGAGATGATGTGACCGAGAAGTTTGCCCTCCTCCATGGAAACAAGGATCTTTTTCGGATTGAGAGAGATTCTGAATTTCCTGCATTTCTGAAAAACAATCCTTAAGTGATGCAAGTGTTCATCATCGGAATGGGAGAAAACTGTCAAATCATCTAGGTATACCACTAGGAAAACATCTTTCTCATCTGCATAGACTATATCCATCGCCCGTTGAAAGGTAGCCCCTGCATTCTTTAGTCCAAATGGCGTCTTTGCATATTTGACTACCCCAAGTTGTAGTGAAGACAATTTTGTCCTGATCCTTCTCATGCACTAAAATCTGATTGTATCTCGAATATCCATCAAGCAAAGACAGGAAGCCCCAACCACTCTCTGTAAGATGTGATCCATTTTGGGAAAGGGGTAATTATCTTTAAGAGACATCTTGTTTAAATTTCTGAAATCTATGCAAAACCTTATTTCACCAGTCTTCTTTCTTATCGAGACTAGATTAGATATCCAATCGGAAAACCTGATAGGTGTAGAAATTTCTGAATCTTATACTTTATGTAGAAATTATTACTATTAATCCGATTATGCTCCTCCTACTTATACAAGTTATTAACTGAATAAATTCAAGTTAAAATCGAAGAAAAACACATAACAGATCTCTACCAATCTAGATCTAGAATAAGCACATGCACACATTGACAAAGTGACATAGTTATTTCTGGACAAATAGTTCCCGGAAAAACCCAATGTGGGAAAACCGGTCTTTGGCTGTTGGAGGGTTCTATTATTAAGAATATTTCTAGATACACAAATCTGGGTTCCAGATTTGGAAAACCCGATAGAGAAAACACTAGATCTATAGCTCACTGGCTGATCTAGGGCCAAAATGATGACTGATCCACACCCTCAAATGAAATTTACAGAACTCAGCCAAGATTAGGGCCTAGAAACCCCAGTGCTGCCCTTGAAAGCCTCTGCGTCAGCCTCTGAAGTCCCTCCAAAACCCTCAATGCTGCTCCGAAAGGGACTGCATTGCCCCTGAAGAGTCTCTGTGTAACCCCTGAGGGTTTCTTGCTGAAAATCACGCTGTCCTTGGTGGGACTGCGTTGTCCTTGCTGCTGTTGCTGCTGCCGCTGCCTTCTTCTGCGCTGTCCTTGAGCTGATCTCTGCCTCTTGTGCATTCTAGACCTCGGGATCAGATCATCCCCTTGGCTTAAATTCCCCTCTCTGCAGCTGAAATTCTTCTGAGTATTCTTAGCAAACTCTGCCTTAAAATTTCAGCTTAGCTTCAGTGCTCTGCCTCTGTGTGTCTTTACAAATGACCCCAAGCCTTTCCTTTATACTTTTCTCGTTGACAAATCAACGACCATGATCAGATCTTGAATCAATGGCTAAGATTAAAAGAAAGCTTGATCCGTGTGACTTAAGACAATTTCATCACATGTTTAATTAAATTCACTTTAATTATTTAAGTTCCCTAAGTTTTAACTTAGGAAATACATTAAAATAATTAGATAATTTAATATCTCCTAAACTAGATGAAATTTCCCAAATCCATTTTTGGGTCTTGTAGATCAAGTGTACTCTAGTACCTCAAAAATTTGGGAGCTAGAGCACAACTGATGCTACTGCAGATACACAAAATCTCAACAATAAGAACAATGATATCTGATTTGTAGAGCCTGTTCACTTTTTTTTCTATGGATGGCAGCAACCTCGGGTTGATCCTTCTTAGCTTTTGCCAAAAGGGATTTTGATCGGGCTTAATTGGAATGATGTGCTATATGATATCCTTATTATAAACCTTTAAGTATGCATAATCCCAAGTGAAAACATCAGAAAATTCAGAAAGTAAATCAATGTACTTGTCCTTTACATCAAGAGATAAAGACTTGGGACAATTTGACCATCTTAGGCTTGTCCACTGTTCCGATGTTTACATCCTCCACACCCTTTTCTGGAGGAACCTTTGTTGGCTTCCGAGCCACATCATATCGATCAAACAATTCTTCCAACGGTATGAGACCTCTTGGAATATTATTATCTTTTAGCTGTAAAATATCAACCTGGGTAGTTTCAATGACCTGATCATCCTTGTCATAAACTTCGACAATGAAAGAATTCTCGAATTCTCCTTCATTCTGCTGAAAATTGTTTACCTACTTATCATTCCAAAATACTTGCCAATCCCGCAAGTTGTTAGGAACAATAGGCCGATGTTTAACATGAATTTCAAATTTTCTATTGGAAAATATAGGGATTTTGAAAATACTTGCTGCTGTAGCAAGTGAATCTTCCATGAGATTCTGACTTCTCGGCACTACTGACAATGTATGTTCGGGAAACATCTTCAAGATATCCAATACAACATTCCTGTACGCTCTCATTCGTGGATGCTTGGCCTGGTATTCTCCTTTTACCTGTTTTATCACAAGTTTGGAGTCGCCATATACTGAAATTCTTCTTGCGCCCAACTTTTTCAAGATCTTGAGACCAGTGATCAATGCTTCATATTCCGCCTTAGTGTTAGAACAATCAAAAGCCAATTTGTATGAACATAATCTAACATTCTTATGAATCTTACCAGGTTGATGAAGAGGGTTGTGGATCCAAATTCCGATGCCTGCCCCGTATTTTACCAAGGCACCATCAAAATCCATGGTCCATAGACCATTTTCATCATCCAAGTGCTGGAATTCGAATTTCTGTTCTGTCTCAACTTTCCGGGCCACTTCTTGATTTTGATTTGAACTTTTCTCTACCTTATTTGATGACTGCTCTGAAGCACTTGGTAAATTCTCTTTTCCCTTATCTAAAACTGTTCTAATACAATTAGAAATCTCCGGAATATCTTCTACTTCTACAAGTTGACTATCTACATCATTCAAGCCACTATCATTGAACAAAATAAAAGATTCTAAATCTATATGTACAACATTAATTGGATGATTATTAGGCTTCTATTTGCTGGTTATCATGTATTTCATCTTTCTTTTCTTAGTACAACTTTCTCAATTGCCCAAAAACTGGGATGGTAGCATAAGAGAAGTCTAGTTGCAAAGTGCCTCTCAACTTCTCTCCCCAAGATCTAGACAGCAACATACCAAACCGTGGTGGTATATCAGCCACCACCACATCCATTAAGACATTCTTTGCAGGAATTTTCTCAAGGGAAACTACTAAATCTTGAATAAGACCCAGACAACGAACTCTACCCGAATCAAAGGAATACAAGTCATGGTAAGGACGAGTGATATCTAGGCCCAATTTCTCCATAATGGCTTTCGACATCAATTTGTGGGAAGCTCCAAAGTCGAGCATGGCATTGTGAAGGATATTTTGGTGGATTCTCAGACTCAAATAGAATGGGGGAACTTCGCTATCCTCTAACTGACCGTCCATTGCTGGACCAAAGATAAGTTCAGGTTGGTCATCTTCGACATTAAGTATATCAGATGAAGGATCTACTTTTAACATTTTGGCTACATGAGACTTATACTGATTGTTCTTGACAAGTTCAGTTAAAGGTATTGACACTTTCAATTTGGAAATTTCAGATTCTAAGCTGAAAGGAATGATTTGTCTACCTCTTAAATGATGTCTCTTTTGTCGGCATGATCCTTTGATGTAGCTTCTTTCTTTTGGATGTCCTTTTCTTTACCTGGTGAGCTTGTAGATGGCTGATTATCCTTGTTCTGACTTGCAGTTGCAGGTTCTTTTCCTTTATTTAGATTACCTTGAGAATTCTGTTTCGGTTGAGTATCTTTTTGTTGAGATGCCCGCTTCTGAATAGGAGTTATTGGGACATCTCTACCCCTCAATGTGTACTGCCTCTGCTGTGAGCTGAGGGCATTCAAGTATCCTCACTGATAATCATCAGATTCAACCTCCAACTGATGATTCTGGGCTAGAATATAGTCTTCATCCTTGGGCACACTCGTCTTCTCAACATACTCTTCATTTTCTGTCAAAAATATGGGCTGGCCATCAGCTGTAATAAAGTGATTCTCTTCAACAATATGATCTTCTTCTTCTTCCTCACCTCCTTGAGCATAATTTTGCTGCAAGGGTCTGATATCTGACTGGGAAGACCAATTGTCAACTGTTAAAATGTGACAAAAGTTGACTCTTGGTGAAATTCGAATGTAATTGATTCCTGTCTATAAAAACATGCTTATTTTAACACTATGCACTTCTCCTAGAGTATCGGCTGTTAGCAATTTGAGTGTATTGTACTCTTGGAAAACATGCGAATTTGATTGCTCGAGGTCTAACCTCATAGTCCCCAACTGGGCTATGGGCTACAGAGTTTTCCACTCTAATAGTTTCATTGTTTTCTGCAGCTGAAAATGTATGTTGTAATGCTTACATGGCACAAAGCTTGACCTCACAGTGCGCAGCTCGACTACAGTCTATAGAGTGTCTCCACCCTTAGAATATTATTGTCTTCTGCAATTGATGTTTTTTCTTATTCATTATTACAACTATACAGTTTAGGCTAGGGCATCTGATGTCATATTGTGATTGGCTTTTGACATTCATTTCAATCTGTCCCCTACACAAACTTGTGCATTCACTCAATAACCACAAATTCTTCTGGAGATTCCTGGTTGTCCTCTGTGCCACTTCCGAGCACTAAGCATGGATCAGGATCTTTATCTCATTGTGTAGAGCCCCTTAATCATCAATTTTTATCCATGAATTTAATCCTATACATATATTTCAGCCATAGATGCAATTAAATGGAACCAACAGTAAATTTAAAACCTACATAAGCAACTATTTTATGCTTAGAAAAATACCTGGAATGAAACTGATGATTTCTTGAGTTGTGGTTCTCCTTGTGAATGCAGCGGACAGGTTACTGAAACAATCGTTTCCTCCCAGCCAATCTAGGAAATAATCCTAGACCCAGAAGATGCTTCTTTTGCCCCCGTGCCCAGAATTCCAAGAATGATGAGTCTCCCTTTCAAAACAGTTCATATCCTTCAACCCTTCCTCTTCACAATCATACAGAATTTTGCAAAACAAGCCCCCCCCTCTCCTTCATGTTCCTCTCCTTATAATAATTTTCTCCACCTCCTCATACTTATGTAGATGTGATGGCATTTATGGGGATATTTATGCATTTAAGGAGATATTTTATGCATTTATGTGGATATTTTATGCATTTAAGGAGATATTAACTTTGATTTGATTATTTTAAGATCAATTGTATTATGTTTGTTTTTAACTTAATTAAATTGTCTTTATAATTAATTAAATTATATTATTATTTTATTGGTCCACTCACATATGATTTTTACTAAATTATATTTTGATTTTCTTGAATAATGCTCTCCCATGCATACGCATATAGAGCGGTATACGTGTTAGGTATCCTGTTGATATTTCGTTATATCTTGGCGAGATAAAAATATATTGTAATATTCAATTCGTTACTCTAACTTAGGTAGTCTTAATACTAGTGCGGGGTATGCGATATATGCATGTGTAGCTATCATATGCATATGTCGTATACTCGCTAATGTTATTTTGCTTATAACTTAGGAATGGGTCGTTACATACTTCCTCCCTTCGGAAAACTTCGTCCCGAAGTTAGGGTTTCATATAATCATATTAATAATTGCGTTTTTAGAGATTAGGGCGATTGTATAAGGCTTGTAATTTAAGATTGACTTTCTGTTTGAATAAGTATGTATTAGTAATTTAATTATTACTTCCCATCTTAATCGAGTCTCCAAGCTATTCTAGAATCATCCTATCCTTCCTAATCTCTTCCGCTCCCATCCTATCCATCCTCTACAGGCATATGCCATGCCATCAATTTTACTGATCCATCCATAGACCTTAAGGGTAGCAGTGTCGATTACGTCGACCTGATTTATTTGTAGGCCTCCGGCAGTCATTGTCACACGTCTAGGAGAGCGTGATTCGCACAGTCCTCCCATGACTCCAGGTTTTGGAGGATAAACGGTGGGCAACACCTCCACCCCTCCTAGTAGGATTAGGGTTAACACCCTATCATGGAATATCATGGAGTCTCAACTGTTCTTAGAATTCTGTCATCACGTAGATTGTTTCGGTAATGATGTGTTCTGCAAAGTAATCACTTTGTACGCACTCTGCAATGTAAACACTCGTACACACATCACAACATATGCATCTATATATTTAATACAATTTCTCGCTAGATACAACTCCTGTATAGTTCATACATGTTCCATCTATGATACATTGTATTTAGTCATTCGTAATCTATATACTAATATGTTTCGCTTTCATATTTAAAATGTAGTTACTCTTTTATTTCTTTTCCTTCAATCATATTGAGATGCAAAATGAAATGAATTGATATATAGTCTCATTTATAACGTAATCTATGATTTCATATTTTTGCAATGTTAATTTAAATGACATATTGCATATCGGTATCCAAGCACTAGTGAAGTTAAACAAACAACATATATCCTGTATCACTAGAGTGAAGTAACATTCTATCTTTATGGGTATCCATGTACCAGCAAAGTAAAACTCATCTTTACGTGATATTTCAAAATAAAGTTTCAAGTATCAAAATAGAGCAGTCATATACATATAAAGTTTCCAGTTTCTCAAAATTTAGCATAAGTTGGGGTAATTTTGGCATAAGGTCTCAACATCTTCCCAAGTCGTTGATCTAGGACTATATTTGTCCCACTGGACTTTATCTTGGTCTATTAGGCGATTCCTGAGCTGTCGAATCCTATGTTCCAAAATACGTAATGGTTCAACCGTAATGGTTCCTTCATCCGATACCTGTAGTTCCTTCCTTTGAAGATCATGAGATTTGTCAGCAACATAGTGTCGTAAGGTAGATACATGAAATACATTATGAATTTTGTGCAAATGGGGTCGCAGTGCAAGATGATAGGCAACAGGTCCAACTTTTTCCAAGACTTCGAACGGCCCTATGAATCGGGGTGATAATTTTGTCCCCTTCCCAAACCTAATGGTGCTCTTATTTGGCCTGATGCGGATGAAAACTTGATCTCCCACTACATAGTTTCTATTTGTCCTGTGAGCATCTGCATAACTTTTCTGTCTATCCTGTGCCTCTTTCAATCATTGCCTAATCAACTTTACTTGTTCCTTCATCTCTTGGATCCATTTTGGCCCGACTATTACCCGGTCTTCTAACTTGTCCCAACTCAACGACATCCTGCAGGGTCTCCCATATAGTGCTTCAAATGGAGGCATCCCAATTGAACTGTGATAGCTATTGTTGTATGCAAATTCTATTAAGGGTAGGTACTTTTCCCAGCGTGATTGTTGGTCCATAACATACATCCTTAGCATATTTTCTAGTACTTGATTTACCCTTTCTGTTTGTCCGTCAATCTTAGGATGATAAGCTGTGCTCAAATTTAACTGAGTCCCTAAGGCTGATTGCATACAAGTCCAGAATCTTGATGTGAATCGAGGATCTCTATCTGATATGATTTTCGTAGGTACTCCATAAAATCTAATAATTTCATTTATGAATACCCGGGCTACATCAACAACTTCGTAAGTATCTCTTATCGAGATAAAATGGGTGCTTTTAGTTAATTTATCTACCACAACCAAAATGGCATTATGCTTTTGTTGTGTAAGGGGCAACCCAACGATAAAATCCATAGAAATTATTTCCCACTTGGTCATAGGGATGTCATGAGGTTGTAGGAGAACTACTGGATGACAATGATCAGCTTTTACCTGCTGACATTCAAGACACTTAGCGACAAAATGGACAATGTCATTTTTCATGCCTGTCCAAAAGAAGAGTCTCTTAGTGTCAGCATACATCTTCTTTACACTAGGATGTGCACAATACACTGCTCTGTGGGCTTCCCTCAGGATGGTGTTTCGGAGATCTCCACTATTGGGTATATACATCCTTCCATGAAATCGTAGAATTCCGTCTTCTTCCAGATCATATCCTTCGAACTTAGGTTCCTTTGAATAGTTGCTATCAAGCCTCGAGCTTACTTTTAAGTATCAACTATCCCTTACGAGATGTTCAAGTACTTGATCTCTTAAGTCCACCTTGATAGGTATGAGGGAAAATATTCGAGGTCTTCTACTTAAGGCATCTGCTACTACATTCTCATTCCCTTTTATATATGAAATCACAAAATCATATTCACTTAAGAATTCATTCCATCGTCTCTGTCTAGCATTTAAGTCTCTTTGAGTGAACAAATACTGTAAACTTTGGTGGTCACTTTTAAGTACAAAGTTTCTTCCTACCAAGTAGTGTCTCCATATCTTTAAAGCTAAAACCACTGCGGCTAACTCTAAATCATGCGTAGCATAAATTAAAACTTACATAAGCAACTATTTTATACTTAGAAAAATACTTGGAATGAAACTGATGATTTCTTGAGCTGTGGTTCTCCTTGTGAATGTAGCGGACAGGTTACCGAAACAATCGTTTCCTCCCAGCCAATGTAGGAAATAATCCTAGACCCAGAAGATGCCTCTTCTGCACCCGTGCCCAGAATTCCAAGAACGATGAGTCTCCCTTTCAAAACAGTTCATATCCTTCAACCCTTCCTCTTCACAATCATACAGAATTTTGCAAAACAAGCCCCCCCCCCTCCTTCATGTTCCCCTCCTTATATAACTTTTCTACACATACTCATACTTACGTAGATGTGATGGCATTTATGGGGATATTTATGCATTTAAGGAGATATTAACTTTGATTTGATTATTTTAAGATCAATTGTATTATGTTTGTTTTTAACTTAATTAAATTGTTTTTATAATTAATTAAATTATATTATTATTTTATTGGTCCACTCACATATAATTTTTACTAAATTATATTTTGATTTTCTTGAATAATGCTCTACCATGCATACGCATATAGAGCGGTATACGTGTTAGGTATTCTGTTGATATTTCGTTATATCTTGGCGAGATAAAAATAGATTGTAATATTCAATTCGTTACTCTAACTTAGGTAGTCTTAATACTAGTGCGGGGTATTCGATATATGCATGTGTAGCTATGATATGCGTATGTTGTATACTCACTAATGTTATTTTGCTTATAACTTAGGAATGGGTCGTTACACATTGTTTATGAACTTGTTTTGTATCTTGGAGTTCTTTTCTGTATGTTATTATCACTTGTTCCACAACATTGATACTTATTCTTTATTGCTTCTCAACTCTGAAAATGCAAATCCATCAGATACTTTTCCCCAGCATTTCCTTTACATATAAATTTTTTTCTTAAAGTGATGCATACTTTTTTGTTGTTGTTAAAAATCGGGGGTTAATTTTGCTATCAGTAATATATTAGAACAATGCTGGGTATTTTAGAATTCTTTTTAAACTATTATGATGGCAAATGTATGACAAGCATGTTAGTTGTATGAAAATTTAGCTCACATGAAATTTGTTTACGTTGTTGTCAGTGGAAATAAATGCAGAGCGCATTGTGTCCATGGTCAACCGAGAGAAGGCACCAAAACAAACAAAGGGAGTACATGTGATTGACTATGGAAATGCCGTTATCATGCCCGGTCTTGTTGATGTGTACGTTTTCATAGAAATTTTGTCAACAATTTCGTTGTCGCTATGTACATTGATAGAAACATCATCTCATTGCATTTGCAGACTTCATTTGGAAATGCTTAAATCACATATTTTCTTCCTAACCTGTGCTGTTGCAAAATTTTCATCTGCATTATCTATAATTCTTTATTATTATTATTATTATTATTTGGGACTACAGCAGCATAAGTTTTAGCCTTAGGCTGTGCATGCAGAGCTGTGTTTCAATTTTTCTTAATTATTTAGCTCTGAACCCACAATGCCCTCATCCATTTTGCCTTGCAGGATACCAGAAGATTAATGAAATTGTTTATGCTTTGTTTCTATTCATCAACTGTTATTTAGGTGAAGCACATGTTTATTTGCAGACATAAATGGATGAAATGCCTGTTGTAATCAACAAAAACAGTTTCTATCTTCATAATGCAGGCACGTGCATCTAAATGAGCCTGGAAGAGTTGAATGGGAAGGATTTGAGACAGGAACTAAGGCAGCTGCTGCAGGTAGGTGCTTTTCTGGCTAATGAGTTTCTTGTCTTTTTCTTACATTTGGGAGCAAAGGCCTGGCATTTTCATTGTGCAGAATGTCAAGCATAAATGATAATAAGTTTTTGGAGCTGTCCTAATTTTACATTGAAGGGATGAGGTAGAAAACATCAAAGCCACAAACCAAGTCCACAACCAAGAGAGTACATTATGGGAACACATCCAAATATTTTTGACAAACATTTTTCTGCATGCACCAAGGTGGTTTTGGCTCCGAAACCTGTATATTGTGAATGCAGAAACAGATGGTTTACAATGCTTGATTATGATAGTGCTGTCCAATGTATGAATAAAGATCATAAATTACTTGATAAATCTCAGGATGAAAAAGGTCTGCATGATGAAAATATTTTTTGTTATATTTGTATGTTTTGATCCAAGTAGCCAGTGGATTCAGATCTTTTGCAAGATTTACTTATTGTGGCTTTTCTTCTACATTATAAGAATAAATGCAATCAATGCTTATGGTATTTTTGTGTAAAAATCCTATCTACTAAAAATTTGCAAAACTTGTATGGCCCAAAGGAACAAATTTGACGGTGGTACTTTTTAACAGGGGGAGTCACAACACTTATTGATATGCCCCTCAACAGTGTCCCGACAACAACAAGCAAAGAAGCTTTTGAGATGAAGGTCTGTTGATGGTATCACATTTCCTTCTATTACATTCTTATGAATGCGCACTATACCTTTTCCTGTCAAACAGTGTAGGTTAGTGGATACTAGAATATATAATGTTTTCTCGGCATCAGAATAAATGGACATAATTTAAAATCACAAAATCTTTATTCATAATTGGAACTTCTTTTGTAAACATTCCACTAGCAAAATTAGAAGCTAATGACCATATTTCAAAGGTTGCGTGGGTAGAGATCTGCATTAACTTGTAGATTAGCTTATGTAGCCATACAACTAAATCGAGTGGTCTAATCAGTGTTGCAAATATTTCGATATTTCTAAAGTGGCAATCATATCACCTTGATATATTGTGATATTAATATAATAATATTGCCTTAAATTAGAATATTAATACATTAGTATATCTTACTAATATATTTTATATCATTATTTGTAGACATTTATATTTTTAATATGCTTTGTTTTTAATATACTACTATCCTATTGCATCATATACTATAATTACTTCTAAATTATACCTTGTGCTTTTACATTATTATTTATGTTTATAATGTGACTCTATAATATGATTCTAAAATACTATAATTTATTATTATTCCTTTACCCTATATTAAAATAGAAAACCTATTTATGATTCTAAAATATTATGATACATGCTTTTAATATTATACTGTTATCTTTTTCGTATTATGATATTATTATTTATATTGCTTCTTTTAATCTAATAATTAAAACCCTGATAAGTTTTTATTATAAATGATAGTTTTTTAATTTTATCATCATAATATTTTGTTTTCTTGTCTTCTGTTTCTCGAGCCCTTAGGGTTTCTGTAGCGGACTTTCCCTTCCTCCCTCTGTCCTGCATCTTATATATTTTTTGATAATTCTGCGTCTATATTACTTGACTCATTACCCCAAAGATGGATCCTCTTATGGATTTGTAACATTGACAGCTAACAATGAACACTGTGGATAACTTTCGGAATTCACGTCCTGCATATCATGATATATTTGAACATACAGTAAATAAATTTTGTAAAATATCACTATATTTGTAGAATATTGTGATATTTTAGGAATATATTATGAGTTGATTCTAAATATTACTGGGTCCTCAGAACTGATTTTTAGATTTTCTACCTCACTTTGAAAAGCAGAGGAAAGGTATAAGTTTGCTGATATTGTCTGATATTTTCTCCAATATTACTGATAAGTTATATTGTGGACACTCGGTGATATATTCACAGACACAATATTGCAACATTGGTCAAGGCATTTAGTTGATATAAAAATGAAAACCCGTTTATTTTCCCTATTGCTTTATGTTTCAGTCTTGTCCATTTTAATTAATAGCCTTCTGAATTTAAACTTGTTTTGGATGATGGTGTCTTGGCTTGTCGAGGGTTTTTTTGCTTTTGGTCAATATTGACATACTATGAGTTAATTTGAATGGAGATACATATATTGATTGATGAGCTTACCCTTTGATTTCATGATGTGCTGTTAGGTTGATGCGGCAAAGGGGAAGCTTTTTGTTGATGTTGGTATACACTTATTCAAATATGTCTTGTACTGTAGTTGGTGGTATTTTATTATAAAAATAACCCTAGAATCCTTTTTGATGTTGTTATGCTATTTATGAAAAAATCCTCTCAGTACTATCTGTCTAATACTTCGGTCAATTATTCTTACCTTTCTATGTCCAGCATAGAATGAATTCGGCTATGCTTTATTAACTTAAATTAATATTTTGCTATTATGAAGGGTTTTGGGGAGGTTTAGTACCGGAGAATGCTTTCAACATTACTGCTCTTAATCAACTTCTAGGGGCAGGTGTACTTGGATTGAAGGTGAGTCTTGGGTTTTGATTCATCTATATTTGCACGATTCACATATGCTATGAAATGAAAACATATAGGTCTTTAGAAGGGTTAAATAACATTTGTAACTGGAGTGCAACTCATCTTTGTAAAATTGGGCAGGCTTATTGTTTTTCACTCATCATTGAATATAAATATTAGTCGATTCTATAATATTTAGAGAGTTTATAAGATGAAAAATCCTGTATCGTTAAGAAGGCAAAGTATTTTAGCAATTAAGCACCAGATTAAATATCATGTCAACCATGGTCATGGACATCAAATGGTTTAGGGTTTATAAAGATGTAGGTGTAGACATGTTAGTTTACAGTTACTAGCAGTCAACAGCTATGATCCTTACATTGTTGGCCACAGGGACTTTCAATGTGCTTGCATGCGTAGTTGGCAAGAGAAATGTCTCCAAGTCAGTAGTCACAGTCAATCCTATTTGATACTAAAGTATTCAACTGGCTATATTTTCATTTGAATGCTCCAAAAAGGAAACGAGTACAATTGTTTTGCCTATCTGATGCTGGATAGTGGATTTCTCACTACATAACTATTTATTCATAGCAAGGTAACATCCATTGATGTTAATATGCAAAATCGTCAAGACAGGTCTATTGGTTTCTTACAACTATCAACTTGCAGACTATAGTACAATGTAGGAATATTAATGTATTATAAGCAGAGCATGATATCTTGGCATGTGATAAGAGTTGGTAGAAATTATGACTATATAGAACTATTGTGTTTGTGGTGAATGGTTATCTATTTGGTTAGAGGTCACTGAGCACTCTATAGAATCATAGTGCCTTTTGGACATGTAAAAAATGAATGTTTTTGTCTTCTAAGATTGCTTTCTTATTTGGACTTTTTAGATTTTGAGTCTTTATCTTCGAATTATCGTGATTGTTAGCTATGAATAGTTAATTAATTTCTTTTGCGTCCATGGGTTCTCTGTAATGCCCCTTTTTCCAGACATGGGCAGCAAAGTCCATCTCAGTAGCCTAGCCATTCCCATAGGCTGCAGATTGAAATAAATTGTGAAATATCAGGGAATGAATTAATTAAAAGGGTGTCTTAGGGAAAAGAATATTATAAAAAGTCACTTGGAAAAAGGACCCATGGTATTTGGATGACCCATCTGTAGAAATTATGCTGTAGATTTGCAACTGCTCATGAAGTTTTAATCAAAATCACAAAATACAAACCTATTCTATTGCTCTGCGCACATTAATTCACAATCTAGAACAAAAATTCAGACATGCAATAGGAAATAACACACATGCAACAAGTATTTTTATCCTGGGAAAACAATCAGCTAAAAACCCCAATGCCTCTTGTATTAATCAAATGAATAGAGATGTATTACAATTGATTTGCTCAACTGAGCTCACCCTGCAAGTGCACAACCTCTCTCTGCTCACTGAAGGCCTCTGACCAAGACTTAGCCAATTTCTACTTTGGCTTGAGCTCCTATTTCCTTGCACTGGTCCTTGAGGAATTAGGCCCCTATTATTTAGGAAATTCCTCAAATTGAATTGTGCAATTCCTTAGGCTGATCATCTGACTGCATGCAACAACTATACACTCAAAACTAGTCTACCACTGATGTTACACTGCCTTGGAATCTCCACCTCAACTACGTAACTTGAATTCTCTACATGCACTAGCTATTTTGGGCTGATTGATTAGTTAACTGGATGATCACTGAGTTTGACTGAAGTCCTACTGCACAACTTGACCCTCCCTAGTTCTTCCAACAGTTGGAACTAGTTTAACTGAAAACAACCTTAGATAACTGACCTTGATTGCTACAAATTAGCAATCACACATACTTAATTGAACTCTAACTCCTCCAACTCGAATTTACTGAGTAAACTGGGTGACACAAGCCACATCACCCAAGTTAACATCATCCAAGTTGTCTGCTGATGTGGAAATTCAAATTTTCTCAATTTAATCAAGGCAAAATCAAATTGAGAATTTCTTGCTGCATTTTTCAACACCATGGTATTCAGATAGCCATCTCAATAAAAGAAAAGAGGGGGCTCATTTGTGCATGTGATTGGATATTTTAGGAATTGGCTTTGTGAGATCATTGAGTATTGTGTAAGGGTTTGTAACCCTGAGAGTGGATCATCTTCAAGGGTGAAACTATTCTCTTTAGGGATCAAAACTAGTTTTGGTGTTGCAAGATACACCCCAACTAGTCATTTGGAGGGATCAACCAGATTCCTCATTGATGATTAATGAGGAAGAAGGGTTGAGAATCGTCAGAATCTAGGGTTTGGGAGATCAACGTATTTTCCGCAGACTGGGACTATTCTGGTGAGAGCAATTACATTATAGAGGCCAAGTTAAATGGGGCAATGAAATATCTTGAAGGACGCTGAGTTGATTTAAGTGAGAACTGGCCAAATTTTGCTAACAAGTTCCATGGACAATTTTTTGTGTAAATTCCTGTAGAATTTATTAATAAAAATTGGTTGGAATTTTGTTATGGAATTTCATCTAGAAATTTTGATTATTGGCTTGTGTGGATTTAAATAAAAATGTGGGTTCTCTGAATTTTTCCTGTTGAATTTAATTAAATTTTATGACATAATTGTCTCTTAAATTTTTCGGACGAATTTTGGGGAAAAGTTTAGGAGGATTATAAAATAATTCAAAAGGTGATATTACATTCTCCCATGTGAATCTTACCATGTTCTTGATCAATTGGTTTTCCTAGTATGTTACCCATTTATATATATGCACTTGTTTCCACCTATATTACATGAGGGTTGCATATGTGATCTTAATCACATGATTTAGATTTTTGCAAGTTGGTATGATGATTTTAAGCTTCCACTGTTTATAATGTTGGTAAAAGATGCTTCAGTTGTGCATCATGCTCTTCATGAACCAATTCTATGGGGGTCGCCTAGTCATGTTCTAGTCACTTCTTTCACATTATGTTGCATGGGTTAGTTCATGTCCTAGTTGTGAGTATCGTCTAGCATGGTGATGTATTTACCTACTTTTTTCCTAGTTTCATCCATGGTCCATAAAATTTCCATAATTTCCGCCAGGTAATCTGTTCGTCGTAGCTTATCTTAACTTCTTGCCTAGGTGGGACCCATTTCACCCTTACATTTTCAGCACATTTCGTCATTTTACATAGGGAATTTGTGTATCATAAAACATATCTACCTTTTACTTAGGCAAAATGTAAATTTCACTTCATTCCATATGCTAAGAAGCACATGACATCTTTACTTCTAATTCCTTAAGTTTTATTCCATATTAATGCCTCATTTCTCATATTTCCATTTTTTCAAGTGTGAACACACCTAAATAGTTGTAGTATTCCAAATTAGTAGTTCAGCTAATTGGAATATTAATTTTGATTAATTTTTGCTTTCCCTAATGTTGGACAGAAATAGAGTGAGTAGGGGACCCACAATTAACATTTGGCCAAAATAAAGCCACTTCCTAAAGTTACTAAGGAAAAAATGTGGCTCTAAACATAGTTACCGATCAAATAGGTAATTGAACTGGTACCTACTTTTTTGATGTAGCAAAAAAATCACCTGATTTTGAAAAGTGGTGACGCAGAATCACCATTTTTTTTTAGCATATTTTTGACACTTTAAATTTTTTTATTTATGAAGTATGAACATTTGTTTTAAAATGTTAGTGATTTTCATGTTAATTTTGAAAAGTGTTGATGGCGCATCAACCATGTTTTTTTTAGAGGTGATTTTCATGTTAATTTTGAAAAGTGTTGATGCAGCATCAACCATTTTTTTTAGAGGTGATTTTTATGTTAATTTTGAAAAGTGTTGATGCAGCATCAACCATTTTTTTAGAGGTGATTTTCATGTTAATTTTGAAAAGCATTGATGCAGCATCAACCATTTTTTTAGAAGTGATTTCATGTTAATTTTGAAAAGTGTCAACCAATTTTTTTAGAGTGGTGATTTTGATGTTGGTAATAAAACATAAAAATAAAATTAAAAAACAATGCAAAAAAAAAATCAAATAAAAAAAATATATAAAAGTTATAAAATCTCTTTCGGTAATCATCACATGCAATGGAACATTGTTGATCCGTTTCGAACCAACCAGTGTGGTTCATCATCAGGACTAGGTGAGAGATCATATCAGGACATTAAGTTTAAATAGATGTATAGATAGTCTTAGTATATGTCCACGCTGTGCATATATATATATATATATATATATATATATATATATATATATCTGCATTTATATCCGTACTTACTTCTGTTCCTGCGTCTGCATTTAGTTCACTGTCATCCCACAGAGATATCCGCATTTCTTCATTGGAATAATCCGCATTGTATGATATGTATTATCCACATTTCTTTATTTGAATGATCCGTACTGTATGATTCAGAGATCACCGTTGAACGCACTTCATATCAGGTTTTATCCACATTGTATTCATTGTATTATCCGGATTTAATGTTAAAGAGATCACTGTATTGACTGCACTTCATATCATGTTTTATCCGCACTGCATATCATTCATTATCTGCAGTTGTTATTACAGAGGTCATCGTTCAACCTTATATAAAAGAGCCACAGGCATAGGTATATATATAGAGACATATTTCCTGTCTTGAAGCCGACCATAATAATAACTTTTAGGCCGACTCATCCAGCAGTTTAAAGGCCGACTTGTAGCATATTATAAGTGCTAGAATTCCAGCGATGGTGAGGGAAATTGCAAGTCATTCTTCCACAAGGTCTTGGAGCATTCTCTAGACTCGATCCTTCATATGAATGACACTTAATTATATTTATTCTAGAAGACACAAACCCTAATAGACATCAAGAAGAAGTCTATCTAATCTATAATAAACTCTTGCTCATGAAACCCATGAAGCAAGTACAAAATACATTTTATTATCTTTGTCTTCTTCTTTACATAAAATACATAATTACATAGTCAATTTGAAGATCGACCTAGTTACACTTTTCAACACTCCCTCTTAACTAGGGAGGTATTCATACAGGTACATGGTCACTTTCAAACTGAAGAATCTCATAAGAAGAATGGGATTGGTAGTCGCATCTGTATAGCATCATATCAACCAGCATTGTCCTAGTGCAAGGCTTTGACTAACAGCCCCATCTCTCAACGAGACAATGGGCTACAATGCTGGTGAGACACATGACTAATAGACACCATAGTCATTGTCTCTCCAAGGTACATACCCCACCTAGGTGTTCCCAGAGTATGACCTTCTTGGACTATTCTTCTCTTGGGTAACCAACCCTCAAAGAATATGTAATGACCCAACTCGAATTATATGGAACATAGAAATATTAGCATGCATATGAGACCTGCATATGATAACTACATATGCATGTACCATGTGTACTGCACTAGTACATGCACTGATCAATTATAAAAAATCTCAGTATAGAGTATTGAGTGAATTATTGAAAGTATTGAGTAAATACCTAACTCACCAGAATATAATGAATGTATTGTAAAGTAAAAGTTATACCTACCACTATCATAATATAAACTAATATTTTGTTCAAAGGAAAGTAAAAGCATTGACTTATGCAAATAAATGATGATATTTTAATAAATTCAAGATATTTAATAAATCCAAGATATTTATTAAGTAATACTATTTTAATAAATCTAAGATATTTTAGAAATCCAAGATATTTATTAAATAATAATATTTTAATAAATCTAAGATATTTTAGAAATCCAAGATATTTTAATAAATATCTTGAAAGGATATTTAACTAAGATATTTATTAAAAGGAGGATATTTTAATAAATATCCTAAGGGATTTGCGTATAAAAGGAAAAGAGGGGGGGAACTTGATGGGCAAGGGTGGTAAGGTGGGAAAATTGACCCATATGCTGTCAGAGGAGTTCTAACTGCGTGAGACATGAGTGATGAGTTCTAATAGAGTCATGGAGTGATCTCAATTGTTATTGGAGTTTTGGGCACGAGGGCCAGAAGACTTGTCTTCTGGATCTGGGGACTGAAGAGGTTGACCTCAGATAGGCTAGGAGGAAAACGACGGTTTGGTAACGGGAGGTGGAGCCATGGCGGATTAGGAACATCTTCAAACACGGTTCTAGGTAAGTATTAAATAGTCAATTGATATATGTTCTGCTTCAAAAATCTCACTATGGATTGTGTAGTATCACTTTTGTTAATGATGGTTATATTTAGAAAGTTAAGGTCCTTACACATGGTATCGGAGCACAGTTTCAAACTTTGTGGATCTTAGGGTATTTTAAATCATTTCTATGGATTCCAAGCTTGTATGGCCTCCATCTCTTCAATATTTGTTGCCTTTAATCTTCTTATAGCCATAAACAACAAAAATCAAATCAAGATTTACCACAAAATTTTGAGTCCAAATTCCAGTAAAAAACTACAATACATCCAATAGTTACACAACACCTAATAATGGAGAGCCCATCATTATTACATGGCTTTTGATTAAAACATATGTCGTTTAAAATAATTATGGCAACTCAAAAACATGAATACTGTCACGGAGTCTGCCTATCAATCCAACTATCTAAAATGGTGAAACCCTGCCATCTATAATGCAACGACGCCATCTGTCATGCAAATAATCGACTTCGATTGACCTCATTTCATCTGTTGGTGGTGTAAAATGGCTTAATCAGACACAGTCGGTTGTTCGATTCTTTATTCGGAGCCTGCAAGCTTCCCAGGGGTATCAATTCTGATTATTTCCTTTTATTCAATGGTGGGAGTTAATACCAATAACTAGAAAGAACCAGTCGTGTATTCTTTGCTATGAGACAACATGAAAGGAATGGAACCGTAGAGTCTAAAGGGGAATTCGCAGAGGTATTTAAAGACATCAAGATTGAATAAGTGGTTGGGCTTAGAATCGACACTGGGACCTCTAATTGGCCTGAGGGTAAGGCCAGTGGCATGTTCGAGTATCCCATACACATGTTTGGCCCCTTGAAAAATACCTTTGCTACTAAAGGAGGCGAAACGTTGATGCTTACCTCTTCTCACATAGATTACCAACACAGTGCGTTGCAGCACAACCTCATAGCCAGTACAAAGATAAACAAATTAAATCCCATACTGCTCGTGGTCAATTCTCTACAGCCAAAGGCGCCTGTCGTTCGGATCTTCGGCCAAGACGTCAAGTACCTAGAACTGCTTTCCCTTTTGCTTTCTCTTGCCATATTTCTCATCGGCTTCGTCCACCCTATTCCAAGTTTAAAAATCCAAATGCCTCAACCAGACCACTCACAGAATATTGAGGAACCAGCCACAGTGCTGACATCGGAATCACGTCTTCCTACTTCTCCATGAAACCATGGCTTAACGCCACATTCTGCTGCTTTGTTTCGACAACAGCAGCGACGACCGTATCCGATATAAACACTGGCAAGGTCAGAGGTTTCAGCTAGGACATCCCTGATGGCAAAGAAAGTGGTGCAACCAACAAGGAGAAAGAGATAGGAACTCAGACCCTTAACCGACATTATTGCCTTATGGAATTAGGCGGTCGAAGCTGTCCATATGGTCGAGTGCTGTCGATGGCAAGAAAGGACATATGGCTCGATGAAAACCTTAACGCACCTCAACATTTCTTTCAGTCGGTTTAATTCAGCATTCAAGGAAATCCAATTCGATTATTATAGAATTATAAACTATTAACCTAATAATAATAATGATTTTTTTTATATTTTAAATGTAATATTATAAATTAAGAGTTAAATATATAAATTAAGGTGGAAAGTATTAAATAAAAGTGAGTACGGATGACAAAAACTATTCCAAAAGTCAAGTGGAACAAATGTTTCTAATTAATTAATCCATGTAATAAAAAAAAAAAAGTCACATGTTCTTGTAAAAATTGAATTATGATGGTTGGAAGTATCAAATAATTAAGAATTTGTCTATGTAAAGTTTGAAATTGGTTTAATTGTGGTCTTTATTGTGTTTGGATTTAGTTTAAATGATTAGGATAATGTATAAGTTTATAAATATATTAAATTGAATTATTATTGGGTATATTAAAGAGTTTAATATTATAGTTAAAAAATAAAATAAAATAAAATAATAATAATAATGAACAACTTACATATGGATCCAACTTTCAACTGAAATTATTAATATTATTAAGATAAATATAAATAAGTTTATATCTCAATTGAGTTTGGCTGCGCCATACTTTGTTATTGGCGATTAGTCTCGGCAGCATGTGCGGTCCTAAGAAGTTAGAGCTCCAAGGGAGAAGTCAATATGTTACATGTCCTTCATGCATATCCTCAGATTGAGTTATGGACACATATGGCAAGTACGATACCTGTCGCACGCTGGTACTCTTGAAGTTTCATTGTCAATTAGTATACGCAACAACAAGCCCATTCTCCTATATGCAACTGCTTGACTTAACTTATTGTATGTTTTGATTTGGGTGAAAATGCGATAAAAAGAAACCTTTAAAATTCATTTGTAGGGAATCGCTGAATAATTCTAACCCTTTCGATGTTTCATAAGCTTTACATGGAAGTAAAATTTGTTTTGATTATAGACTAGTTGAAGATTAATGTAAGTGTTAATAAATTATCAAATTTGATTTCTTTTTATACCCAAAAAAAAATTAAAAAAAAATAATAAAAACAATTTAATATTTGGAAATCTAAATTAAATACATGATGTTATAAACCTTGTGACACATACTAGAAGTATGTCCATTGATTAAGTATATTATATCCTCTTCATGTGGGGTAGTTATAAGTATAGAGACCCAGTGACAACCATTATGATGTTACATCTCTAATCTGCACGAAGTGCCAAAACGTTTGGGAGTTTAAGGTACATAGTTACATTTGTGACAAATTGAAAATTCAATTCATATCTTAGATTAAATAATAATAAATACAAACAGAATGAAACCTCGACCTTATATGAAATAGTGAGAAAAGATAAAACAAATTCAAAAGTGTCAATAACCCATTCCATAACCACATTTAGGACTAGAAAATGCTAGACAAATATTACGAAGAAATATTGTGATCTATAAAGACCCTTGCGTTTTCTAGGAACTATTACACATAGAATATCCTGCATTAGGACAAGGAGGTCATGTTGCCACCCTCCATGACCTCAGTACCAGTAAGACTTGTCTGCAAGTAATAATAACAGGAAGCTATACTCGCATGTGAGCTTGAATTTGCGAAATACTATAGTCCGCAGGTACTATTAGCGGGATGAAACTCAAAATCTTATTTGATACTGGTGCTATTGATAGTTTCAGTTCGTCATATGCATTAAATATGTATGCGTTGGCAACCGCAAGCAAAACAATTTCATACAAGTAGAAATGTCTTTAGGAGAACTTCAGTCCATAGGTTTAAGAATTGAGGAATGCAAAGTTAATCTAGGGGTTTGTTCGACTAGGTTGAAAGTACTAGGACGAATGATCGCAATGGGAAATATCTTAGTTTCTTAACCATTTCCCAAGATCTTGTGTTGATTCTTAGATATCACCACCTCATTTTCATAATTATAAGCAACAATCCTAACAAAACCTGAGGTGTAATACTCCGAGTCATCTTTGATAATTTACCCAAAGTATTCAATGTTATGTAGTATTCAATGACAAGAAAAGTGGTTTTAACTTTTGGAAGAAATTGAAACTTTTAACAATGATAAAATGAAATTTGATATTCGAAAGCTATGAACCCTAGGATGATACATTTTATGAGGAGAGATGGGATATTTAGTGCTAATCTATGTATAAAAAAAAACATGTATCAAGCTCAATCCCACTTGATTCCTAATCCATTACTTTTTACATTACATTCCTTCTGACAAAGGAGTTAAGATAACTCATGGATATCAGCTGCAATTTTCCACAATGAAGTTTAAGATTTTGCATATCATGCAAGTAGAGTTTGAAGTACATTCAAATTATTATATTAAAGTGGGCACATTAACATCACTTTAGACATCAAACTTTTTCTGTAAACTTTTGAACGTTAGAATGGAAACTATCCTGATTGTTTTTATGCAATTGAAACATTCCATTCAAGTGACATTGAGATTTCCATGTATATATCTTACTCGCTGATAGCTATAACCATTGATGATATGAATTTATGCAAATATCTTGTATACCGTTTTATTATGTTAATACTTTAATTACTATCCAAGTATATGAGTAAGTGGTTTAACGAAAAGAGTGAAGGTTTAAATTTTTATAGTTTAATATGCACTAAAATTGGACATTTTGATATTCAACCATTATGTCATTGTTAAGATAGATGATTATCCATTTACAACTGTAAGGATATATCGATGTCCAAAACAAAATAACATGGCAACATAGCATTTTTATGGAAAGGAAAACAATGTGGTTTAGGAAAGAGAAATTAGGGACATTATGACACTATATAAGATGATTTACGATAATCATTTAGGCATATATAAGGGTTAGTTGGCGAAGTTGCTCCAAAGAAGTTAACTCTTGAAGAAAGGAAGAATGGTAATAAACGCATGACTATGGACATTATGACAAGACCGTTAGATGTAAAGTAAGATACCACCACATAAAAGGCTAAACTAGTTTGAGGTAAATTGATGGATGAAACATATGTTAAGATGGTAAGAAACCACCCTGTAAGGTAGTAAACACACTATTAGAACAAGACAATATAGTTACCAAGAGAGTGCAGCGGAAAATTTCAAAATTTGATCTCCATTGTTACCATAATATAATCAATATAGTACTTAGGGAGGATGGGAAAAGAACGAAATGGAAAACTTCTGATGATGATAATAAATGTTAGTTATCATAATCAACTTGGAATATTGAGATCAACAAAATAGCACCAAAGGTGAGTGAGTGAAAGTTTCACAAAGCAACATAAGAAGTCAATGACATTAGATTAAAGAGTGAATCTATAATAAAATTGATCAATTATAGGATAATTTATGTGCATGGCAACATCTATAATAGTTTCGCCCTCTAATGGGAGAGTCACATTATAGAATTTTCCTTAAGTGACTAACTATATCCATGGATTGTGGACATCAGGGATTATGATTAGGAAATTCTATCCCGTGATGCCTTAAAACCTAAAATGACAAGTAGATTACATTCGATAGCCACGTTATTGAATTTAGTTATAGGGTCTTACCCAAGTTGGGAAATAGTAACGACATTTCCAAATATAATAATTGTATGCATTAAGAGAAGAAAAGAAAACCATGATGACTAGAGGCGCGTAAACAAAGTCAGTTTGATAATATGTTTTTCAAATTAAAGTAAACATGGGATATTAGGAGTATATGGTATGAGGAAGTAAAAGGGTGTTTCTATCAAGAAGATTTTTCTTAACAATATGTGCAACATGATTTGGTAAAGGTCAAAGCAATGACCTATAAGGAGTTGTGAATACTCCTAATTTGTTCAAAATAACAAGTGACAAACTGAGAAAATGTTTAAAGATAATAATTGTACACCGTTAGAAAAAAAGATACATTTGGTAATGAGATGAGGCCTAAGGACTTATAAGAAAATGATTGATGTGAAGAAAAGAAGAGGGTATACCAGTGATGTGTTATGTTTTTGGATTAAATGAATCAATATAATAGAAATGAAACAATGGTTTAAGGAATGATGGTAAAGCTAGTAATATCCTAGCTAGAGTTAAGACTGTAAATTGTGAAACTTGCAAGAAAATAGACTATATTAAAACTGTAACATACTGATAATGTGACTATGCATATCTTATAAATTGTGAAATTCTTATTGAAAGAGGAAATTATATGTTTGTCAACAATTGACATCTTGTTGAAAACATGACACTCTTAGTAGACCAAGTATAATACAAAGTGAATAATGCATTTTCAAAGCAGTGACAAATTCCTTCTATGAAAATAAACCTCTCACTAAGGGATCTTTAGAGTAGTCAATTAACTCTTCCTCCATCTCTAGCATAACCCTAATGATTAGCCCTACAAAACTCTACTCCATGGCTTCTAGAATTTTAGGTTGAAGATGAGTTGGAATAACATGATAAAGAAGTTAATGTTATTATTATCTCTTTGGATCCAGATTACAGATCAAAGATAATTAGACTTAAAAGACAAATAAATAACAAGAATTAAAAGGTTGGCTGAATCCATATGTAGTTTTGTGTTTTAGAATTCTTAATCAACTTGTGTCAAGAAATTAGATCATGCTTCGATTAAACAGTAAGTGTTTTGTGTTCTTGTTTCAATTCATTTTGTTTCTATATATGCAATCATAAATATTGGAGCATCCCTCCATTTAGATTTAGAGTTTCAACCTGTGACTTTTATAAGGTTAAACGGTTAATATAGTATAGAAAATAGTAGCTACACCCTTATTTGTATATCCGTGTTTGATTATTTTATGTGACATTTATAACTGTGGGTTATATTTATAAGCATTTAAAAACTTATTTTGTATAATCTTACCTTACTTTGGATGGATACTTAACACTATCATTTTGTACTATGACATGTGAGAAAATATTAATTGCTTAAACATTGCTGGGACATGGATACCAATATGAAGAAAGTTTTGCTTAAACATTGTTGGTACATGGATACTGATATAAATTATGAATTATGTTAGGGATATGGTATCTATAATTTTACCTAAGTCACCTGATACGGGGATACGGGGATACCGGGATACCGGGATTCGAAGAATCGGATACGGGTACGGTGACCCCGGAACAGGATACTTCTGGGATACGTTACGTTATATATTATTTTATTAAATATATATATATATATATATTAATATATTAAAAATTAGATATTTTTTGCACAAATTCATACAAAATTTATTGATTCAAACATAGATATTAGATACTCATGAGTCATACATCATCATTGATACTATAATACAAATTACAATGATACATTGATACACCATACATGATACAATCATCAAATTTACTCAGAAAGACAAGATTGAAGATAGTAAGATACTGTAGTTTTTTCAATAAGTCATCAGAATCAAAATGTGTTACATAAGAACACTGCCAATGGCAAATAGAAATAGAAAATACAAAATCAACTACAGTCTACAAGACTACAAGCCTGAAGCCTCAATGAGTCAGAGTCATCAATCCTCATAATCAGCATCACTGTCCAAATCCTGATCATCATGCTCACCATTGCTCTCCTCTACCTCTGATGCATCCTCCTCCTCTATCATCTCTGCATCTGCTGGTGTGGAGGATGACCCCTCTAATCCATCATCAAATCTGACAGGCTCTAGCACTGGCGCATTGAGATCCAAGTTGGCCAATGCCAACTCAACACCGCTGTCCAGACCCATATCATCAGGAAAGACATCCCACATCTTTGTCTTTCCCTTCAACCACTCCTCCCTCTGCCTGTAGATGAGACGAAGGTTGGTGTGCACATACACCATTGTCTTTGCCCTGGACTGCTCAAGCCTGCTCCTCTTCACACTATACAAATTCCCATATGTGCTCCAATTCCTCTCGCAACAAGAGGATGAAGTCACCTGAGAGAGGAGCCTCATGGCTAACTGTTGTAGAGGAGGGCTTGCTGCCCCATGAGTTGCCCACGAAGAATGGGGCTTCTTAGCCCCCCTGTCTCGAATCAAATCATAGCCTCCAAATCGCCCCCTGGTAGTGGAAAAATCTGCAAAGGCATCCTCCACCTCATCAAGGGATGCCCTATCCTGAAAAATCCTCCTCAATGCATCTTTCCTCCCCTGTGAGATTTCAGCATCCATGTGAGGAGGGAATCTGCGGGAAGGTCCACCATTCAGCCACTCATGGCTGTAGTATTTTGGGTTCAAGGAGTGAGCCAAACAGTGTAAAGGTGTGCAATTCTTGTCCCATCTGCTGACAAGAATATCCTGTATGACGGTGAAGAAGGCCTCAGGTGATGTCTCATACTCTGGGCACTGACTCTATAAAAGAATGGTCCTCACAGACTCAATCATGGAATCCCATCCCTCATAAACCTCTCCTAGGATGGGTTGGTCTGTATCTGCAAATCTGAGCAAGGAAATGATAGGCTCCATGATTTGAATAATTAGATCTACCTTCTCCCACCATATATCATCCAACACTATGTCCTTCACCTTCTTTGAGGCTGCTTGATCCGTCTTTCTCCAAAAAGACCAAAACTCTGAAATAACCATAGACCCAAGAGTGGTCTTGACCTCCCTCAACCTCTTCAACATGATGAATGAAAAGGCAAACCGTGTATCTGCAATCTTCAACAATGATAGATTGATGTACTCCTTGTAGATAGTGAGGGCATTTGTATGGTTTGTTACAAAGTTGCGGATATGTCGTGCATCCTCAATAGTGGCTCCAATCCAAAGCACATCAGAAGCAATAGATTTCAGTGCCAAGTTAAATGAATGGACAATGCAAGGTGTCCAAAATACTTGTGGATATTTTGCTTCCACAATCATGCCAGCAGCCTTGCAAACAGGTGCATTATTTGTAATGATTTGCACACAACAATCCACACCTACACTTTCAATAACTTTGAGAAATAACTCACCCATATATTGTGCATCCTTGTACTGTCCAAGTGCATCCACTGCTTTCAAGAAAACTGCACCATTCGTGGATGACACCATGAAGTTAATGAGTGGGTGGCGTGTTGGATCTGTCCATCCATCAGAAACAATGCTAACCCCAGATGTTGGCCATGCTGATTTAATAGGCTCAAGCATTTTGTCCACCTCTTTCTTTGCCTTTGTCAACAATGTGGTTCTGAGCTTCTCTGACCCAGGAGGCACATACCCCGATGGAGCCCCATGACAAAGAGCTCGACACATCTCAATAAATAGAGGTGACCGTGCAACATTAAAAGATATGAAGTTCTGATAGAAAAAAAATGCAATGGTGAGGTCAAGCTCTTCCCTTTTCTCTTTTTGGAAAATCTTGTCCATTGGACCAACTGCAGTTGCCTTTCTCTTTGCTAATTCTCCCCTGCTAGAAGTCTCAAAAGGGAACTTGCTGCTGCTTTTCCTCAAGAATGGAAGGGGATCATCAGTCTTGGATTTTTTTTATTTTGCTGCCACATTTGCCTCACCAATACTCTGCTCTTTCTCCATTTTCTTCCTATATGGCGATTCAATTGCTGTACAACATTTAACGCCACAACCTGGAATACCCAACAAATGAGTTTTCACACGGAAATATGTGCCATTGAAATGGCCATTGCAAAAATTGCATTTCCATGAACAATTTCCTCCTCCCTTTTTTGCTGCCCCTTCCTCTCTTGTCGCATATTTCCACAATGGGTATTTGGGGTCAACAATTTGTTTTCCCTGCACATTTGAAGCTATTGTTGCAGCCCCACTTCCAATGGATGGAATACTTGCAGACCCTGATGAAAGAGGGACAGGAGGGGCATCTCCAATGGAGACATTCTTCCCCTTTCTTTGCCCCTGTCTTGCTACCTTTGATTGAGCCATGAATACTGTAAAAAATAAACAAAAACATCTAAATATATAAAACATATGCACATGCAAACACTAACAACAAACTAAATGCAAAATATAGAGGGACAATGCACTTACCGGATGCTCGAATCTCTTCGAAAGAACTCCCTTTCTCCTTGTTCACACTTGCTCCTTGCTCACTCTAGCTCTCCTTCTCACTTCGCAAATGAAATGGATGACAAAATATAGAGGAAAACCACACTTTATAAAAAAAATAGCGCGATTTTGCTTGCCGCGGGCCCGGCCGTACCCGGCTGTACGGGATACGGCGTATCCGACGGGGTACGGTTGGGATACGGCGTGTCCCTTTTTGGACACGCCGTATCTTGACCGTACCCCGTACGGATACGCCGTATCCTTTGAATTGGGGCCGAATCCGGTACGGGTAGGTGTCCGATACGGGGATTCGGGGATTCGATGGCATTTTAGGAGTATCCGGTGACTTAGAATTTTACATATCAACATAAATGATGAGATAGAAATAAAAGAGTGATTGCACTTGACTATTCAAGGTGAAAATGAATTTACAGACTTATTGGATAAACATAACCAAGTATGTTATATGAAGTCAAGGATCAATGTCGTAGATAGCAACATATTTGAAATGTGTAGAAATTGTTATGTGGGTAACAATATGCTTTAAACATATTGATACATATGTTATAATTTGTGGACAAGTGTTTTACATTGCAGATGATATCGTTACCAAACTGACCGCATGATGACAAAACTCCAAGAACAATTGAGATGCACTGAGATTCCATGATAGGGTGTTAACCCTGGTCCTACTAGGAGGGGTGGAGGTGTTTCCCACCGTTTAGCCTCCAAAACCTGGAATCATGGGAGCACTGTGCGAATCACGCTCCCCTAGACGTGTGATGATGACTGCCGGATGCCTACTGGTCAATTAGGTCGACGTAATCGACGCCGACACCCTTAAGGTCAATGAATGGTTGGATCAGTAAAACTGTTGCCATGGCATATTCCTGTAGAGGACGGATAGGATGGGAGCGGAAGAGATTAGGGAGGATAGGATGATTCTAGAATAACTTGGGAACACTGTTGGGGCAAGACGTGATTACTAAAATTTGTAAACCAATAAATGATCAAAACATAAATGTTGAAGTGTTCTCACACATTAAACGAAAATGTAATTACGGTACACCACCCTTATATGATTATACTATTTACTTAAATAATTAATGATATACGACATAAAACTTAACTTCGAGACGAATTTTTTTTAAGGAGGGGTGTATGTAATGACCCAACTCGAATTATATGGAACATAGAAATATTAGCATGCATATGATAGCTATATATGCATGTATCACGTGTACTGCACTAGTACATCTACTGATCAATTATAAAAAAATCTCAGTATAGAGTAATGAGTGAATTATTGAAAGTATTGAGTAAATATCTAACTCACCAGAATATAATGAATGTATTGTAAAGTAAAAGTTATACCTACCACTATCATAATATAAACTAATATTTTATTCAAAGGAAAGTAAAAGCATTGACTTATGCAAATAAATGATGATATTTTAATAAATTCAAGATATTTAATGAATCCAAAATATTTATTAAATAATACTATTTTAATAAATCTAAGATATTTTATAAATCCAAGATATTTATTAAATCTAAGATATTTTAGAAATTCAAGATATTTATTAAATAATAATATTTTAATAAATCTAAGATATTTTAGAAATCCAAGATATTTTAAAAAGAAGATATTTTAATAAATATCTTGAAAGGATATTTAACTAAGATGTTTATTAAAAGGAGGATATTTTAATAAATATCTTAGGGGATTTGTGTATAAAAGGAAGAGAGGGGGTGAACTTGATGGGCAGGGGTAGTGAGGTGGGAAAACTGACCCGGATGCTGTCAGAGGAGTTATAACTACGTGAGACATGAGCAATGAGTTCTAACAGAGTCATGGAGTGATCTCAATTGTTATTGGAGTTTTGGGCACGGGGGCCAGAAGACTTGTCTTCTGTCCTGCAGCAACAATCCAGCTACTCATGAAGAGTTCCTCCCCTCAATGTCACGGATTTCGATATTGATGAATCTTCAACTTTTGGCTTCATAGGGCACAGATCATCCATCACTTTCAGTCACAAGTCATGTCCATTATCCGAAAGTGATTCATCAGTCCTCCTCATCTGGTCCACTGTTATGCCATGTTGCTTTCCTTCGAATCATCCCCAAGGATCATACATCCTTTCTTATGATTAGCAGCCCTGCACAAATTCATCCAGATAAACCTATACATATGAATTTTTAGAACAAAAGTTAACTTAGTGATGATCTTTCACCATGACATCTTCTTGTAGGCATCGGGATCCTTCATACAGATTGACACATCTCCTAATGATATGTTTTGTTAAGGGTTTTCTTATTTACCAGACTTCTGTCAGAGTCTACATATCTTCCCAAGAGATCTCCTAGTCACATCTTCTTGGCTTCTGGATGATAACTGCCTCTTGCATGGCTGCATTTCATGATTTCTTCCTTTCTGCACATTCTCCATTCCCAGGAACTTACAACCTTTCTAGTTTCTTGTTCATATACAACCACCTCATATCCATGAGGACATATCATGTTGATTTCATCTGTCCGTGCACTGAGAGATACTCCTCCATAGATCATACTTCTAAATACAGAAGTTCATTACTTGCAACCATATGACATGACTTCACAACATCCAATGTTAGCATATAAATATATACATACCTCATACCCTTTTCCCTTGAGTGATCCTGTAGCAATTTCTCAAGAATGAAGAGCTTCATTCTCTTGGCCTACTCCATCAATATGTCATCACATCCCAGAAATATGTTTCCACGATGACCCTTGTTTTTGATGACTGTTTTTTATTAGTAGTTATTAGAGAGGTTTTCCTGGAGTTGATTCACCAGGTGCTCCTACCATGCTTTCATCAGGATGCCACACTGCTTCCTATCATATAACTAACAAAAATCACTTAAAGGAGAAGATGATCTCAATCGTAGAGGAGATCCCTTACTTCTTCTTTCTTATCAAGTTCTTTTCTTATTTTAGAGACATGGGTTTCTTTTCTATTTCTCTTGTCCTTTTTCAAGTTAAGGACAATTTCTATTTTAATGCCCAAGTTCATCATATCCAAGGCATCGTGCTTTGTCCACATTTCTTCTTTTACTTTGAGGACCAAAACTTACCGAATCTTCCTTTCTTCCTGGACATGGCTGCAAAGGCTTGATTCCTTCAGTTCATCTTGTAACAGCTTTGGCTTTCAATCTTGTTCCATCTATTTACATAGAGACCCTAAATCGTAGAATGGTGTGACTTCTATCTCCCTGTATAATTGTGAAGTGAAATTTCCCCATTCTTCTCATAGAGCTTTTAGCACCACTGTAGTCTTCTCCTAGTTTCTGCAGTTGATCAGAGAGATTGCTTCTCCTGCAGTACTCTCAGAGAGATCACCTACTGTTCTGTGGCCAAAATTCTGACCAATCCACACCCTCAAATGGGATTTACAAGATTTAGCCTGGATCTGGCCCTAGAAACCCCAACGCTACCCCTGAAGCCCTAACGTCAACCCCTCTAGGCTCTGCGTGCCTCTGCACTGCTCAGAGAGGGACTGCGTAACCCCAGAGTAGGTGACGCAGTCCTTACACTGCCTTTGGAGGCCTCTGTGTAACTCTGAAGCCCTTTGAAGCTGCAGCGCTGCCCCTTCATGGGCCTGCGTAGCGGCTGAAGCCTCTGCGCTGCGCAACTGCTGCTACTCTTGCTCCTCTGCACTGTCCCTGAAAGCTGCTTCTCTGCCTCTGACTGTCTGTTGGCTCCGGGATCATATCATCTCCTCAACCAATACTAACCCTCGCTGCAGAAAACTCTTCTGGAAATTCTTAGTAAACCCTGCCCTAGAATTCTAGATCAGTCTCTCAGCTCTGCATCTGTGTGTATGTTTCCAACTAACCCTCAAGCCTTTCTCTTATACTTTTTCATTGATCTCATCAACGGCTGAGATTAAAACACTCATCAATGGCCGAGATTAAAACACTCATCAACGTCTGAGATTAAAAGGCTGCTTGATCCGTGTTATTTAGAACATTTCAGCACATGTGTTAATTAATTCACTTTAATTATTTAATTTTCCTAAGTTTAGACTTAGGAAATCCATTAAAATAATTAATTATTTGAATAACTTGAACACCAACTGAAAATTTTCCAAACACTTTTTGGGTTTTGGAGTTCAAGTGTGTCTTAGCCCCTACACAAAATTTCAAGGCTAGAGCACACCCGATGCTACACCAACTACACAAAATCTCAACAATGGATTGAGGGTTAGATCACATGAATTGAGGGATAGGGTTGGTATATCATAATTTGCACCAGCACGCAAATATTTAATAAGTTGAATCTCTTTCCTCATTACAGTTTTTAATGTGATAGATGAAACCTGCATAAACACCTTAAAAGTAAAACAATTTAGATGAAAAATCAATAATTTAGATTAAAAGTTAAGTCTCAAACAATCCTAATCACACTTTCATAAATAAAACTTTATTTTATTAAGAGTCATAAGTTTTGTGCAAAGTTATGTCGCAGAAAAAACACAAAGATAATATAACAAAAATATGTTCGTTTTTTTTAATAGAATATAAAGAAGCAAATGTTTTAATAGAATAAACGGAGGCAAACAGATCCAAAGAATCTAATGGGAAAATAATGAATTTCATGAAATTGTTTTAAAATTTTAAAGTTTTTAAAACATGTTTAAATTTTCATTTACGTTATATGTTGAATTTTATCACTGAAATTTTCACTCTCAATTTTTTGTCAAACTTCAAGGTTGTCGAACTCAAATTTGAATTCGAACCAGATGACTTAGGGTGTCCCCCTTGTCAATTTGAAAATCACTGCAAATAGAGCTAGGCTTGATCTCAAACTATAGAACCAAAAGATGTACTCACGAATGTATCGAAGCTTGACATTGAATATTCCTAGGGAAATTTCATTGTTAACAACTAGCTTACATCCCAATCTGTTTCACGGAAAAAATAATAAATCAATCTTGCTTGCAAATTATTTCCATGGAAGCATAAGATCCTCTAAAGTTACATAAGTGTTTAATGTTTGACGAAGGTCAAATCTAGTGGGGGCATATTAGGCCTTTTATCTAACAGTATAAATGATAAAGTGTTTACGTTTGTATCAAAGAGATTTGATTTTAACATTAATTTAACACCTTGTCTGTAATTCCATTCATTTACCTTGTACATCTTAATTTTTTAATATTTCCTGATCATTGTTACCTTGTTTCTATTTGTTGTTATATGTGTTTTACTGCTTGCATTAATTATTAAACAAAGGATTTGGAGTTAATATTTCAACCTCTTATCACCTTTGTTCATTTTCATTTTTATCATTTTAGAGTGAATGCTTTTTGGAGGGCTTGTGGGGATGTTTGTAACTAAAGTTTCGACATCATCATTTTATGCTTTCTTCTATAGTTTTGTTAGCCATTTATATTATTTGCATTATTTTAATATGTCATGTATATCTTACACATCTATATCATATGGTATACTAACAAATCTTATGTAATTGTGAAGTCTTTTATGTGCCCTTCAGGTATCAATGACTTCCCAATGACTAATGCAAGCCACATTAAGGTTTGAATCTGTACTTTTATTTTGTTTCTTGTTTTATAAATTGGATAAACAAGAATGTTGTGATTGATTTAGTGTAGATAAACAATCAATTAGAAGTAAAATTCCTTTTTTATTCCCTTTCTTGATTATTTAGAAGAATTTTAACATCTTTTTGGATCTTAATCTTAGGTTTTCTGTAAATATAGGGCTAAATTAGTCATTCCACACTTTTATCATTGCATCTTAGATAAGATAAAATATTTTTATTAATTTCCACAATGACCAAGTGATGGTCTATCTTATCGATAGGTTGTGTGAGAGAACTCACAATTGGTTGATGTTAAAATTTCAATATGTGGTAAACAGATCTGCAACTATAAGCCCTAGAAAGCTGAAAACTTTAAGGAACTCTCAAAACTGCTTCTTTATGTTAAATCTGAAAACTCATAAGCTGACCAAAAAGCATGAACAACAAAATGGAACCGAGTGTCAAACCTACTACTTGTTTCTCATTAACTTAAAAAATAGATCTGCTATAGGAAATTTTAGAAACCACTTATTTCAAGCTCAAACTATACTGACAACCCTACTTCCACCCAGATATAATAGAAGTAGAGGGCTATGGGTTACAATCAATGTGGACTAAATCAAACAATATAACTACCTAGAAGGATGCATCCAACTTACATGAAGAACAATGCGTGGATTAGAGTGCCCAAGAGCATGCAATGTCCTTTGTTATCTCTTGGATCTTCCCTAGAGTTTAAGTCCTGTTGTCGCTCGGATTGTATAGGAACCGCGACAACGCTTAGGACGGGGCCTGTCACTTTGATCCCTGCCCGCTTCATTTTAGCTGTCTCCCAACAAAAGGCTATGGGAGGTAGTCCCTATGAAATGAGGCGAAGGAAGACAAATTGGGAACCAACTTGTTTGGGAGACACGGATGAATGGCCTAGCCACTTGGTTGAATTTAAGCAAGATTATTGATTAGATTTAGATTTTCTATTATGAGACCAGTGCCTTAATGGAGTCACAAATTCTTGCTTTCTATAAATTGGAACCAAATGACCAGATGGAAACCCGCTGCTTGAATGCTTGACTAACCTATATGATATGCAAGACCTAGGACCTCTGTGAGATTCAGTGATCTTGGTAATTTTTAATTAGATGCCTAGTATAAATGTAACATTTTTCCCAACTGTTTTGAGAAGCAATTCTCAAAGTAAGTTGTGAAATGGAAGCCAACGAGAAGCAGATAGTGGCCTGATTAACGATACCTCTCCTGTGTTCCACTCACCCAGTGCCTCCGGTGCTGCAGAGACTGTGGCTCTGACAACTGCAAGGTCACTGTGTTAACTACTAGGAGAAACTGATTCTCTCAAGCTAGTGTGACAAGGGTTGCCCTATATCTCTATCAACCTAGCTTATGCTAGGAGGTAAATTATTAATGCAAGCTAGATCTAGGAGGCTAAATGCAAAATGATGAGTGAGATTATCTCGAGTTAAGATTGTTTATGTTACTTAAGTACTAAGTGTGAGTTGTCTTAAAGCAAGAGTACTCAACAATATTGAGATACAATCTTAAACAAGATAGATGATGAAAGATACAAGTGCAAGCTTCAAGAAATTTCCACAAGATGTTTAACCAATTAAACCAACTTATTCACTTGTCAATTAAGAAGCCAAAATTCCCAAAAAACTTAAGTGCTTTAAGTGAGTGTGAAATATGAATTCTTATAGCATATAAAACTCACAAGAGACACACAATGTTAGTCACTTTCACAAGGTAAATGCTAGGAACAAAATATGAAGACACTTAGGCACTCTATGTTCCTATGATCATTTGATGAGCAACAAGTGACTATTATGACAATAGTAAACAATTTATGACAACAATAAACAAGCTATGACAACAGTAAATAAATGCCAATCCAACAATGCCTATGCTAGCCCAATGTTACAAAAAATTTAACCAATTGCGAAGTAAACTTGATTAATTGAAAAATCAGATGTGTTAGCCTTCTTAAGATGTATTCTTCAGTAAATTTTCAGATTTGAAATATTTGTTACGACAATAGATTAACCAACAGATCAACAAACAAATGATATCAACACCAATGCTCAAAATGTCCCAAAATAGTAAAAATTCACCAAACTTGAAAAAACAATTTTTAGGGCTTTTAGAGGGTATAATTCAAAAAATTTCAGATCTGATCTATTTACTACAACAATGAATCATTGACAGATCAACAAGCTAACAAAATTACAATTAGTGCCCAAAATGCCCAAACATATTAGAAATTCACTTAAATTGAAATTTTTTAGTTATTGATCATTTTTAAATGTGTGCTTCGGAAATTTCAGATCTGAAATTTTCTGTTATGCAGTAAATTCCATTAAGCATAAAAATAGATCTGGGCTAGATCTAAGGTGTCTAGGTGGCCAAATTTTATGAAAATGAGAATTTTGTAATTTTAAACAATTTTGACCATGTAGCATGTGATTTAGGGCCTAATTCTTATTGATTTAATTGCTGTAATAAAACAAAGATAAAGTGTAATATCCCCATTTTTGGTGTCACCTACGACAGGGCCAGGTTGGTCTTCCAGAGTTAGGAGCAGACAGGTCACAGGTACAGATTGGTGCTATCAGCGAGCTTAGGGGCTTTTTGGAGGAGTTTTGAGGAGTTTTCATGGTTTCCGGAGGCATTCGCTTGATATGCTCCATCATCCGAGCAGTTTGGCTTTCGTTCCGGTGCATTCCGATAACTTTCGGAAATTTGAGTTATTTCTAGGCTTAACTCAGCTGATTACACTTAAGGTGGCATTTCGAGAGGAATACATGATGGAACACCTTAGTGTAATAGCTCATTGGAACTAAGACGAGGATACCTACATGGTGGGATAGTTTGACACGGATTCTAGTGACCGGAGGAGGCGTGGTAGCCGATTTACCCTTTTCTGCATTAAAAATGAATATTTTAATAAAAGAGAAAAGTGCTCCATGAATAAAATAATAATAAAATAATGCTCTCGAAGGCTCCAAGAGATCTATAAAAGAAAGGGAGGAGGCCACTGGGAGATATCTTTGGAGTAGATCATTTGCTTGTGTATGAGAGGTTTGAGGACGTGGTTCTCTACTTCAGCCGTAGCCCCAGGACGGAAACCCTCGGGTGATTTGTGAGTGTTGGACGGAAACCCAATACTCTTGAGGAGACTTCACTTAGAAGTTTCACAGAGCTTCAGAGATTGGTGTGAGGATCATTCAGATCTTCAACTTGGGCTTCATCATTTTCAGTGGGTTTAGTGACCGCTGTTTGCGGAAGGAGAGTGCGGCAGTTCAGTTTTGGGAGGCCATCGCCGTGTAGTAGTGTAGCAGATTATATTGTTGGCCAGTTTTCTATCTCAACACTTTCTGGGTCAGATCTATATGTAAACCCCTCTTATTAGTTATAATAAAAGCTGAGATTCTTTTGTTCTATATGGTATTTGATTGCAGTATTTATGTGTTCAATTTTACATGGCAATCTTCTGTTGAATAAATGTTGATTTTTCGGTATAATTTGGGGTTTAAATAAATTTATGCAAATTCAGTAAAATATCCCATTTGGGGATATTACAGTGGTATCAGAGCACTGGTTTTGGCTCAGCCTGCGGGTTCATTATGGATCAACTTTAGTAAAATAGAGGGTTTGTGAGAAAATCTATCACAGAAATACTGCAAGACCCAAAAGTTGAAATCATTTTGTCAAGGGGTCGAGTTTTCAAGTGACTGCAGATTATTCAAAAAGAAAAAAAAAAAATGGAATCGTATTGTAGTACAGTGGTTATTGTATTGCAGTGGTTATTGAAGGTTTTGCGAGAGGAAATTCAAGGGCTTCAAGATTTCTTCTATTTTTGAAGTCATTATTTTGTCGAAGAATTCCTTTCATGAAGTCATGGCATATTATTCTTAAGTGGGCCGCAAAATTTGTGTGAGGTCCCACAGAGTTGGGTGAATTATTTTTGGAGCCGTAAAAATTTCCAAGGGCAAGAGGGTCAACCTGCAAAGGCATAGAGGTAGTCCATTCTTTCGACATGTTCCTCTTTGATGACAACACGAATGTCGAGTCCCTATCCATTTGATTAGAGCCAAGAGCGTATTGTATTGAAGGCCATCAAATTATTATTTTAAAGGGATTTAAAATGGCAGACTTTATTTTAATTTTAATTTTTAAATTTTCCAACTGGGCCAAACCTCACCTTTTGTGAAAGTGTGGAAAGTGTGGAGTTAAAGAGTTTGGTGAGATTAAGGAGTCGATTATTCTGCAGAGCCGCCATTTCAATTGTCATAGTCGTAGCAAGTTCTAGTGCTATTGGCACCAGGGCAAGATTACGACTCTTTTGAAGGCCGAAATTTATCTCGCCGAATTATACAAGAGATCGAATCTTTATCATTCTCTGAGAAAATTACTGAAGGGGTCGTGTTTACTGTGTGGTGTGAAAAGAAAAAAAAAATCAATTTTGCAGTGAAACAGTGGCCGAATTTGCTTATGACAACAGAGGCAACTGTAAGCAATTTTAGAGGCCCGGGAGGCTGAATTTTCAGCAGCGGAGTTAATGTGAGTCAGAGGCATGAGATACTTATCGGAGAACAGATTTTATTGTGGTAGCAGTTGGAAAAGTTAATAAAGCATATTTAGGGTCTGAGTTTCTCTTTTCCCATTGGACGGATTTCTTGAGAGAAAGAATTGAGTTGTATTTATTTGCAGAGTTACTTTAGCCAGTGTGCAGAGACGCTGAACATAGGTGGAGCCTGTTTCTCCATTTTGATGGGTGGGGCGTAAGCCTTCAAGCCATCCTACCATGGATTCATTTCAAATTATCAGGCAGAATATAATTTATTTCGGAGGTCGCATGTTTATCTTCGAATCAAACATTTACGTGGGGGCAGCATTTTTTTTATGATCATGTGACAAAGGGCAATTTGTGTGGCAAGATAGCAGCAATTTTATGTAAGAGGCCATACTTATTAAAATAATTCTGGTGTCAAATATTCTTTGTGCGTGGATATCCGTGGCACTAATTTCTGAGTCTGTTGGAGTCATTCTGGGTTTGTAGAGGTCGTAAAAACATCACCATGGTTTACATCTTTTGGATAAAACTAGTGAATGCTTGAAGACTGAGCACTATTTCTCTCCATTGTTTGCTGAAATGTGTGAATTTATAGTGGATTTTGAAGAGACCAGTATTGAAAGGGAATTGGGAAGGGCGAGCCCAATTGTTCCAGAGTTCCTTACATCAAAAATTCCGACTGTTGATGTGCATATGAGGTCTGTAAAATTTAAAATGAAGTTGTATGTTGTAGCTCTGCACATATAACCGAGAATTAGATGGAGATGAGGCTGTTGTAGTAGAACAATTCAAATTTGCTTGTAGCAGAGGACACCCACTCGGAGATATCAGTTCCTGAGGCATCAATTCCTGAGCTGCATGGAGCAGAGAATACTTGGAACAATTACTTCAACAAATATATATATATATATATACACGCTGGGGCCCTAATACCACCAAAATCTGAAATGTGAAGTGTGCACTGTGGAGTATATGTGGCTGTAACAGTGTTAGAGGATAGAGAGATAAGGAACGTTGAAGTGCTAAGGCTGAAGATTGCATGCGGGCTGAGAATCATATTGAAGACTCAACACTGTGCACCAACTCAGGTTTCGCCACTTTAATTGCTCACTGTTTATTCATTTTTCGAGTGTAGAGAAGGTTAGTCTATGCTGTCTCAATATTATCAACTGAATATTATTTTCTGAGTAGTATGAAATTATTTTGAAGTCTGCTGGGTATGTGTGGAATGCTGTAAATTATTTTGGGAATAAATAATGTCAGTCACCTACAACAAGTTTGCTACCTAACAGCTTGAAAATCCTTCTCAAAGAAATTACACACAAAAAAAAAAAGAAAAAAAAAGAAAAGAAAAGAAAGAAAGAAAAAAAGAGTGACCATGTCATTGGTTGAACCATTGAGGGATTCCTAAACAGATTGATGAAAATCAAAATAGAAGTTGGTTCTTTAAACCACCATGCATTAGAAGACCAAAAACAATATCACACAGCAGACCCTTTTCAAGAGGAATTTATGCCATCCTTCAGAAAGGACAGCCAAAAGATTTGCAAGAAGAATTGGGGATTGGTCACAAAATCCTTGCACTTGGGACAGATTTGAAACACATGAAGATGACATGGAGAGTTCTGTCCAAACTTGATGAGCTTAATGAACTTCTGTCCGAAATAAGCCAAGAAGAAGGGAAGAAATTGATTTGGGCTTTAAAACCAGCTATGCTTGCTCTTATACAGCCCAAATTCTTGGAGGAACCTTGTGAAGGGGTCACACTTCCAGTTGCAACTTGTCTTTGTAACATCATGAAGTTGACCGCACCTATAGCTCCATACAATGATGATGTTATGAGTAAGATTATGAGATTGATTGTAGAGGCTTTTTAGGATTTGGACAACAGCGCGGGCTCTACCTTCGGGAAGAAGCTTGAGATTTTATGGGGAATGGCCACATTCAAGACTTATGTCATCATGTTTGATCTTGAGTGTGATGACTTGATCCTACAGATGTTCCAATGCTTCTTCAGCATTAGGAGACATCATCCCGATACTGTCATAGCACACATGCAGTCCATCTTGTCGTCATGTATGAGAGACCATGGGACCATTGGCTGAGAGTTGCAGACTCAGTTGTTGAGCATTTGGAGGAGAGAGCAGTTGGTCTCACCTGCTTCTTACGGGCTAGCCCAAGGGCTGGTTGAGCAGAATATGGGGCTATTCAAGAGACAGTTGACCAGGGAGGAGCTGCTCCAGTTTGGTGGGTCAGGCAGCAGAAATGAGCTGAGGAGGAAGGGACTTTGCTTCATTTGCAAAGAACCTTGGGGGCCTAATCACTCATGTTTGAGAGATGTAGATGATTTGGTGGAGGCAGGACAAGAGGGCATTCCTTCCGTATGCCAGAGTGAGGACTCTTATTCTGATGAGTCCATAGGATCATATGAGGATGCTTCTGGGGAGCGAGAGCAGCCATGCAGAGATGATGTGTAATATTCCTTTTTTTTTGGTATCACCCATGACAGGGCTAGGAGGGACTTCCAGAGTTAGGAGCAGATAGGTCACATGTACAGATTAGTGCTATCAGTGGGCTCAGGAGCTTTTCGGAGGAGTTTTGAGGAGTTTTCATGGTGTCCGGAGGCATTCGCTTGATATACTCCATCATCCGAGCAGTTTGGCTTTCGTTCCAATGCATTCTGATAACTTTCGGAATTTTGAGTTATTTATGGGCTTAACTCCGCTGATTATGCTCAAGGTGGCATTCCGGGAGGAATACATGATGGAACACCTTAGTGTAATAGCTCATTGGAACCGGGACGAGGAGACCTACACAATGGGATAGTTAGACACAGATTTCAGTGACCGACGGAGAAGTGGTAGTCGATTTACCCTTTTTTGCATTAAAAAGGAATATTTTAATAAAAGGGAAAAGTGCACCATGAATAAAATAATAATAAAATAATGCTCTAGAAGACTCCAAGAGATCTATAAAAGAAAGGGAGGAGGCCATTGGGAGATATCTTTGGAGTAGATCATTTTCTTGTGTATGAGAGGTTTGAGGACGTGGTTCTCTACTTCAGCCGTAGCCCTAGGACGGAAACCCTCGGGTGATTTGTGAGTGTTGGACGAAAACCCAACTCTCTTGAGGAGACTTCACTTAGAAGTTTCACAGAGCTTCAGAGTTTGGTGTGAGGATCATTCAGATCTTCAACTTGGGCTTCATCCTTTTCAGTGGGTTCCATGACAGTTGTTGCCGGAGGGAGAGTGCAGCAGTTCAGTTTTGTGGCCAACACTGTTCAGAAACTTATCTTGGTGGCCAGTTTTACTTCTCAGCGCTGTTTGGGTCAGATCTATGTGTAACCCTCATTATTAGTTATAATAAAAGCTGAGATTCTTCTGTTCTATCTGGTATTCGATTGCAGTATTTATGTGTTTAATTTTACATGGCAATCTTCTGTTGAATTAATGTTGATTTCTCGGTATAACTTGGGATTTAAGTAAATTTATGCAAATTTAGTAAAATATCCCATTTGGGGATATTACATGATGACAGTAGACCAGAGCTATGTTCTAGTGTGCAGGGTGAGCAGTCAGGGGACTGTATAGGAGATACTCTGGGTGATGAGTCCCTTGTGACGATTTAGCCAGATCAACATATGATGGAGCCTGAGTTAGCAGAGGAGGATACTATTCACATCAGGGATGATATTCCTTTGGGGGAGAGCCAGATGGATGCCCATATTGAGCCGATGAGGGATATACGGCTGACATTGGGGTCAGCCATTGAGGTGGAGCAGTCAGATGCACGAACATCGAGTATGGTGACCGCAGTTGTAGATCCATATCCTCTGGAGGTGTTGGAGGTGGATGGGATTATTCTGCAGGGGGCCAGTAGACAGCGGGAGCATGACATTCCTGATCAGGAGTGGGAGGAGTTGTTGGATATGATGGAGCATCCATCTGTGGGTCGACACAGGGATGAGGCGCAGATAGATGTGCACGCAGTCAGTAGAGCTACAGTGTTTTCAGTGAGTAGCACTCTCCAGGAGTACATCGATGGGGCTTGCAGCATATCTCGCCCACTTTGGCCCATTATAGAGAGAGGGGCTTCCTTTTATAGGCAACTTTCATTGGCAGACAGGGCAGAGTAGTGGGAGTTGATTACGGGCTGGCGGAAACACTTTGGGCATGTGTCCATGTGCAGTTGTTGCTACATTGGATTCTTCTTCCAGGATGGACTGGCGGGAGATCATGAGTTGGTACCCTCTTGATGGTACGGTATTCTTCGTAGGGAGCACATCAAAGCAGGGGCCCTTAGACATCGTAGATGTTACAGATTCCAGTTGGCAGGAGGGCACAGGTCGTCGTTTCTTCAACACTCCATCCCGATTTTAGGAGAGCAGAATCAACGTGGGATTGAGTCAGGACTTGGATTGGAGAGAGGTGATGAGTTGGTATGTAGTTGGTGGGACAACATATGCAGTTACAGGTACAACACAGCAAGAGCATATGTTGGTGGTCTTCACCTCTTAGAGCATCAGCTATAGCTAGAGGCAGTGCGCAGCCTGAGCCGTGGGACTTAGGCGATGATTGGCCATGGTGGCGTTAGGATTCGGGAGGATTGTTTGTTGGCTGGTACAGTGAGAGATCAATTTGGGATCCCGACATTGAGGGGTCTATTTCGAGTGGTTTGACACAGGTGCATAGCAGTGCCCAGAGATTTGTATGGGATCTGGGCATTGGGTCTCAGTTGCGGCGGGCCAACAGAGTGGCCTACATATTTCAATTGCTTGAGGGCAAGCAATTTTGGGGCAGAAGGTCTATAATATCCCCATTTTTGGTGTCACCTACGACAGGGCCAGGTTGGTCTTCCAGAGTTAGGAGCAGACAGGTCACAGGTACAGATTGGTGCTATCAGTGGGCTCAGGGGCTTTTTGGAGGAGTTTTGAGGAGTTTTCATGGTTTCCGGAGGCATTCACTTGATATGCTCCATCATCCGAGCAGTTTGGCTTTCGTTCCGGTGCATTCCGATAACTTTCGGAAATTTGAGTTATTTCTAGGCTTAACTCAGCTGATTACACTTAAGTTGGCATTCCGGGAGGAATACATGATGTAACACCTTAGTGTAATAGCTCATTGGAACCGGGACGAGGATACCTACATGGTGGGACAGTTAGACACGGATTCTAGTGATCGGAGGAGGCGTGGTAGTCGATTTACCCTTTTCTGCATTAAAAAGGAATATTTTAATAAAAGGGAAAAGTGCTCCATGAATAAAATAATAATAAAATAATGCTCTAGAAGGCTCCAAGAGATCTATAAAAGAAAGGGAGGAGGCCATTGGGAGATATCTTTGGAGTAGATCATTTGCTTGTGTATGAGAGGTTTGAGGACGTCGTTCTCTACTTCAGCCGTAGCCCCAGGACGAAAACCCTCGGGTGATTTGTGAGTGTTGGATGGAAACCCAATACTCTTGAGGAGACTTCACTTATAAGTTTCACAGAGCTTCAGAGATTGGTGTGAGGATCATTCAGATCTTCAACTTGGGCTTCATCATTTTCAGTGGGTTTAGTGACAGCTGTTGCCGGAGGGAGAGTGCAACAGTTTAGTTTTGGGAGGCCATCGCCGTGTAGTAGTGTAGCAGATTATATTGTTGGCCAGTTTTCTATCTCAGCACTTTCTGGGTCAGATCTATATGTAAACCCCTCTTATTAGTTATAATAAAAGCTGAGATTCTTCTGTTCTATATGGTATTTGATTGCAGTATTTATGTGTTCAATTTTACATGGCAATCTTCTGTTGAATAAATGTTGATTTTTCGGTATAATTTGGGGTTTAAGTAAATTTATGCAAATTCAGTAAAATATCCCATTCGGGGATATTACATAAAGCAAGGGTTTAGAGGTCAAACCCTAGGCCTCAAGCCTTGTAGAAGCACTTGCCCAAGTAGCTCAAAAATTTTGGGTGAAGAAACCATTTGAAAATCATAATTTTGGAGACCAAAATCTTGCAAAACAAATTGTTAGAGATAAAATGTCAATCCTTTGAAGAAACCCTTGTTTGTAATGAGATCTAGCTCTTGTGGGGCTAATGGCCTTTTTAATGCTTGGAAAATAGGTCCCAAACACTAGCCCTTTAGGTTGGGTAAGGGTAAAGGGCTAGGGCCTTCAGAAAATGAGTTCTTTCCCCGATTTGAAAATAAGCAACTTGCAAAAATAGCCTCAAAACCCTAGACGTCTAGGGTTCGTCTAGGGTTTATGAGGTCTCCAATGCCAATTTCTTCCTTTAGATCTGAATTTTGCTGCATAATTTTCAGTGGCTGACTTTGCAAAATTTTCTAGAGACTAGATCTTACCTTTAAGGGCTTAGATCTAGCTCTTCTTCCACTTGATCCCATGATCCAACCTGCAAGAAATAGAAATACAACACCCAAACCCCAAATATATACAAAATAAATCTAAAAAAACCCCAACCCAAGTTAGAAAAATAATTTACAATTTAAAATTACAAAATTATTTACAAATTATACAACGGTTTTTAAATGAATTTTGAGAAAATAATTTTTTATAATATTTTTCCTTTGAAGAATGGCTAAAATGCTTCAGAAAATTTTTGCTCACTTATAGCCCTAGTGAAGATTTAATCCACCATATAAAAACTAAGGATTCAAGCAAAATGATCCTTGCCCACAGTATGTGAAATTGGATACCAAGGATTGAGTACCTGCAAACACTATGTATTATCTCAAAATAATCACATAAAACACGACATAGGAATCCCGTAGTCAATACATACCACAGATCAACGAACAAGAACACTTCGAGTTGCACCTCAAAGTCTTATTATAGTAGAAAAAATAGTTCTTAGCGGGACAATAGTTTACAAAATGCTTCAGCAACAAATTCTAGACAGAGATCAAGATGACTAGAGACTCAATTGACTCTAATTTATAGATAAGTCCTCCAAATGGAAAAATAATGACTAGTTTCTTTGATCCTTGTCAAAATAATCTTGGTTGTTGATAAACATTTCAAGATCTTTTAATCTTGGCCCTTGATTTTTTTATTTTTATTTTGAAGAATTTTCGAATTTATCATTTAACTCTACATTAATTAGCTCAAAATTAATTATTTTGAGTTAATTTTCTAAAACATCTGACTTTGACTTAACCACCAAGGCCCAAGCGTCCCAATTGTTTTTGAAATATACAATATTTTCTTGTTGGAGGACTTTTAAAATTGACTCTTTTAAGACCCGTGAATTTTTCCATTTGGAGAATTTATTTTCCGAAGACAATTTAAATTTGACTCTAATTAATTAATTTTCTGGCTTAGGATTTAATTTTATTTTTCCAGAAAAATTAATTAATTTACACATGAGGGGATTTAATATTTTTCCAACCCTCTAATACATAAGATTTTACATTTATAAGACTCAAAGAGGGAATACACAATAGGCTGAGGACTTCAAGACACATAACCCATCTGCGACAAAACATGATCTAGTAGACCAAGTGATTTGTAATAAAATAATTAAGCCAACTAGCTTAAATTATTCCCAAACCACTTTTACATTAGACTTGACTAAAACACTAGGACTCACCTAAGATTTCGACAATAAATTTCACCCCAATTTTGGGGGTTTAAGCTGGACGGGAAAAAACTCTTCTAATTAACCGTGTTTAGAAACATAGGTAATCAGTGAGGTTAAAAACCCTTCTCGGATGAAATTCATCATCAAAATTATAGGCTTACCTAGGTTGTTACATAGACCCAAGGTCTTACTAGGATCATTTATATCATATAACTTGCAGAATGAGGTGACCATGACACATGGTTCGCTGATAGGTGATCCGATCCTGTTGGAAAAATTTTACACTTCCGCTTCCTTAGAACTTTGACAATTTGAGTGCAACAAGTCCCAACCTCTCTAAGGGGAATACCTAAGGAAACAATTAGATAAGATGACCACTGTCACCTTGATAGTTTCTCCCCTCACTTATACATTCAGGAGATGGTTCTCTACCTAAGGGGGGGATTCCCTATACCTAATCCTTAGCCTATTTTTTAAGTACAAGTGAGTGAAGGTTGTTAGAATATAAATGAGTTTGATCAAAGGATACTTGGGAGACTTCCTGAATGATTAATGATTTAGAGGTCAAAATACCAAATGTGAAGTATTTCAAGAAAAATGTTTATAATGATCTTATATGCATCAAAGATTAATTCATTGAGAGCTATGCAAGTGCTTATAAACATATATATTTCTGGGCAAGAGAACAAAAGTAAAAATGGCTTTCCGTCAAAGGTATGCCCCATGCTACAACTCTCCAATATATTGACAGGCTCGAACAATAGTACTTGGCCCAATATTTCAAAGAACCAAACAAGGATAGATCATGTTTATAATGATCTTATATGCATCAAAGATTAATTCATTGAGAGCTATGCAAGTGCTTATAAACATATATATTTTTGGGCAAGAGAATAAAAGTAAAAATGGCTTTCCGTCAAAGGTAAGCCCCATGCTACAACTCTCCAATATATTGACAGGCTCGAACAATAGTACTTGGCCCAATATTTCAGAGAACCAAACAAGGATAGATCATAATCTTTGCCATACTACCCAATCACCATGGTATTGTTGAATTTTGTAGTTATGGTCGGTCTTCATAATTAATATTTTAGCCCTTGAAATTTATAAAATGAAAAATGTAAGACATGTTCTTCATGTCATTTTGTTTTAGCCATTAAAAAGATTAATTTAAGACATGTTCTTCATGTTGGTTTCAAAAGAGAAAATTTTGAATTTTTGCCTCCAAAGTGTCAAGTCAACCCTCCTTCAAGTCAAGTTGGCCCCAGGCAAAGAGACACCCATTCGACCAACCAAATCACTATATATACTTGACTCATCCTCCTCCACAAGGAACAATTTGATCTCTCACAAGACAAAATATCTTCTGTGCATCCAAGCGAAGGAGTAGAAAGATAAGGACGAAGAAGGACGAAATCATCTAAAGCATCTCTCTCTATCTCTTTGACTTCTCACGTTTGTCTTCTCTCCTCCTCTAGCTTTGCACGTGTGACTTTCTGGGCAGATTCTGGGCAACATATTCTAGGAAAGAAGGTCGAGTTTCTAGGAGGCTGAACTTCAGCATAGACAGATCAAGGAAGGTTGAGTTTGTTAGGCAGAGGATTGACTTGACAAGAGGGAAATTTTACCAGGTTTGACCATTGTATTGTTGGTCATTTTGACCATCATATTTGACTAGCAGAATTAGTTGTATCTCTTGTTGAACTGAAGAATTTCTCTAAGGAAAAGGTTGCTGGGCTTTTCCCCTAAGTGGGTTTTCCTAGGGTAAATCTTGTGTTATCTTTGTGCATTGTGATGTCTACTGTCCTTGTGCATTTATCGTTGAATTTCTAAAGTGTAATTGCTTAATAATAAATTGGAAGTGCTAAAAATATCTACATCATTAAAAGTAATTATCATTTTTTTTCCGAAAATAGTGCTTGCATCTATTGCAGTTAAAAAATCTACATGGTATCAGAGCTTTGGTGAAGGAAAGGACATTGAGATTACTCTCAAAAAGATTTGGTGAAGGAAAGGACATTGAGATTACTCTCAAAAAGATTTGGTAAAGGAAAGGATATTGAAGATCACCCTTGAAAAGACCTACATTTACAATCTGATCCTACCGTCGGAATGGCTTCAAATTTGGAGGGCTCCTAGGAGACACAACAACACAATAGGAGCGAATTTTTGTGATGGGCAATTTGTGAGAAATGTGATGCCCTAAGTTCCCTATGGAGGCTAGGCCTAGAAGAAAAAGGGAAAGTTGATAAAGATTATGTTTTGATGATCACCTATGGAGGACCAGTGTCTAATTCTTTTGGGGAAATGGAGTCTAGGATGTTTAAATGATTTGAATAGATTCATTTAGTCAAGGAGGCATATAAAACAATTTCGCATAGCAATTAGGGCGTGGACAATTGCTTCAAGGTATTTACACTTTGATATGTAATATGCGATGACTTATCAAGATAAAATTTCAACAAAATATCTTGAGGAACATTCTCTTATTCAAACATGGCCCATGACCTGATGCAACACTATAAAGAGACAAATTTCCACCAGTTCACACAAGAAAAACAACAAATTTCAGCCTGGTATAGCGAAAATCCCCAACGGCATGGATGTGACATAAAAAAGAGTGACAAAATAGCATTAAAAAGTACTTACATGTGAGAACAAGTATATCTAATCATCATCATATGCCAATATAGAAGTTCCAAGACAAAAGTGAAAAGATCCAAACATCAAAATTCATCCATCCATCCAATTTTGTCCTCCAAAAAGAATAGCGAAAATCTCCCAAGAGAAAATGATCCAATCCAAGTGATGATGACCAAATGATTCCATCACACTTCTATTTATGCACTTCCTAATGAATTTGATTTGGCTAATTTGGTCTAATTTATCCCCTAGAATAAAATAATGTGCATGATAACAATAACTTTTGGTGATAAGCCCACGAAATAGCTCAATAATACATGAAAAAGCCTCTCAAGAGGGTCGAATGATCAACAAAGTGAGCCATTGGGCCTTTGAGGAGGCCTAATGAAGTCCAAAGGTGCCGTGATGTAGAAATGGAGTCCCATCATAGTAGACAAGGGGTTGGCCCCTTGTTCTCCAAGCAAAAACCTATGGTGCTTCCAAGTGGGTGTGGGGGAACAAGGTCACCCTCATGGGTCTCCAAATAGATCAGAAGCGCTTGTAGACCATCTGTAAGGGCTGGAATGATGACATCTGCAACAGGGAATAATTCTATGGATCCTAGAACATCTACCAAGTGTGTGGTGCATCTATGGAGCTGACTGGGGATGGTGAACCAGGTGCATCACCCTCATCCCAAAGGTGGAATATGGGCAATCAACGAATGCTGTTGGGGATCCATGAAGTAATCTCAGCTATGGTGGAGGCCCATAGCTCTCAATGCTCACCCTACAAGTGCCAATGTGGCCCTATGGAGGGCTAGGACCCCGTATAGGGAGACCAAGCCTTAAATGGAAATTCACTTGCAATCCTGCATAAGATCCAATGCGTCTCCTTGCTTTCCTTTACAACAAGTCATTAGAATAATCAAGTAAAAGCAATGTGGAAAAAGTCGAAGTCGGGATTAAATCGACAAGGGTCCAAAAGTTGAAAAACTCGATAAAGTCGGGAGTTTTTTGAAAAATTCGGCAAAAAGTCGGCAAAACTAAAAAAATACAAAAATATTCATTTTTGGAAAAAATCCTGACTTTTTAAAAAAAAATTAAAAAATTATTAAAGAAACTACCTCACTCAAGATTTTTTCGAAAAAGTCGGCAAAAAGTCGGGACTTCGAGGATAAAATCGCGACTTTTTCAGGGATGAAAAAGTCGGCAAAAAGTCGGCTGATAAAGTCGGCTCCAAGAAAAATTCGGGATTTTTTCAAAAAGTCGGGACTTTTTGCCGACTTTTTCCACACTGAGTAAAAGAGCTTACAAGTCATGGAACCAATGGGGCACTTCATGGTGGCATGCCCTTCCATAATGGGCTTTGGTATGCCCCAGTGTCTCCAAGCTCAATAGGGGGTTAGTCAAGGACCCTATTAGGTGGTTTGAACGTCTAGAGGGGGTGACATGTTTGTGGTACATCCCTCAAATGGTAGGTGGCAACAAATGATATAATGATGGAACAGAGTAGGGATCAGGGAAAACATCCAGACCACATGTTAAGGAGCTAGGGTAGCTAAAATGAGGGAAGCCCACACCAGGGTATATGAGTGTAGGAGGGAGAAAATCGTGGTATATGAGTTACCCCAACCTTTGTTTTTCCACCCTTCTTCATATGAATTTTCCCTTTTATTGATTTTTCTTCATAACCACTCGGGGCTCCAGGGGATGAGAGCATGATGCGTAATATGTAGCAGTGAATACCCCCTTAAGGTGGGGTGGTTCATCACCTAGCAGGGGTTGGGACAATCATGGTTTCCTTAATGATGGAGGGGGCTCATCTAGGGCCCATAGGAACCAGGGTGATGGCCATGAATCAGGGGTAGAGCTCATGTTTGACTTTTTCCAACATGCTAAATTTATATGTCCCGACCATCTTTTGCATTTTGTGGCACATTTCCTGTTGAGAGTGGCCAAGTTATGTTTTTCCCTTTCTTTTTAGCTCAATCAACCTCCGAGGCATCGTTCCAGGCCCGACCCAAGGTGTGGACAAGGGGAGGGGGAGGCTAACCCTATGCGGACCCGGATGAGAACAAAGATGAATGGGGATTAAGTGAGTGGAAGGGGAGTAATGTAGGTAGTATCGGTAAGCGGGACCATACAACCAAAATCGAGATTTCTCATGTAGTGCCAAACCTAAAGCCAAATGGTCACTAAAGGAGATCCCACGGGACTAGGATACAAGGGTAACCACGAAATTGGGCAGTGGAGACAAGAATACAAGCTTAACTCATTCTTTCCGTTGAATCCCCCCCACTAATCCATGCCCAAAAATTCCCATGACAAGTAAGGAAAATTACTCAACTATACCAATGAAAAGTCATACCTTTGGGGTCAGGAGGCCCACCTTCAAACATACATTCATGACAAGTGGTCGAGGGACCACATGGCTGGCTCAGGTGGCAGAAAAAATGGCACATCGAGCTATCTGGTGGCTACAAGGGGCTGCCGGCTTAGGACCATCTAGGAGAAATTTTTTCTCCTATACACTATCCACAAGTGGTGGGTAAGAAGATCAAAGTGGGATATCCAAGACCCATGACCAACCCTCTAGATGCCAAGTCAAACCCTCCTTTCAGCACAGTAAATCCATTAGCAAGAGACCAACACCAAATTTTCAACAAGAGATGTGATAAGGTAGATCTTCCATAAATCAAACTTCAAGAGACATTCTTCATTAACTTCAGGGTTCGGCCTTCCTCTTCTTCTACGATTTTTCGGACCAAATCATCCAAATTTGTGTGTCGAAATGAGCTCCAACTCATCCTCTATTTATACTGTCCAGAGGGGTGCGAATAGACATGTCCAATGGGGTTGGGCCGACTTGGCATCTAGAGGGGTTTTTGACACAAATTACATATTAAAAATTATTTTTCCTTTTTCTTTACAATAGGTCAAAATAGGACTTTGACTCTATGACTCAGCAAAACCTAGAAGCACGAAGAACATGGTTATCTAAATAAAATAATAATTCTTGAGCATGTAACTCACGTTTAAAAAATAAATAAATTTCTTTTTCTTCTTTTGTGTTTTAGATAAAATATATAATGACATAAGTACAATGACAATTATGAAGGCAGAACCTAGTTACATTTTCCAACACTCCCTCTTAACTAGAGAGGTATTCATAATTCCATAACTATTACAAGGACACTTCTCCAATTAAAATATTCTCTTAACAAGAGTCAGATTAATGAGCCATTCTCAAGCATCAACATCATAACCAACAAATACTATTCCAGGGATCTAGATACCACCTAGGCCACTGCCAAGGTATCAACCCAATATCTTTCAGGGATCTAGGTACCACCTAGGCAACGACCAAGGCACCAACCCAACATATTTTAGGGATCTAGGTACCATCTAGGCTATTGCCAAGGTTCCAACCCAACATCTTTTAGGGATCTAGGTACCATCTAGACTATTGCCAAGGTACCAACCCAACATCTCATAGGGATCTAGGTACCATCTAGGCTACTGCCAAGGTACCAATTCAACATCTTTTAGGGATCTGGGTATCTAGGCTACTGCCAAGGTACCAACCCTATGTACCATCATACAAGTTACCCAGCCTAAGGTACAACAATTCTATGTACCATCATATAGGCTACCCAACCTAAGGTACAACAATAAGTCACCATGATTTGGTCAACGTCTCAACCTCATGATAAACAGACTAGTACATGTTTTCCATCACCAAGGTCAAACCTCCAGGAACATCCGTATTCCAACAACACAGGGTTGGCCAAACCCTAGATGACATTCAACTCCTCACGTCACAAGGTCAAAACCCTAAAGGATCCTTACATTACAGGGTTTCCATTATCTTGGTCAAACCCTAACATCACAGGCCTCACTCTCGGCCAAAAAGCTCACTCAACGAGTAATCTATCCTGACAAAGGCACCCACCCTTATAGAGTGATTGGGCCAACAAAAAAAGGCGCCTACTCTTTTGAGTCACTAGGCCTTAAGGATCATTCTGTTGAAAAATGTGTAACTAGGTTTTGTCTTCATAAATATGAAATGTACTTTTGATTCTTGTAAATTGTAAAATGAAAGAAAATTATTATTATTATTTTTGGAGCATGGGTTTCATGCTCAAGGTCTTATATTTTATAGGTCAAGTACCCATTGAGTACTTCTAGGGTTTGTCCTAGGTCAAGAAGTCAAAAGAGTCATTGTCATAAGTTGAAGAACCCTTCGGGCACATTGTAACTTGTAAAGAAAATCATTTTTGTCAATAAAAGTGTCAAAATACCCTCCAAGATCAAGTCGGCCTGGCAACTAGCAAGTCGACCTAATTTGAGGAGCCACGTCCATCTTTGAGAAGCCTATATAAAGGAGGAAACTCGACATCCTTGAAGCACATTCATCACTCACTCATCCAAGCGAAGGAGGAAGAGGAAGAAGGCAGAGAAGAAGGAAGAGGACGAAGAAGACTTGGTTTTGGGCTATTTCTCTCTCACACGTGTGATGGGAGGCTAGTTTCTACTGCAGATATGTGGTTTTCCTCTACAAGTTCGATCTTGAAGGAGAGAAGGAAAGAAGGTGAAGCGAAGGTCACAAGAATCCATCTCCAAGCTCTAGAAGTCAGAGAAATCCAAGTGAAGGTCTTAAGAAGTCTCGAAAGGCTAAAAGAAGCTCACACGTGGCAACAATAATTGCAGGAGGGCAGAATGTTGATTTGGGTAGCATCGGATGTGCACTAAGTTTCAAATTTGGTAGGGAGTCTTAGACACATGTATTCCAGAGAACCCATAAATCATTTTGGGAAATTCCACCCGGATTGTGTTTTATTAAAATAATTAATTATTTTAAAAGGACCCTAAGTCTAAATGTAGGAAAATAAAATAATTAAAGTGAATTAATAAAATATGGGTGTGAATGTTCTAGAAAAAGCGGATCAAGTCAAAAGTTAATCTTAGTCGTTGATTAGAGATTTAATCTTAGCCGTTGAAGTTTCAACGAGAAGATTAGAAGAAGGGCTTAAAGGGTCATTTGGAAAAAACATAGTAAGGATCAAGAGATCAAATTTCTGAAGTGAGCAGTGCTCATCGATGAAGAGATTCTTTGTAGAGAGGGGCAGGGATAGTATATGAAGATAAATATTTCTCAGTCAGAGAATCATTAGCAGAGAACGCAGAGAGATATCTAACAGAGGCAACGCAGAGCCAGAGAGGTTGACGCAGAGCCACGTAGGGCTACGCAGAAGCCAAGAGGGAATCTAGAAATTTACTCAAGGAATCGATTGCAGAAGCTGGGAGCCGGGGTGTGAGACCGAGAGGCAGGAATTGAAGTTCTTGGGCAGCAAATCGATCAGCAGAAGGGGTGACACTGTACTTAGGAGGGTTGACGCTGGGACTACGTAGAGGCAGTGCAGAGGCTGTCAGGGGTAACTCATTCAGTGGCTGGATCAACCAGGATTTCCTGTGATAGTGTGAGGTAACCTCACTAATCTCTCCGTCAGTGATATTCTCTGTAACTAGATTGCCAGGAGAGGCATCCAGAGATTCTATTCAGAAATTACTACTACTTAATAATAAAACCCTCAGCTGCTGCACCGGTTTTCCTGCATCGGGTTTTTTCCACACTTGTATTTTTTCGCAGTTTATTTAGTGAAGGTTGCAGTGTGTTTAATTTGTTGTTGACGTAGCAATAAACTGAATAATTAATTTATCAGTTAGAAGAGTTAATACCAGTTGCTGCAATAGGATTCCAGATTTAAGGAATTTTCACATGGTACAAGAGGCTAGAGCTTCTATAGCTGAGTGTAGGAGGAACAGAATAACCGATCCGTAGATCTAGCGTTGGTGAAGCCGGGATCAAAGAGCTGCGTAAGCAACAGATCGATCTCTCGAGTGATTGCGTAGTCCAAGCCAGGAGGGCTAGTCCCTGCAAGGAAATCTCTCTTTGAGTGAGTCGATAGAGAGGTATGATTTTCCAGGTTGCAGAGGCAGAGGGAGCAGCGCAGATCAACAAATGGAGGGATGCAATTTTCTGCGCAACAGTGATTGTGGGTGCAAAAGCGTCAGGAAGACTAGCTGGAGACACTATGAGGGAATTTTCTTCCTCAAGGAATTCCTAGCTGAGAAATTCTATTTTTTGAGAACTAAGCAACAATATTGGGTGGCAAATCTACCATCTCCAGCATGGAGTGCGTAGGCCAGGCCAGTAGCTGCACAGAGGAGAGAGAGGGAGCGATTCGACATTTTTGTAGAGAGGGCCTCAAATGGGCAGGATCCATGGAAGAGCAACAAATTAGATCCAACCGCTGCAGATTTATTACATGGATTAGTATCCTTGCTGCAGGAGCCCAGCAGAATCAGTAGCAGGAGGATCACAGTGTCAGCAGGAATAGTCAGTCATTTAGATGACAACTTCATATCTAGTTGCATTCTAGTTTCAGAGGGAGACAGTTGCATAACTAGTTGCAGTGACACAGACAGTGTGAATTGCCCAGTTGCAGCATGTAGGTGCAGTTCCAGCCAGGAGATTCCCAGTGCAGAGCTACGCAGTCCAGTTTCCAGCATAGAAGGACAGTGCGAGTTGCTAGGAGGGAGCAGAGAGATTTCCCATAGGGAGATTGAAACTCAGAGGGAGTTTAGTTTCATAGGGAGTAGTCCTATGGAAGCTAGTACTTCAGGATTTAAGGAGACCAAACTCATTATTGTAGTAGTTATAGTAGTTGTGCAGAAGCATCAGCAGAGCAGTAGCAATAGTAATATGAGTAGGTCAAAATTCACCATGATCGCTCACATATCGCTAGGGGAGTGTTGGGGTGATCTGGAGCTGTAGACCCAGAGATCTCATAGATGGGCAGGATCCTTGAGGAATCCACCTCTCGAATCAATACCTTGCTACGGGAGCCCAAATCAGATGTAGTAGGATGGACGAGTGCCAGTTGGTACAATAGTATTAAAAATCGGAACCGGTGACCGGACCAGTGGACCTAATGAACCAGGTTTCTGACCGGAAGCGGTCTAACTGGTACTGGTAAGGTCTAAACGAACCGGTTTTTAAAAAAATACATTAAATAATTATTTTTTAATAAAAAACTATTTTTAAGATCTGCAACCATGATTCCAAGCCAATAGAGACAAAATATGCAAAGTTTGCTCATTTATATACCATGTAAAGGTGAATATATCAAAATGACACCGAGTGCAATACATATCATCGAAAAATACATAAGCAATGAGGCTCCAAATGGCCCATAAAGTCCAAAAACAATGCTACAAGCTATGAGGCCATTGGCCTAATACAAGACTACAAGTCTAGAGTCTAGACTCTACAGTGTACACATGAATCATGATCAATCATCAAATTCGTCACCACTACTAGACACAGGATCAACATCAGCAGCTGCATAGACATCATCTGGATTAGAGTTTGAGGATGCCTCAGCCTCAAGCTCATCTGCAACCTTAATACCATTGCCACCAATAACAATAGAAGTGGACCTAATGGAAACACGAGTTACTCGAGCTGCATGACTAGTGCCTTCCATTGGTTTTTTGCCTTTCCTTGATGCAACTATCAATCTTGGGTCTCCGTCTGATGGCGCCACCAAATCTGCTTCAAGTTCATCCCCCGGTAATGCTGCATCAAAATCAAAATCTGCCTCAAACACTAGATCTTCAGTCTCCTCCACCCATTCTGATGTTGGATCAATATCGTCCAACACAATGGGATCTAGATCAGGGGTTTTGTTCATCAGTTGGTTCCACCTCAAGCAAAGGTTGTATTGCACAAACACAAGATCATTTAACCGTTTCTATTCCAAACGATTTCTCTTCTTTGTGTGTATGCGCTCAAAAACAGACCAATTGCGCTCACAACCTGAAGCATTGCAATTTTGGCTGAGTATTTTAATTGCAAACTTTTGCAATTGAGGACATTGGCCGCCAAATGACTCCCACCAATGTGCTGCAAATAAAAGACATTAATTAGTAACGTAGTTCATTTTATTACTTATTTACAAGCAATTTAACTTGAAAAGAAAAACAAATTGGAATTTCTTACCTGGTTGATCCACATCTCTTGCCATTTTCACCAAGTTCTTTCCAAAGGTACCAGCTGCCATACTGAAAAGAGTAAGTTGTTTATGTGTTTCCAACAGGTCTGCACGGATAGGGACCATGCGCTCCAAACAATCAATCAATCCAGATCTGACCTCCCCATCTCGCTGATCTCCTAGCTGAGCTTTATAATGATACTTTGGGTTCAAAAAATACCCAGCTGCATGTATAGGACGATGGAGTTGATTGTTCCATTTGTTATGAATGATCTCCCATATACAACCATATTTAGCTAACCTGTCCCTGTAAACTGCCCGTATTTGCTCCTTTGCCTGATCCATAGCCTCATAAATGTATCCCATTGCCATCTTTTCCCCATCCACCATCCTTAGCACCTTAACAAGGGGCTCAGTAATTTTTACAAGCTCTGAAGACCTTCTCCAAAAATAATTGTCAAAGACTTTCTTTTTGGTGTCTTTTCCATCTTTTCTACAAGCCCACTGAGATTCAGTCCAATCATTAGAAGAAAACATTTCTTGCAGGTTTTTCTATTGAGAATTGAGACATTGCAACGTGAGGAAGTGAGTTGCAAATCTCGTAATTGCAGGCCTAACAAGTTCTTTGTCCCTAGTGTTTTTCCTCATTAGGCTCAATACCCATGAGTGGTTGTAAATGCATTTTGTAATGCACTTGCCATGCTCTACAATGGTTTTTACCCACTCAACTTTGCCTATGTCCTCAAGCATGAGGTCTATGTAATGTGCAACACATGGAGTCCAAAATATGGTCCTATACTTGGACTCAAGCAACTTTCCAGCAAGAACATAGTTTGAGGCATTATCTGTGATGACGTGCACAACATTCTGCTCCCCCACTTCCTAAATAATCTCATCCAAAAGCTCAAATAGAAGGGTTGCATCCTTCACCTTATTAGATGCATCAACTGATCTCAAAAACATTGTGTCTTGAGGGCAAGAAACAAGGAAGTTAATGATAGTGTAGTTCTTTCCATCAGTCCATCCATCTGACACGATGGAACAACCTGTTTTGAGCCATGACTCTCTATAGTCAGTCAAATACTCATCAATGGAACAAATCTCTTTTTGCAAAAGAGATCCCCTCAAGTCATGCACAGTAGGGCCTTTGAAGCCCTTTCCTGTAGCTAAAATAGAGTCCCACATAGCTTGGTAATAAGGTGAGCGAGAAACATTAAATGGGATATCTGCATCATACCACCATCTAGTAATGTACTGATAAGAAGTTTCTTTGCATTGTTTTTTCCAATGTTGATCCAAAGTGGGTTGATGACTTAGCTGGGAGGAAGTGGCTGTGGGATTAGCAGTGGATGAGAAATAACTCTGGATGTTGGGTCTCTTTGTTGGTTTTGATTTTTGGCCAACAGGAGGAACATAGTGAAAGGGATCATTGGTGGAAGGGATAGAAGTGGAGTCTTGAACGTCATAATCATCATAGCCACTCTGTCTCAAGGTTTCTATTAGTTCCCTCTTCCTTGCAATTTCATCTTGGATGGCCTTCTCCCTAGCCTTAGTCTCCTCAAACTTTTCAAACTTGGCAAGGTATTATGCCCTAACAGGACCTATCACTTCATTAGGTGCATCACATGGCTTTACTTGGCCTCTTATCCCAGCCAAGTGTTGTTTTAATCTAAGAATACCCCCACCTCCAATAGGTTTTTCACAAAATTTGCATATCATCTTTTCGTCAACCACATCACAATGGGCCCATGCACTGTCCTTGGATTTTGGAGCCATCTTGACTTGAAATAATTGAAATTTGGAAACAAATCTGCCATTTAAAAAAAATTGCAGCTAAGATAAATGGACAACCAAGGCTAAATTTATGAAACAAAATGCACATTCAAACATACAAAATTTGATAGCATAGGACAAGAGATTTGACAGCAATAGCATAGCTAAACACATAAGAAAATAAACAAATGAACAACAATGAAATGATGGATTTTTCAAGTGAAAATCCTTACCTGGCAATGAAAATTAGCTTCCTTAGCCTCCTCTTGAAGATGCCAACTCTACTAACAACTCCAAACTATCTCCAAAATAGCTCCAACTCCAACTCCAAGCCTCCAAGGTCACTGTGCCAGCAAACACTCAACACTCTCCAAGCTCTCAATCAAACTCACAAAAGCTGCAAATGAGATGGTGTGAGACAAATGAGAGGCTGCCCCTGCTTATAAAGGATTGAGGAGGGTGTTTTTGGAGGGAAACAACCCTCCCCTTCCCTCCAAATCAACGCTAAACCGACATTCTGTCCGTGCGTGGGTCCCAACAGCCGGTTAATAGCAGACCAACTAGTTAAGGACGAAACTGACTGGTTTATCCATAAATTGGCCGGTTCCGTCCTTAACCGGCCGGTCAGCACCAGCTTGCCCAAAATTTCATGCGAAGGAGGGGGTTCAACTGGGTTTTTTCATCGGCCAGGGCTCTGACCAACCGGTTTCACCCGACTGGTTTTTAATACTATGGTTGGTACATAGGAGTGCAGAAGTGACAATGCAGTGGTTAGCAACGCCAGAGTCTAAGTAACACAAAGCAGAGTTGGCAACATCTGCAACATCAAGCCATCACACTCAAGATTGATCATGACCTCATAAGTCCGAGTCATGGCCATGACTTCTAAGACCTTAAGCTTTCTCCCAAATGTAGAGCTTACAAAGTTGTATAAATTCCGAAAGGCTCCTACTATTAGTCTGAAAATTCTCTTCATAATATCATCATTGTGGGGAGGGAAGGGTACTGTTATCCTCAAAATATCACTGAAACAAGAGGCGGCTATAAGCTTGACTCTCTCACTTGGATGTTCTAGGAATCTAGCTTGTACCAATGCAAGCATAGATGGCTCCAAAGCCTAATTTAAACTCCAATCAGATTGCTCTACCTTTGAAAGGCAGGATTTCAGTTTTTCTAACATGGGAAAGTCATTTTCTGATCTTCCACTCTTTAAGTCCATCCCAAGTGCGTAAAGCAAATTTCCCACTTCTTCCTCCTTTTGTAAATTCCTCGGATGCCTTTGTTGGAGCAAATTATGTACCTTCTTGGAGAAGGGTTTGCTGTTCTGTTTTGTTTTCTGGTCTTTTGATGCATGGTGGTTCAAGGATTCCACTGCTATTTTTATTTTTCTCAAACTGTTTAGGAATCCCTCCATGGTTCAACCACTGATATGGTCACTGTTTTCTGAGTTTTTATAGTGGGGTAGATGTAGTTGTTTTGTTTTTGTTTTTGTCAAACAGTTCAAATACATACTGCTGTAGGTGAAATATTTTATTGGTGCTAATCGCCAACACACAGTGACATGTACCGGAGGTATTCAGCTCTAACCAACAACTGATATCTATATTTTAAGCTCATAAAAAAAACTTCATAGACAAGACATAGCAACCTGTCTCAATGATATTCAGAAATTTATATAATGGAACCTGGTTATGTAGTCTATGGAGAACGCGTCAACTGGAGAGTGCATACCAGCAACAACAAATAAGCCCGTCTCCCAATTATCACGCTCTAGAAGGATGACCTTAGTTTTGTCCGTTCATGTCGGCACGTCAAGCTCGAATTTTCACTGTTCTGGAAGTGAAGAGATACACATAGAGAACAAAGTTTGCATATGCTTCTCCCTCAATTTAAGAGTGGAACTCGTCCCCGCAAATCGTTCCTGTCTTCACCAATAATCAGCTGGAAGTTTCTGGCCCAATGATTATCCGAGCTCTATGTAACAACGGATAGGAATTCTGGAATTAGACAATGGGCATCATTCAATAGAAGTCTTAATTCTGTCAGTACGCAATAGCGTCCTCGACCTTCAGCAAGGGCACTTCGCTAAGTCTCAAGTAACAACTAGCTAATAAAATCGCTGACATATGAAGGTCTTGGCCCTTAGATATGGTCACATGTTTCCCTGATTTTGGTACTCAACCAACAATAAAACTGAATGTTGTTTATCTTCTCTCCCTCTTTTTTTTTTTTGTTCCTCTGCATTTAACTTCAGCCACGGGGTTTATGGGTGCAGTGGTTCTCCTTCAGCAAAGTGGTCTGAGTCTTGTGAGTTGGAAATGTATAAAACAAAGAAAGGGAAACTCATCCCCCAGACACCAGCAAACTTGCCGCTCTTCTCCCACTAATTTCGCTTAGCCAGTGAGACTAAGAATGCGTGCCTTTCTCCAACCACACACAACCAACAGAGTTAAGGCTCTTGTCCTTCACAAAATGCGTAGAATACACAACTCCTCTAGCAAAACTCGAATTTTAGCCAATCGTTTTCACAAAGAAATCCGCTAGCCCCAACAAACTCGTCACCTTAGCTTTAGAAAAATTCGGCTTCCAAGCACTGTCGAATTACTGGAATAATTTATCTTTTCAGAGTGTGTATTCCACAATCGATGAGAATGCCTAGGTGCCAATCACGTCAGATCTTGGGCACACCGATAGCAATATCGACTATGGTCTGGTGGCTTCGAAAGCGGCTCCTACGAATTTGTTTCTCACAATAATCACAAGTGTCGGGTAGATGGACGACTTGTAATTAAAGCAAGGGGAACTTGGCTCCAATTAATTATTAAATTGGCCCAAAATTCTTCGATTAAAATGCGGCTTCCCAAAACAATTTCACGACTTCTTTGATAAATTAATCTGACCACCCTTTATAAAATGATTCTTAACTGTAGGCCCTTTAATAATTCTACGACCATTGCAAAATAGTCCTGCTCAAATGTAATGATATAGTTTGGCAGCTCCCGCAGGCAATTTGGTGCACGTAATATCAGAAAATTTGGTCTTTAAACCCTGCTGATTTGATCCGCCAACGTGGAGGAAAGACACCAATGTAGAGGAAAGAGTATACCGACCCCTTTACGCTGGGAGAATAGCCACAAAATTTATTTCTATGAGAAAATTCTGTCATCACACACGTCCCTCAATTACATTGGCAAGATAATGAAAAAATATAGCTCCCGAATTAGAATTCATATGGACGCTTTGGCATGTACAAATGGTTGAATGCTTATTAAGCAGACGACAAATCCAAAGAAAATTTGTCTAGTATCGATATTTTGTAGAGTAGCTAACGCCCCAAATAGATTTCTCCGACAAATAAAGAATTCAATCTAGAAATGATTTTCCTTCGGCACCTCAAAATTAATTTTCTTTATTTGTGGCTTATGTGGAGTCCACATCACTTGGTAACTCAACTTTGACCTTTAGATGAATTTTCACCTCATTTCCACATCATTTGAGCATGTGTGGATATTTATTTTTCTTCATTTATTCAATTGTTGGGTTTATTTATTCTCACATTATCCACTAAACTCGGGAAAAGTGGGTTTGATGGTCTGTAAATTATTTTTTACCCCTCAAAGTGTGCCATAGTAGAAAGTTGAGGGTGAGAGGTGTAATTTTGAGCACACATACCCCATACAACTTCTCTAGACATCACTTATTACATTATTCATTCATATTTTATTCAAATTTCCGCCCTGCGGGAAATTTAAAAAATAACCCCTAGACCGAACAAAATTGCACGAAATTTTACGAGTGATCTAGTATATTAATATACAATGACTCTAGACACTAGGACTCACCCAAGGTTTCGCCATGAAGCCGCATTCTAGCTTTGGGGTTATGCTTGGAGGAAAAAACTCAATTACTTATTAAGTCCCCGTAAGGATAAAATGATTAACCAAGTGCAAAAAACCTCCCAGAGTAAACTCACTTGATGACAAGGTCCCAAGTTACCTAGGCTTGTTACATGACTCAACTGATCATACTAGCATTACTTTACATCATCCTCGCAGGGCTTGTGGAATCTGAGTACAACAAAAGAAGATGAGAAGAAGTAGAGTTGAAAAACTCTGATAATATGGTGAATTCTAATGGTACATGAAGCCTCTGATACATGCTTGGGCATGGAGTCTTCAAAAAATCGTCAAGTGCCACTGCAGTGGTCAACACCTCGAAAACCACCTCAGAAACTGCCAACGTGGGTCTCAGACACCCTTTGTGTGTGTGAGATCTAACTGATCATCTAGGGTCGGAAGCAACTGGTTAGGGCTTGTTGACCACACTTTGTCAACGACCGCATAGCAGTACACCCCCATTTTTTCAAATGGGGCTTATCATGTTCGAGGTTCACTTCATCCAGATTTCATCGACAGAGGACATTTTGTATAAATGATGTAAACCCATTCTGCATGTTATGATGTAAATGATCTAAGTAAGACCGTCAATGTATGTAACAACCTAGGTAAGCTTAGTATGTTGTTGATGATTTCTATCCTAGGAGGTTTTTTGTCTCACTGATTCACGTAGGTGATCGGCAGAGTTTTTCCCTCTAGCCTCACCCCAAAGTTAGGGTGGATTTTGTCATCAGCATGCTAAGTGAGTCCTAGTGTTTTCTATTGAGTCCTTGTAAAAGTAGTTTGAGCTACTTGGTCTACTAGATCATGTTTTGAGTCGCAGAATTGGGTATTTATTTGAGGGTCTACACAAATGGGTATTCCCCCTTCATGTGTCTAAATGTATCTATCTTATGTAAAGAGGGTTGGAAAAAATAATTAAAATCCCCTCTCAGTTAATTAATTAAATTTTTTGGTCAATTAATAAAAAATCAAAAGCTAGAAATTTAATTAATTTTAGGTCCTAGGTGAGGATAAAATTCTTCAAAGGCAAAATTCGTTGGTCCTTAAAAAATGAATTTTTAAAGGCCCCAGGCCAAGAGAAAATTGAGAATTTTAAGAAATTTTGGACCCTTGGGCCTAGGTGGTTAAGTCAAAGTAAAAAATTTGAGGTAATTAACTCAAAAATAGTATTTTTGAGTTAATTAAGATGAATTTAAATGATAAATTCGTTTTTTCTCCAAATTTATAATTTCGACCATCTAGATTAAAAGATGAACAAATCTTATCGACGGTCGAGATTATTTTGACATGGATCAGCCGAACTAGCCGTTGGAGATTTGTTCTATAAATTAAGAGGTCTTTGTCAGTCTTGAGTCATCCGATCTCAGGATCATGCACTTGTCTTGGAAGGTCTTGTAATTTCTTTTGAGGAATAAAGCATAAAGACTTTGGGGTTACAAATTTTGGTGTTCCTTTTCCAGATCTATGTGATGAATTGTCTCTAAACTCTGCTACTTTGTTTTTGCATTTTATGGTTGATGGCCTTCATGGATTAATCTGCATACAGGTATCTTGTGCAGTTTTCTGGGTTCATAAAATGATATTTTGATTTTTCTGAAGGATCTCATGTTATTTTCTTGAATCTCTATCAATCTAAAGTTCAGATCTGATTGTGCAGGGAAATTTTTTTTAAGATTTGAGCGTCTAGGGAAGTCTTCGGTTGGACCAGCCAACTCTCATATAGCATAAATCTGAAAAGCTCATTATTTGTTAAATTCCAAATCTATCTTACGAAATTGGTGGTTTTGCAGGGTTTTCTAGGGCTTGTGCCTCTCTTTAAAATTTTAAATTTCTAAAAACTGTGCTAAAATGGATTCAAATCTGGCCATGAGGGCCTCAGATCTGTAAATTATTTTGTAAATTTGTATATTTGTTGTAAGCTGTAAGGGTTTATAAATTTTGGTGTATATATATTTCGGGATCCGACTGGTTTTGCAAGTTACAAGTTTACTCAGAATTTTTCTTAAGATCTGAGCCAGATCCAGCCCCCAAGGGCCAGATTTGGCCTCAAAATCCCTACTATGGGCAAATCTGGACGTTATTGATTCAAAGAACTTTGAAAATCAAAATTTGAAGTTGCTGGACGTTTTTTTTATTGTACTGGGTTTTTTCTTTCTGCAAAAACGCTGCCATACTTCTGTCTATTCAACCCTTGAATTCCCCAGCCATCGATTTCGTTTTCCATCCCATTTCTAAGTAGCTCCCATCATCAGCTTTGCCCTTGTTCTCCATCTTTTTCTCCTGCCTTGTTCCCACGCTGTCAAGCATTCCCATTTCCAATTCGATCTGCTCCAACGCTGTCCAGCTTCAGTTAGCTCTTGCCGTCCTCCATTACAACTTCATCCCTGTCCAACGTTCAACCTCCATATGCCTTTGTCTTCTCTCATTTTCTCTCATCGCTGCCATTTACGCTTTCAAATCCTCCTAACGCTACATATCGTTCTCTGCCCACACACTTCCCTTACCTGTCTGATCCCTCATCCGACATCAAACCTCATTGACCCTGCCGTCCAAGCTCTCTCCTCTGCATCGGAATTTCTTTGCGTTAAACGCTGCAGCCATCCTCCACGCCTTCGCTTCTCCGTCCATCGTCCTCCCAGCTCTCTGCCATCAATTTTTTTTACGATTTCTTATCCTTTATCTGCCATCGAACCCTCGTTCTGCTCGCCGTCCAGCTCCAGATATTCTCACGCTGTCCATTTGCTCCGTCGACCTACACACACAAACGACAAACGAAAGCACACAAAATCAAATACAAATGTTTATGCGTTAAAAAACTTTGGTCAGATTTGTTTTGGGTTTTCATTAGTTAGGATTTTGATTTCGATTTTTTTTGTTTAGTTTAAGATTAGTCGTAGATTGTAATTTTAATTAGATTTTTGTTTTAAATTTCTTTTAGATTTCAAGTTTTAGTTTAGATTTTGTGTGATAGTGTAGTTTTAGTTTTAGGTTGTAAGTTTAATTTCGATTTAGTTTAGTTTTTAGATTTTGAGTTTTAGTTTAGTTTTAATGTTTGTTATTTAATTGTTTTAGATTTAACTTAGTTTAGTTTAGATTTAGATTAAATTTAACTTTAGCTTTAGTTTAGGATTTTAAAATTTTAGATTTAAAATTTAATTTAGTCTTAGTTTAATTTTAACTTAGTTTTAATTTAAATTTGTGAGGTTTAGTTTAGCTTTAGATTTAGATTTTAACTTTAGTTCTAATTAAACCTAGTTATAGTTTTAAATTTTTTGGTTTTAATTTAGATTTTTAATTTGTTTTAGATTTACAAAATAATAAAATATATATATATATATATATATATATATATATATATATATATATATATAATTAAAAAAAAAAAAATTCGAAGTCTTATAGTCAAATGAGCCTAAATTTTTCTATCTGAAGTTTGACTATGGAGTATTTTAATTTTCGAACTGGGTTATAATCGAGATATCATAAATTCGGAAATATTTCAAGCATCTGACATTTATCTTAATGAGCGTTTCATGAAAGCGTTGCTTCAGTATCTTAATGACTGGTTGTGGTGCTTTCTATTGAACTTCATTGTGGTCATAGCAACAGTTATACATCTAATACTTAAATTTAATTGCATAATGGGACCTTTTAACTCCATAAGGCACTGGTTTTAATGTAATTGATCTTGGAAATCTCGTTAATCTTATCAAGTATTTGGTGTTTTAGCTGTGTCTCCTAGATTGGTTGATTTGCAACCAATTCTTGTCCTTCATTTATGTTAGGGTCTACCTCCCTTAGCTTGCAAGGAGACAGCTTAGATAGAAGGCGGGGATCGAAGTGGCAGCCTCCGTCGGCCGTTATGGGGTCCCTCTGGAAACGTCGTGTGACAACATTTGGTGCCGTTGTCGGGGATAGAGTTTTTCTGTCCTTGGTCTTAGCGACATTTTCTAATCTTCTAATCAATCCTCGCCATTCATTAGCCTGTCACAAGGGATCACATTTTTTGGCGTCTTTTCATCTCTTCATATTTTCATCGTCTTATCTTTCATCATCTCATTAATCATTTCATCTTTAGCACCTGGACATTTCGGTTGGCTTCTTGTTTGGGTGGCAACTCCACTTATTCATCTTTTTACTCCCAGACAAGAATCCCCCCCTGATATCCATCTACTATCTCTCGATTATTTTGTTTTAGAATTAGTTTCATGTTCAAGTGGCGACTCCAATTCTTCCATTTCTTACAAGAGTTCCTGCTAAGAAGTTCGCTTCTTGAGGACCTTTGACTATTCTTGAACACGGATCTATTTCTAAAATCCTAAAAACGATATCATGGATGTTTTTACCCCATGTAATTTTGCTAATATTCAGGGTTATCCCCATGAAATGGATAAATTACCTTATTTTCAAGGAAATGAAGTAGTTAGTGTCAAGTCTCATTTGTTTGCTTTCACTAACTGGTCGAATAGATTTGCAATTGCAAATAATAATTTCGAGGATGTAAAGATGAGAACTTTTGTTCTTACTTTTGGCGAGGATGTTGATGAATGGTTTACAGAAAAACCTGATAATTCATTTGATACTTTTGAATCAATTGTAGCTGCCTTTAAGGGAAAGTATGGAAATAAAAGGGAAGATAGGCATTTGGTAAGAGAGATCAGTACCATAAAAAAACAAAGAAAATGAAACGACTGAAGAATTTGACAAGAGATTTAATGATAAAAGGGCATCTGGGAAGTCTGAAATCCCTGGTTTTGATAGGGTTGCAACTAAGTTAAAAGAACCTCTAGAAGATGATGATGACCCTATGAAAAAGTTAATGCAAAAGCTTGAAAGCATGGAGCTTAATCAAGCGAAATTGATCTTTGAACATGCTAAGGAAATAAGCACTTTACAGTCTAGGTTGGTTCAAATGGAAAGGGCTCAAACGCAGAATTCTCAACCTAGAAATATTAATGCTTTGCAGAAAAGAGGCCTATCTAATGAGCAGAGACCGACAAATCTACTTGAGTTTGCAAATCTTGTAAATGAAGCTCTGCCTTATTGTAGAGCCTATAATGCTCTTCATGAAGAGGTTACTTGCCATGTTATCAAAAGAATCATAGGTCGAGTCATCAAATTAATGTTGTTGGTAAGGACTATCACATGCATATAGAAGATCATGAAAGTTATGTTAAGGAACCAGCTCAGATGATTAAGGATATGCAACCCAATCATACGCAAATGATTCAAGACATGGAAGCTAACCAAATCAATCTTCAAAATAGGATAAATTCCATGGAAGTTAATCATTCTAATCAGATATCCATTATACAGAATCATATGATTACAATGGAAGCAAGACACACCCAGGAAATGACTACCATGAAGGAAAATCACTCGTTGGAGATGACGATGATGGAAGCAAATCATGAGAAAGAGATGAACTGTATGCAAAATCTCTTCATGGCCATGAAAGCAAATAATGATGAATCAACAAAAAACATGGAACGCAAATTGTTGACAATTCAAGAGAATCATGCATAGGAAATAAATGTCATGGAAAACAGGTTAAAGATAATGGAAATTAATCATTCTAAACAGATGTCTCTTCAACACAATTTGTTGACTATTGAAGAAGGTCATGCGAAGGAAATTACTGTTAATAATGTTAGGCATTCTACTGATATTCAAAATAAGTTGGAAAGAATGGAAAGATCACACATGTAGAATGTTCAACCCAAGTCAGATTTGTCAATAGATCATAGGCCTCCCAGTTTGCTGAAGCAATTTCCATCTCATCACACAGAGGTCACTTTTCCCATTAAGGAAGAATTAACTATGGATACAAAGGACATTGAGAAAGACCAAGCTTATGTGTCACCTTTAACAGAGTATATTCAGAATAAGATTGGTCATATTCCAGGCTCATCAGATGTTTTATACAAGCATTTTCAAGATAAGGACAAGAAATCTACAGTAGTCTCATTGCTGACATCACAGCCCACTCAGACGAAGAGAAAAAAGCAGAAAGGAAGAAGTAAGCGGTTTGATTCGTCCGATGGTCGAGAGCAGCTTGACTTTCGGATAAGACAAGAGTCCTACAATTAGCAAGATTGGACACGACACATCTGAAAAGCAGCCTACAGACTTGCCTGAGAGCAGGCAAATGCTCAACATGCACTATATTGAGCACATCTGATGCCACAGGGCATCCTCTGTATCGTATTTCTAACCCTACTCCTTATTTCAACATTTCATTTTGCAGTTAGAGTAAATTTACTTTTCATGTTAAATAGAATAATAAATGTTAGAAGAGCTTCTATTTTTCATGAGCTTAATGTTTTTTGGATGGACGCTACTTATGTAATTTTGTGTGTTGCTTGGATGCAGATTCTGGATTCTCACATTCCTTCAATGAAGCAACGTGTCCCCAAGTAGAGCTAGATGTTGACCACACTTTGTCAACGACCCCATAACAGTACACCCCCATTTTTTCAAATGGGGCTTATCATGTTCGAGGTTCACTTCATCCAGATTTCATCGACAGACGACATTTTGTATAAATGATGTAAACCCATTCTGCATGTTATGATGTAAATGATTTAAGTAAGACCGTCAATCTATGTAACAACCTAGGTAAGCCTAGTATGTTGTTGATGATTTCTATCCTAGGAGGTTTTTTGTCTCACTGATTCACGTAGGTGATCGACAGAGTTTTTCCCTCTAGCTTCACCCCAAAGCTAGGGTGGATTTTGTCATCAGCATGCTAAGTGAGTCCTAGTGTTTTCTATCGAGTCCTTGTAAAAGTAGTTTGAGCTACTTGGTCTACTAGATCATGTTTTGAGTCACAGAATTAGGTATTTATTTGAGGGTCTATACGAATGGGTATTCCCCCTTCATGTGTCTAAATGTATCTATCTTATGTAAAGAGGGTTGGAAAAAATAATTAAAATCCCCTCTCAATTAATTAATTAAATTTTCTGGTCAATTAATAAAAAATCAAAAGCCAAAAATTTAATTAATTTTAGGTCCTAGGTGAGGATAAAATTCTTCAAAGGCAAAATTCGTTGGTCCTTGAAAAATGGATTTTTAAAGGCCCCGGTGCAAGGGAAAAATTGAAATTTTAAGAAATTTTGGACTTTTGGACTCAAATTAAATCAAGTCAAAAATTTGAGTAGTGGCACAAAAATAGTATTTGCAGGTTAATTAGAATAATAAATATATTTATATATATATCAAGTTAAAAGATGATCAAATCTTATCGACGGTCGAGATTATTTTGACATGGATCAACCAAACTAGCCGTTGGAGATTTGTCCTATAAATTAAGAGGTCTTTGTCAGTCTTGAGTCATCCGATCTCAGGATCGTGCACTTGTCTTGGAAGCTCTTGTAATTTCTTTTGAGGAATAAAGCATAAAGACTTTGGGATTACAAATTTTGGTGTTCCTTTTCCAGATCTATGTGGTGAATTGTCTCTAAACTCTGCTACTTTGTTTTTGCATTTTATGGTTGATGGCCTTCATGGATTAATCTGCATACAGGTATCTTGTGCAATTTTCTGGGTTCATAAAATGACATTTTGATTTTTCTGAAGGATCTTATGTTATTTTCTTGAATCTCTATCAATCTAAAGTTCAGATCTAAGTGTGCAGGGAATTTTTTTTTAAGATTTGGGCGTTTGGGGAAGTCTTCGGTTGGACCAGCCGACTCTCATATAGCATAAATCTGAAAAGCTCATTATTTGTTAAACTCCAAATCTATCTTATGAAATTGGTGGTTTTGCAGGGTTTTCTAGGGCTTGTGCCTCTCTTTAAAATTTTAAATTTCTAAAAACTGTGCTAAAATGGATTCAAATCTGGCCATGAGGGCCTCAGATCTGTAAATTAGTTTGTAAATTTGTATATTTGTTGTAAGCTGTAAGGGTTTATAAATTTTGGTGTATATATATTTTGGGATCTGACTGGTTTTGCAAGTTACAAGTTTACTCAGAATTTTTTTTAAGATCTGAGCCAGATCCAGCCCCCAAGGGCCAGATTTGGCCTCGAATCCCTACTGTGGGCAAATTTGGACGTTATTGATTCAAAGAACTTTGAAAATCAAAATTTGAAGTTGCTGGACGTTTTTTTTATTGTACTGGGTTTTTTCCGTCTGCAAAAACATTGCCATACTTCTGTCTATTCAACCCTTGAATTCCCCAGCCATCGATTTCGTTTTCCATCCCATTTCTAAGTAGCTCCCATCATCAGCTTTGCCCTTGTTCTCCATCTTTTTCTCTTGCCTTGTTCCCACTCTGTCAAGCATTCCCATTTCCCATTCAATCTGCTCCAACGTTGTCCAGCTTCAGTTAGCTCTTGCCGTCCTCCATTACAGCTTCATCCCTGTCCAGCGTTCAACCTCCATATGCCTTTGTCTTCTCTCATTTTCTCTCATCGCTGCCATTTACGCTTTCAAATCCTCCTAACGCTACATATCCTTCTCTGCCCACACACTTCCCTTACCTGTCCGATCCCTCATCCGACATCAAACCTCATCAACCCTGCCGTCCAAGCTCTCTCCTCTGCATCGGAATTTCTCTGCGTTAAATGCTGCAGCCATCCTCCACGCCTTCGCTTCTCCGTCCATCGTCCTCCCAGCTCTTTGCCATCAATTTTTTCTACGATTTCTTATCCTTTATCTACCATCGAACCCTCGTTCTGCTCGCCGTCCAGCTCCAGATATTCTCACACTGTCCGTTTGCTCTGTCGACCTGCACACGCAAACGACAAACGAAAGCACACAAAATCAAATACAAATGTTTATGCGTTAAAAAACTTTGGTCAGATTCGTTTTGGGTTTTCATTAGTTAGGATTTTGATTTCGATTTTTTTTGTTTAGTTTAAGATTAGTCTTAGATTGTAATTTTAATTAGATTTTTGTTTTAAATTTCTTTTAGATTTCAAGTTTTAGTTTAGATTTTGTGTGATAGTGTAGTTTTAGTTTTAGGTTGTAAGTTTAATTTCGATTTAGTTTAGTTTTTAGATTTTGAGTTTTAGTTTAGTTTTAATGTTTGTTATTTAATTGTTTTAGATTTAACTTAGTTTAGTTTAGATTTAGAATAAATTTAACTTTAGCTTTAGTTTAGGATTTTAAAATTTTAGATTTTAAATTTTAATTTAGTCTTAGTATAATTTTAACTTAGTTTTAATTTAAATTTGTGAGGTTTAGTTTAGCTTTAGATTTAGATTTTAACTTTAGTTCTAATTAGACTTGGTTGTAGTTTTAAATTTTTTGGTTTTAATTTAGATTTAGATTTTTAATTTGTTTTAGATTTAAAAAATAATATATATATATATATATATTAAAAAAAAAAAAATTTCTAAGTCCTATAGTCAAATGAGCCTAAATTTTTCTATCTGAAGTTTGACTACATATTTTTTTAATTTTCGAACTGGGTTATAATCGAGATATCGTAAATTCGGAAATATTTCAAGCATCTGCCATTTATCTTAATGAGAGTTTCATGAAAGCTTTGCTTCAGTATCTTAATGAATGATCGTGGCACTTTCTATTGAATATCATTGTGGTCATTTAGCAGCAGTTATACATCCAATACTTAACTTTAGTTGCGTAACGGGATCTTGTTTGACTCCATAAGACACTGGTTTTAATGTAATTGATCTTGGAAATCTCGTTAATCTTATCAAGTATTTGGTGTTTTAGCTGTGTCTCCTAGATTGGTTGATTTGCAACCAATTCTTGTCCTTCATTTCTGTCAGGGTCTACCTCCCTTAGCTTGCAAGGAGACAGCTTAGATAGAGAGATTGGGGATCAGGGTGACAGCCCCCGATCTGAGCCGTTGTCACGGTGCCTAGACAATCTGTGCGACAACAGGGCTAGTTCCTTTGATTAGGTACTAATGTAGCCAGTTTGGTACCTAACCAGTTCAAACCGACCCTTTGGTTTGGTTAGCTAGTTAGTTCAATATCATGCCCAATCCAATTGATTGGTTTGACCGGTTTGGGGTTCTGATCGGGCCAATATTTAAAACTATGTTCGCAAGTAGGCTCACAAGTGGAGCACTTTCCCTCTAAGTGACACATGTCAAGCTCTAAGGCAAAGACATCCACAAGCAAGGCTCCAAGGCGTGAGTGCTCCATGAGGTGTGTCCAATGCCTCTCCTCCACAAGCCTCCAAAGCACCAATGCTCCTCTAAAGTCATGTACTCATCCAAGTCGACCACACATACTTGACCACTCCCTCTCCCCAAGTGTGTCCTCAAGTGAAGTATAAGCCTCCATGCAAGCAATCCAAGTGTGTCCACGCCATCAAGGACTCAAAGTTTTCCACTAGAATTCTCGTTACTCCTATAATGGAAGGTGTCCTCTTAAGTAAGAAACTAAACTCCATGTGTACAACACATGAATAAGCCACCATTACCATCTAGCACTCCAGTTCTCTAAGGAAGAACGATACATAATCCATTCAAGGTCTAGCAACAAACAAGCAAGTCAACTCCATTGTGTGAAAATTTCTGAATATGCTCAAACAAAAACCCTATTGTTAAATTGTTGATTTACTTCTCCTACTTACTCAAGTTATTAATTTGAAATCTTTAGCATTAACATTGAAGTAAATACATTAACAACCTACATATACAGATCTCAACTGAATAACATGCACAATGACAGTGACACACAAGGATTTTCTGGACAACTGTACCCGGAAAAACCCAATGCGGGAAAACCGATCTTCTAGCTCTGGAGGGTTTTTATTATTAAGCAGATTCTAAGTACAATAGATCTGGGCACCAAAGTGGTTAACCCGACAGAGAAATAAAAAGTGCAACTATACCTCTGTTTTGGAGACAAAAAACTGACTGATTCACACCCACAAATGGGATTTACAGAACTCAGCCTTTTCCGGCCTCTAGAAACCCCAACGCTGCTCTGAAGCCCTCTGCGTCAGCCCTGGTAACCTACATCAACCGCTGCGCTGCTCAGGAAGGGCTTGCATGACCCTAGACTGGGTTACATTGCCCTTGTGCTGCCCTGATTGGGCCTGCGTTAGTCCTCTTGGGACTGCGTCAACCCTCCTGGCCTCTTGCTGCCTCTGCTGGGCTCTAGGCTGCTCTGCGTAGCTGTTGCCTCTGCACTGCCTTGGTCTACTGCTTCTTTGCCCTCGTTGTACTCTTGGCCTAGAGCTAGACCATCCCCCTCGCCAATCCTACACCTCTCCGCAGTTGAAACACTTCTGAAATTCTCAGCAAACCACGTCCTAGAATTCCAGCTTAGTTTCAGTGCTTTGCCAGTGTGTGTGTTTTCCAACTGACCCTAAGCCTTCTTCTTATACTTTTCTCGTTGAAACTTCAACGACCGTGATCTAATCTTGAATCGACAGCTAAGATTAGAAGATGCTTGATCCGCGTGACTTAAGTCATTCTCATCACATGTTTAATTTAATTACCTTTAATCTTTTAATTTTCCTAAGTTAGACTTAGGCTTCTTAATTAAAAAGATTAATTAATTAAATATCTCTTAAACAGGATGGAATTTCCCAAATGCTTTCTGGGTCTTGGAGATCTTATGTACTCTAGTCCCTCCACAAAGTTTGGGAGCTAGAACACATCCGATGCTACCGCAACACTCCAAAATCTCAACACATTGTGTCTATACATTGTGGGACAACCAAGGGTCATCCATACACCATGCACCCCAAATCACATTTAGCACCCCAAAATATAGTGTAAAAACTTTTAGGGTAACCTCGAAAGCTAACAATTACTATTTCTTATATTAATTCCTTGTCTTCTAGGAGAATGCTTGTCAAGCATGTTGGCCCCTAGAAATTGGTGACTATTTGTTTTGCATTGGTGCTTACTATTTCTTAACTTGCAATAAATTGCTGAGATGAAAAGAGATATTGCACATAGGAAAAACTTAACCAAGGAGCACATCAATGTGCCAACCAACATCCCTAATCCTCTCTTGTCTTGGTTTAGACAATAATTCATTCAACTCTTTTCACTCAGATAAGTTACAAAGTAGATCAATCTAAACCTTTCAATATTGAACACTATTTGTGTAGTTCCTCCTCTTCCAAGACATTATAAATCACTTCTAGACAAGAGTTTGAAGCAATTATATCTTTTGGACAGGCGCCCCATTGGACTATTGTAAGTTTGGTTCTTAAGCATGGATGGCATTCAACAAGTTTATTATTTTAGCCTCTTCAGCTCAACAAAGCATTCCACAACTAGTTCAATCTCTCCATTTTCAAAGGACACACTGGACCATGCAAAGCCCCAAACTACATAATGTGAATATACTATTTCATACTTCATTGGAAAGGGTGTAAGCTCGTGGATCAATAGTGATTGGAAGATGCATATGAAGACTTGTGAATATCATATTCTAGTTCCTGTGATATGAGTTGAGCATTATGTCCTTACTACGCATATTACTCTTGCTGACATGTGTCAGTATTTGTGCCCTCTATATTTCCTTTTTATGTGGTCATAGTGAAAAAATTGCAGGTTTACAGGGATGACAAGAACTGTTGAGACTAATTTGTTTCATTGCCTTTTCAATGGCTCTTAGAATCTTTGTAGTACATTACATTTGATATCTCTCTTTAAAAAAACATGTTTCTTAATAGTGTGTTGTCCATTTCTTCCTTTTGCTTTGCAGGCAGCTTTAGAGATATTAGCAAATTATCGACGTCCTTTACTCGTACATGCTGAAATTCCTCAGTCTTCACAGGATGAGAGATTGAAGACAGATGTAGATGTTATTAAAAGGCGGATGTATTCAACATATCTTGAAACTAGGCCACCTTCTTGGTAATTGTTGCTGGAATTTTTTTTCTCAATATTATGAAATAGTCACAAAGAGCATTTGTAGGTCTTTGATGAATTCTCCTTGTTCATATTTGTAACCTACTTGCCATATCATATTGAGAACCATTCATGTTTGTAAAAGTTAAATGCTTTTGATTTTTTGTTGATGATATTTGTGGGAGCATAAGTAATGAAATACATGTTATACTTATTAAAATGAAAGATAATTTTTTAATCAATGTAATGCTTAACTAATGGTATCATTGTCCAGTGTAAGACTTTCAGATGACAAGTACCATGACCATGACACAGACCCTTGACCCTTGTATGCCTCCAAGACCTTGTCACTCCTTCTTCATAGACTCCTTAAGCTGATCTTCTTTTCTGCACCGTTCTGCACCAAAACTGCACCAACACTAGGGAGACTCGGTCCCTAGTCTAAATTCTTCCTCGGCCTTCTTCTGGAGTTTCCATCTCGGTCTACTTTCAGTGTCCTTGATCCAAGACAGAAATCTCCTTTTCTCCTCTTCGCTATATATATATATGTATAAACTTTGATCCTCTGTCACATATACTTTGGTCCTGTAATATATATACACTCAAGTCCTTCTATAAAATATACTAAGGTGTACTTCAGTTCTCTGTAATACGTCTACACTTCAGTCCTGTAATATATTTACTTTAGTCCTTTCTATAATATACATAAACTTCGGTCCTCCTGTAAGATATACAGACTTCAGTCCTCTGTCATATTTCAGTCCGGAAGTAGCTTAATGTAATCCGAACTATAACCCTGCTTCTTTCACTATCTGTAATCTGAACTGCTCTGAGATATATACCCGAACTTCTGCACTGTTTCCTTGTCCGAAAAATTCAGATATAACCGAACTGTTTTCTGTGATCTGCGAGGGTCTATCCTCCTTTACATAGTTGATGGAACCTATAAATAAACCAACATGTCATAGGTGAACCGACATATCAAGTATATATATTGAGGCCGACTTAAGTTGTGAATTCTCTGTTTTGAGACCTCTTCAAGGAGATAGTGACAAGGTTGGAGCATACAGTTCCATCAATAATTTGTCTTTTACATGAGTGTAATATGAATCTATATACATGACTCAAATTATATTTATGACAAGACAAATTCCTAAAGACATCAAGAAGAAGTCTTTGACCTATAATAAAGACTTCTTGCTCATGAAACCGATGAAGCAAGTATTTACTAAATACATTTTATTATTTTTGTCTTTATTACATAAATTCATAATTATTAGTCATTATGAAGACCGAAGCTAGTTACATTTTTCAACACTCTCTCTTAACTAGGGAGGTATTGATAATGGTACATGTTTACTTTCAATCTGAAGAATGTCATAAGAAGAATCGGATTGGTAATTGCATCTGTATAACATCATATCAACCAACATTGTCCTTGTGCAAGGCCTTGACTAACAACTCCATCTCTCCACGAGATCTTGAACTTCAATGCTGGCGACAGCAATGATGAACATACACCTACATCATTGTCTCTCTTGGATCATATCCCACCCGGGTTCACTCAGGATATGTCCACTAGGACTATTCTTATCTTGGATTCTGAGTTCTCAAAGAATATTGGTACTTCCACGACTACTCTTATCTTGGATGCCTTAATACATCCTCAAGAGTATCGGATGCCAAATGATTACCCGATCCTCCATTCTGTCTTCCCAGGTGAAGACTAGAATGATGTGTCTATCTATTCTCTTCTCTTGGCCTTCACTAAGACTTATGACTGTTAGTCCTCGTGTAGTGCATGACACATGAATTTAGAGAATCATATACGTTACTTCCTTTTATTTTAGGAAGGACATACTTCAAGTTTCTTCCAAGTAAGAAACTCATTACCATGCTCCCTCTTAACCAGGGACCTGTAGCAACAATGATGAAAACACCCAAATGCTCATGAAGAACCTCTCCCTTCAATGTCATGAATTTATTCGTAGTTGAGGAGTCTTCATCTTTGGGATCTCTTCATAGGGCACAAATCATCCATCACTTTCATCCAAGGGTAATGTCATCTAGCAGGAAGTGATTCATCAGTTTTTCTCATGTGATCCACCTTTATGCCATGCTGCTTTTCTTCCAACCATCTCCCAAGGATCTTACATCCTACCACATGGTTGGCAACCCTGCATAAACTTATTCAGATAAACATATACATAAGAAATTTTAAATCAAAAGTTACCTTAGTGATGATCTTTCATCATGACATCTTCTTGTAGGCATCGCCATCCTTTATTCAGATTGACACATCTCCTAAAGATATGTATTGTCAAGGGTCTTCTACTTTACTAGACTTCTATCAGAGTCTACATATCTTCCCAGGAGATCTCCTAGTCACATCTTCTTGGCTTTCAGATGATAACTGCCTCTTGACTGTTGAGATTTTGAGTAATCGATTCTTGCCTTTTGATCCTTGAGTGTCTCTTTAACAAGTAGCCCTTTGACTTCAGCACCTTAGCTCGGATATCATGTTGAGAATTAGGTAGGGCTAGGTTTAATTCAAATTCTCTTCTTGATAATTACTTGTGAGCTTACTTCTTTTACTTATGTCTTCTCTTATTACCTTATTATGTCTTTCATCAAGTCAATTACCAAAAACACAAGAGACACAAATTTAGGATGTTCGTGCCAGGGCCAAAACCTCTCCCTCTTGGAGATGAAAATCCATAATAAATTCTTCTTATAGACTTTCAGATGACAAGTACCATGACCATGACACAGACTCTTGAACCTTGTATGCCTCCAAGACCTTGTCACTGCTTCTTCATAGACTCCTTAAGCTGTTCTTCTTTTCTGCACCGTTCTGCACCAAAACTACACCAACACTAGGAAGACTTGGTCCCTAGTCTAAATTCTTACTCGACCTTCTTCTGAAGTTTCCTTCTCGGTCTACTTTCAGTGTCCTTGATGCCCAATGCAAAAATCTCCTTTTCTCCTCTTCGCTATGTATATATGTATAAACTTTGATCCTCTGCCACATATAATTCGGTCTTGTAATATATATACAATTAAGTCCTACAATATATACTTCAGTTTCCTTGTAATATTCCCAATTAGCAATAGCTAATTGGAAATATTAATTTTGACTATTTTGCCTTTATAAAGTTAAATTATAAATAAAGTGGGTGAAGAGGACACTTAGCTCACACTTAGGATAAAAAGTATTTCCTAAAGTCACTTAAGAGACATGTCTATTTGGCAAAGTGGGGCCTAGTGGTCAAGTGGCAGTGTGGGAAAAGGGGCAGCGTAAACAACGTGGGGCCAAGCCAGCGTAGAGAGAGATGGACAACATGGCTGAAGGGGACAACTCAGAGATTGGTGGGGCCTAGGTGAGGGAAAGGTTCACCAAGCATAAAAGGAGGGAGGGTCTCCTCATTCTCATTCATTCTGATTATGCATCTTTGAGATTTGTCTTTTGACATTGAGCGCGCTTGCTGTTTAGCAAAGTCTGCACGTACTGTTCAGTACATCAGGTGTCTCCGTTTGGAGATCCCAACCTCAGCCTTGGGACACTTCGAGTGCTTGCTCGGGTGAGGAGTTCCACCTTGTTTTGCCAGAGAGGATAGCAGCATCCATAGTTGGGAGCATTCCTTGGAAGAGACAACGCAGTCAGTGAGAGGGAGGATGCAGTCTTGGGTAGAGGGAGTTCCGGATTGAGGGTTTATCATGGGATTCGGCCCAGAGGAGTTGGAGAGGGATCAACCCTTCCATATTCTATCATTTTGACAGAGTTGGAGGCTATCATTTGCATCAGAGCATTCAGGGTCAGCGTTTCACCTTGGAGAATAGCTAGAGCTTCAAGGGAGGTATTTTCGAGGATCAACCATTTCCAGAAAGCTCTCTGGGCTTTTCTGGGTTTTGTGTGGAGAGGCCATTTCCGGAGTTTCATAATTTTCCGAGGAGGGGAACCACCCCAAATCATAACTTCATTCCGGCAGTAGCAGCAGCAGCACTGGAGATTACGCAGTCTTGAGATTAGCAGCCATTCCAAGTCACATCCTGAGAGTATTTCTACGCTTGCCTAGTGCAAGCCAAGGTGCCATCATTCTGATGACCTTGTACTCCTTTCCATTTCTCAGTATTAATAAAATGGCTCAGCGTTCTCCATATTATATGTTTTTATTATGATTTGTCTCTAGTTGCCGTATGTCTTTGTTAATGTGCTTTATATTGTTGTTTATTTCCATTGGGGATATTACAGTGGTATCAAAGCTCATAGAATTGGCTCAGCCTATGGAGTAGATTGTCTATGACACCAGCAGGAAAACCATACATCACTTAAGAACGGAGGTTAGAGCTCACTTTCGGGAAAGGTGACAGTGTTCCAGTGGTGGACGCAGAGGACGAGGAACCAATGGCGGAGGAAAGAGATGCCGGGAAGGAGTTTGGGGAACTCCTCCTCAAATCAGTGCAGGATTTGTTGAGGCGGATAGAAGAGATGGGGCAAAGGTTCACGGCAGAGTCTAGACAGCGCGAGACCCCAAGGGGTTTCCATGTTGGAGAGGGCTCAGGCACATCTCATCATTTACAGGAGCACCTCACAGCGCAATAGATGGCATCACACACACCTCCACGTTCCACGATGCCTACATTTCTTGTCATAGACATTGGGGCAGAAGCACAGCAGGAGCAAGAACCGACACACATGGGAGATTATTTTGACGAGTACCAGTCATACGGTCAGGAGTTCAAAGATGCCCTCACTTTCCATGATTTTGTTCAGCTCAAGCGGGACAGCAGAACCCGCAACCATCACAGGGGGAACAGGCATTCACATGACGAGAACTTACAGCACACGGTGGGCAGATTCCATCTACCGATATTTGACGGATCACCCAAGTGTTTGGCAAAAGCTTGGGTGGAGAAGTTGGATACATATTTCCAGCGTAATTAGATGGCAGAGGTAGAGGCCATCAAGGTGGCAGCGTTGCACCTAGAGGGCGAGGCCCAGGATTGGTGGTTTCACGGGATGGTTACGCTAGGGCACTTGAGAGTGACATCATATGCCGAGTTTACGTGGAGGTTGGTAGAGCGTTTTGATCAGAGGGATCCAGAGGAGCATTTTGTTGAGCTAACAAAGCTCAAGAAGACCGGGAGGCCGGACACGTACATCTCAGAGTTTTTGAGACTCTCCGTGATGGTACCTGATTCATCCATAGCCCCGATGATCTATATGTTCATAGATGGATTGGTAGAGCCTCTACGGGGATTAGTCAGATCGACGAGACCATCGACACTCCATGATGTAGTTGAGAGGACACGGGATTTGCAGGATGCACTACCCAGGACTAGAGCTCCTTTTCCCTAGAGATTGGCATTCCAGTCGAAGGGAAAGGACGAGAGGGTTCCACCTCCCAGGGGGAACCAGGGTAGATGGCCTGGAGATGATGAGACTAGGAGAGATTTGAAGAGAAGGAGGTTATGCTTCACGTGCCAGGAGCCATGGGCACCAGGACACCGTTGTGCCACAGGGAAGGCACACTACAACGAGGTCTTCTCTGATAGCAGCAGGGAAGAAGAGGAGTATGAGGAGATAGAGGCTGGAGGCAACAATACAGCATAGAGAGGGGATCATCTGCCACCTCCACCGCCGGGAGTGGGAAGTGCAACATTTGCACCCACCGGTGGGGCCCTTGCAGCTTTGCGAGGAGTTCTCAAGTATTTGACACTTCGTGTTCGAGGCACAGTACGGGGGCAGCGTGTCTCAGTGTTAGCAGACAGTGGGGCCACCCACAACTTCATTGATGCCTAGCTGGTAGAGCGGAGGGGCATACCGACAGAGACCTTTCATGGGTTTTTGGTACTAGTCCCAGGGGATCGGACTATGCAGTGTGCCAGGTATGTGCCAGCCTTGGCAGTGACCATGGGGACGTACACCCTAACAGATCATTTTTTTGTGGTGGACATTCCGGACACTGACGTGATATTGGGGGTAAAGTGGTTGATCACGCTGGGAAAGGTCACTGATTAGGAGACCTCGGAGATGGAGTGGACGGATAAGAAGACTGGGAGGCATGAGAAGATTCAGGGTATGCACACCTACCCACCACAGACAGTTTCAGCACACCAGATGGAGGCAGATTTCCAGAAGGGGGACATACAGTGGGCAGTGGAGGGGCGTTTGTCGGAGGCAGGATCTACAGGGCAGGTCGTACACCTAGATGTACAGTCCATTCTCGACAGGTATGCTATGGTATTTGGGGAGATACCACCAGGACAGCCACCAGATCGGGGGTTTGAGCGCACTATTGAGTTGGAGCAGGGTATGCAGGCTGTCATCACTACACCCTATAGGTACCCCAAAGCCTATCGGGATGAGATTGAGAGGGCTATCCATGAGCTCTTAGCTCTTGGACACATCCATCCTAGCACTAGCCCCTTTGCTTCTTCACTAGTGCTGGTGAAGAAGAAGGATGACACATTGAGGATGTGCATTGATTACAGGGCCCTGAACAAGAAGACCATGAAGAACCGGTACCCCATCCCACAGATCGATGAGTTGATGGATGAGCTGAGGGGGTCCAAGTTCTTCTCAAAGATTGATTTGAGATCCGGGTACCATCAGATTCGCGTGAGGGAGCAGGACATTCCCAAGACCGTTTTCCGGTGTCATTACGGCCATTTTGAGTTTTTGGTGATGCCCTTTGGGCTAACCAATACCTCGGTCACTTTCCAGTCATGCATGAATCATATCTTCCGCAGTCACTTGAGTAAGTGTGTGTTAGTGTTTTTTGACGATATTTTGATCTACAACAGGACATGGGAGGAGCACCTCCAACATATAGAGGCTGTATTGCGCTTTTTGGAAGAGCATCAAGTTTATGCTAAGCTCTCCAAATGCGAGTTTGGGCTGACCGAGATTCTCTACTTAGGGCACATCATCGGGGTGGACGGAGTGAAGGTCCATGAGGAGAAGATCAGGGCCATCAGGGATTGGTCGAAGCCGAAGAATGTGATGAAACTTGGGGGATTTGTGGGGATCTGCATCTACTACCGAAAGTTCGTCAAGGGATTTTCCCAACTTGCTGCACCCCTTACAGACCTCACCAAGAAGGGGGCATTCAGTTGGACGGATACAACACAGAGGGCTTTTGACAGGCTCAAGGAGGTGATGAGCAATTGTCCGGTGTTAGCATTGCCAGATTTTACACAGCCCTTTGTCTTGGAGTGTGATGCATCAAGGGAGGGTATCGGTGCAATTTGGATGCAGGGAGGCCACCCCATAGCTTTCGGGAGCCGGAAGCTATTGCCACATGAGAGGTTGTATGCTATATATGACAAGGAGATGTTGGCCATCATGCATGCATTGGCCAAGTTTCGACAGTACCTGGTAGGGAACAAATTCAAGGTGAGGACGGATCACAATAGCCTCTGATTCTTTCTAGAGCAGAAACAGTTGTAGGAGAGGCAGCAGAAGTGGGTCAACAAGATCCAGGCTCATGACTTTGACATCGAGTATGTCAAGGGGAAGAACAACGTTGTGCCAGATGCACTTTCACGCAGACCGGCAGCGTTGTCCTTGATGAGTTTGGACACATACTGGAGGGCTCAACTGTTGGTAGAGTGACCGTTTTGCCTGTGAGATTTTGGATGGACAGGTGACAGATGACAGGTACAGAGTGATGGACGAGGTGATATATTACAGGGACAGGATCTTCTTGACTGAGGGCTCCCAGGTCAAGAAGAAGATATTGCACGCCTCGCATGATTCACCATTATCAGGACACTAGGGGTTTACCAAAACCTATAGGGCCATTAGGGAGAGGTTCTCTTGGAAGGGCCTCAAGGAGGACGTGCTCCAACATGTCAAGGAGTGCGAAGTTTGCCAGTGTAAGAAGGGGGAGATGAACCATCCGACAGGGTTATTGCAGCCTCTTCCCATATGGGAGGGGAAATGGGAGAGTATTTCGATGGACTTCATTACAGGGTTGCCCACTGTGCAGGGCAAGGATTGCATATTTGTAGTCGTTGATCGGCTAACTAAATATGCTCATTTTTTTGCCATATCGGCACATTACATTGCAGCACAGGTAGCAGAGTTGTTCTTCAGGGAAATTTTCAGATTGCATGGTGTCTCCCAAAGACCATTGTCAGTGACAGGGACCGCCGCTCCATGGGTGGGTTTTGGCATGAGCTTTTCTGTTTGGTGGGCACTGAGTTGACACCGAGTACTAGTTACCACCCTTAGACGGATGGATAGACAGAGATAGTGAACAAGTGGCTGGAGGGCTACTTGCGTAACTATGTCAGCGGGCAGCAGAAGGCATGGTTGAGATGGTTACACTTGGGGGAGTACTGCTACAACAACACTCATCATATGTCCATCGGTATGTCTCCGTTTTATGCATTGTATGGATATCATGCTTTATCTTTTGTTGACATGATGTTTGGTGCTAGCAAGGCTCTTAGAGCCAAGGATTGGATCCAAGAGAGTCAGGATATACTCCGAGCTCTTAAGGATAACATGGCTACAACGCAGAATCAACAGAAGCTGTATGCCGACAGGGGACGTGTTGAGAGGTGGTTCGAGGTAGGGGACTTGGTCTACCTATGCTTGCAGCCATATCGGCAGTCCACGCCGAAGCAGAAGGGGGCTGAAAAGCTCAAGCCTCGCTTCTATGGACCATACAGGGTGACACGCAGAGTTGGAGAGGTTGCATATGAGTTGGAGCTGCCCATTGGTAGCAAGATTCATAATGTTTTTCACGTGTCATGCCTGAAGAAGGCACTGGGGCAGCGGGTGATTGTAACAGAGGAGCTCTCGCCCATAGATGATGAGGGGAATTTGGTGCTACAGCCGGAGGCCATTATTGATACTGGGGAGAGGCAACTACGGAGAAGGACAGTCAGAGAGTACGTAGTGAGATGGAGGAATTTACCGGATGAGGATGCCACCTGGGAGAGTGAAAAGATTCTGTAGCATCCATCATTACAGTTACTTGAGGACAAGCAACATTTTGCCGGGGAGGACTGTAATATTCCCAATTAGCAATAGCTAATTGGAAATATTAATTTTGACTATTTTGCCTTTATAAAGTTAAATTATAAATAAAGTGGGTGAAGAGGACACTTAGCTCACACTTAGGATAAAAATTATTTCCTAAAGTCACTTAAGAGACATGTCTATTTGGCAAAGTGGGGTCTAGTGGTTAAGTGGCAGCGTGGGAAAAGGGGCAGCGTAGACAGCATAGGGCCAAGCCAGTGCAGAGAGAGATGGACAGTGTGGCTCAAGGGGACAACGCAAAGATTGGTGGGGCCTAGGTGAGGGAAAGGTTCACCAAGCATAAAAGGAGGGAGGGTCTCATTCTCATTCATTTTGATTATGCATCTTTGAGATTTGTCTTTTGACATTGAGCACGCTTGCTATTTAGCAAAGTCTGCATGTACTATTCAGTATATTGGGTGTCTTCGTTCGAAGATCCCAACCTCAGCCCCGGGAGACTTCGAGTGCTTGCTCGGGTGAGGAGTTCCACCTTGTTTTTCCGGAGAGGATAGCAACATCCACAACTGGGAGCATTCCTTGGAAGAAACTGCGCAGTCAGTGAGAGGGAGGACGCAGTCTTGGGTAGAGGGAGTTCCGGATTAAGGGTTTATCACAAGATTCAGCCCGGAGGAGTTGGAGAGGGATCAACCCTTCCATATTCTATCATTTTGACAGAGTCGGAGGCCATCATTTGCATCAGAGCATTCAGGGTCAGCATTTCACCTTGGAGAATAGCATAGAGCCTCAAGGGAGGTATTTTTGAGGGTCAACCATTTCCAGAAAGCTCTCTGGGCTTTTCTGGGTTTTGTGTGGAGAGGCCATTTCCGAAGTTTCATAATTTTCCAAGGAGGGGAACAACCCCAAATCATCACTTCATTTCGGCAGTAGCAGCAACAGCACCAGCAGCATTGGAGATTACGCAGTCTTGAGATTAGTAGCCATTCCGGGTCACATCCTGAGAGTATTTCTACGCTTGCCTAGTGCAAGCCAAGGTGCCATCATTCTGATGACCTTGTACTCCTTTCCATTTCTCAGTATTAATAAAATGGCTCAACGTTCTCCATATTATATGTTTTTATTATGATTTGTCTCTAGTTGCTCTATATCTTTGTTTATGTGCTTTATATTGCTGTTTATTTCCATTGGGGATATTACATTCCTGTCATATCTACTTCAGTTCTCTGTAATCCTTATACACTTAAGTCCTTTCTATAATATACATAAACTTCGGTCCTCCTGTAAGATATACAGACTTCATTCCTCTGTCATATTTCAGTCCCGAAATAGCTTAATGTAATTCAAACTGTATGTAGAAATTTCTGAATCTTAATTCTTATGTAGAAATTATTTCTGTTAATCTGGTTAAGCTTCTCCTACTTATACAAGTTATCAACTGAATAACTTCAAGTTAACATCAAAGCAAAACACATAAAAGATCTCTACCAATTCAGATCTAGAATAAGCACATGCACACATAGACAAAGTGACACAGTTATTTCTGGATAAACTGTCCCCGAAAAAACCCAATGTGGGAAAACCAGTCTCTAGCTGCTGGAGGGCTCTATTATTAAGAATATTTCTGAATACACAACGTTCCAGAGTTGGAAAACCCTACAGAGAAAACTCTAGATCTGCAACACCTGATTGATCTAAGACCAACAATACTGACTGATCTACACCGTCAAATGGGATTTATAGAACTTAGCCAGATCTAGGACTAGAAACTCCAGATCTGCCCCTGAAAGACATTGCGTTAGCCTCTGAAGGCCTCCAAATGCTCAGCGTTGTCACTGGAAGGGACTGCGTTACCCCAGACTGGGTGACTCAGTCACTATGCTGCCCCTAAGGGTCTCTGCGTAACCCTTGAAGGGTTTCCTAAAAATCACGTTGTCCTTGCTGCTGCTGCTGTTGCTACTGCCTTCCTCTGCGTTGTCTTTCCTGATATCTTCTCTACTTCTTGTGTATTCTAGACCCTGAGATCAGATCATCCGCTTGGTCTTAATTACCCTCTCTGCAACTGAAACACTTGAGAATTCTTAGGAACCCTGCCCTAGTATCTCAGCTTAGCTTTAGTGCTTTGCCTCTGTGTATCTTACAAATGACCCCAAGCCTTTCCTTTATGCTTTTCTCGTTGACAAATCAAGTGCCAGGATTAAATCTTTAATCAATGGCTAAGATTAAAAGAAAGCTTGATCTGTGTGACTTAAGACAATTTCATCACATGTTTAATTAAATTCACTTTAATTATTTTATTTTCCTAAGTTTTAACTTAGGAAATACATTAAAATAATTAATTAATTTAATATCTCCTAAGTCAAATGAAATTTCCCAAATCCATTTCTGGGTCTTGTAGATCAAGTGAACTCTAGTCCTTCCTCAATATTTGGGACCTAGAGCACAACTAATGCTACCCCAAATACACAAAATCTGAACACTCTCTCTTAGCATCTAGGGTGTGCTCTAGCAATACATCACACTTATGCATTACATGATTTTGGGCACTGGTTCTGTGCTGCTGAAGCTTGGCCTCCTACCACTTAACTCTGCATTGCTGCTGCCATTCTGTACTGCTGCCCATGACTCTGCCACTGCCACTGCAACCACTGTACCGCAACTCCCTCTCAATATGTTGCATCTGTGCTGCTCATAACACTGCCACTGCTGATTTGCTGCACTATAACTTCATTTGTTGAGAGAAACAACTGAATCTCTTGCCCAATCTTTGACAAACAAGTTAGATGGGCTGCATCCTCATCACTGAAGCTCCATAGGCTACAGATCTATGCTGGCATCTAAAGAACGATGCACAACTACAGCTCTGCCTGCGTAATCAGACTCCCTCTGCACCACTGAAGTCACATTAGCTCCTTGTGCTGAAATCTATCATGTTGCTGCTACACTGCGCTGTCCCTCTGAAGCTTTCTGCGCTATTATAACTCTGCCGTAAGAAACACTGCTCTGCGCTGCTGAAGTCACATCAGCCTCTGCGCTGCTACTGCTTTGCCCTGCGCTGCTTCTCCCAGCCTTCAGATCTGCCTCTGCCTCTACCTCATCTGTGATCTATGCACCCACTGCTCCACTTGTCCCGCTATTGTCTTAAGGCTGCCGTAGCTCGCTTGTGATCCAAGAGATGCGCTTCTCAAGGATCCTGCCTTACTTCCATGTAGCTCCTCTACATGTCCATGTCACCCCACCTCCGTGGTTCATGAGCACTCATGGCCACATCATCTTCGGACCCATCATCTGCCACCGCTGCTTTGGAAGAAGATGCTTCCTTGTCCTTCTTCTTTTCTGGACAATGGCTGGCAAAATGTCCCATTTCTCCACACTAGAAGCACTTGATCTTTGAAAGATCTTTCTTCTTCTTCGGCTACTTCTTTGATGCCAAGGCTACATCTTCCTCCTGTTCCTTCTTAACCTTGCTCAACGCAGGGTTGTGTTGCTTCTTGGTGAATCTGCGTAGTTCTTCTTGCTGCAGGATTGACCACAAGCTGTCCTAATCTGGGAGGTCCGCTCTGCCGAAGATACTTTGGACAAAGGTTTCCCACTCATCCGTGATTGCATTGAGGACAATCCTGACTATCACTGCATCATCTACGGTTGCACCCATTGTAGTCAGCTGATCCCTGATTGACTGCAATTTGAAGAGGAAATGCTCGATGTCTTCTCCCTTGGTCATCATGAATGACCTCATTTGGGCCTCCAACAACATCTTTCTTTGGATTGATTTTCCCTCATATAGGGAAGTCAAGGCCTTCCACATCTCATTAGCTGTCCTCTTCTCAGCTATGTGTGGCACAATATGATCCCTGATATTGTCCATTATCAGTCGCTTGGCATGCCCAACAGCTTCTTTATGCTTCCGTAGGAGATCCGCATCCGTCGACATGGCTAGGGTCTGCTCTGCATGATCTCTTAGACCATAAGCCTCTAGGACAATCAGGATCCTAGCTTTCCATACCGAAAGGTTTAAGAGGCTCTCTAGCGTATCCTGATCACGCAGTCCATGAGGATCCATTAGCTCAGAATGTGTCGGAGCTCTTCTTCTCTATGCTAGAGATCTTGGATCTAGGGTCCTTTTCGAACTGGGAACCCTCTGCTCCCTCTGACACTTGATTTCCCTCCTTGGAAATCTACCAAATCAACTATGATTCAAATTCTTCTTTGATCCTCTGACCAGACTGCAAATTTCCTTTGGCAAGAAACTCTCTGAGAAGCTGATCTCTTCCCAAACTTTGTCACTTGTGCTAAGGTTAAAAATCTGAAAACCTCAGAAGTTTAACCCCACCAACTCTTCTGAATTTCTGCAACTTTTCGGCAGACATTTTCTGGATCTGACAGATTGAGATTTGAATCACACTGGCTGGCTTCAGACCCAACCAACGTTGTTTCTGAGCTACCTCTGCGCAGTAATTGCATGGGCTTGCTAGGACAGAGCGCTGGACAACGTCACCCTTCCCTTTGCGTGAATCTCCTCCTGAAAATTGTGCTGTCCCTTCAGATTTACTTTTCTGCTGCGTTTCCGGCTGCTTTCTGCAACTAGATCCTTCAGATGCTTCAGCTGATGACCCTTCTAGATTTGCAATTGCTCTGATACCATGTAGAAATTTCTGAATTTTAATTCTAATGCAGAAATTATTTCTGTTAATCTGGTTAAGCTTTTCCTACTTATACAAGTTATCAACTGAATAATTTCAAGTTAACATCAAAGCAAAACACATAACAAATTTCTACCAATTTAGATCTAGAATAAGCACATGCACACATAGACAAAGTGTCACAGTTATTTCTGGACAAACTGTCCCCGGAAAAACCCAATGTGGGAAAACTGGTCTCTGGCTGCTGGAGGGCTCTATTATTAAGAATATTTCTGAATACACAACTTTGGGTTCTAGATCTGGAAAATTCTATAGAGAAAACTCTAGATCTGCAACACCTGGCTGATCTAAGACCAACAATACTGACTGATCCACACCCTCAAACGAGATTTACAGAACTCAGCCAGATCTAGGCCTAGAAACCCCAGATTTGCCGGTGAAAGACACTACGTCAGCGTCTGAAGGCCTCCAAATGCTCAGCGCTGTCACTGGAAGGGACTGTGTTACCTCAGACTGGGTGACACAATCACTATGCTGCCCCTAAGGGTCTCTGCGTAACCCTTGAAGGGTTTCCTGAAAATCACACTGTCCTTGCTACTGTTGCTACTGCCTTCCTCTTCTCTGCCTTTCCTGATCTCTTCTCTGCTTCTTATGTATTCTAGACCCTGGGATCAGATCATCCCCTTAGTCTAAATTCCCCTCTCTGCAACTGAAACACTTGAGAATTCTTAGCAACCCTGCCCTAGAATCTCAGCTTAGGTTCAGTGCTCTGCCTCTGTGTATCTTACAAATGACCCCAAGCCTTTCCTTTATACTTTTCTCGTTGACAAATCAACGACTAGCATTAAATCTTTAATCAATGGCTAAGATTAAAAGAAACCTTGATCTGTGTGACTTAAGACAATTTTATCACATGTTTAATTAAATTCACTTTAATTATTTTATTTTCCTAAGTTTTAACTTAGGAAATACATTGAAATAATTAATTAATTTAATATCTCCTAAACCAGATGAAATTTCCCAAATCCATTTCTAGGTCTTGTAGATTAGGTGAACTCTAGTCCTTCCTCAAAATTTGCGACCTAGAGCACAACTGATGCTACCCAAAATACACAAAATCTCAACACTATAACCCTCCTTCCTTCGCTATTTGTAATTCGAAATGCTCTGAGTTATATACCCGAAGTTCTGCACTGTTTCCTTGTCCAAAAAACTATGATATAACCAAATTGTTTTCTGTGATGTGCGAAAGTCTATCCTCCTTTATATAGTTGACGGAACCTATAAATAAGCCGACATGTCATAGGTGAACCGACATGTCTCCAATTGTGAGCCAACATGTCAAGTATATATATTGAGGCCGACTTAAGTTGTGCATTTTCTGTTTTGAGGCCGTCTTGAAGAGATAGTTACAAGGTCTTGGAGCATACAATTCCATCAATAAATTGTCTTTTACATGAGTGTAATATGACTCCATATACATGACTCAAATTATATTTATGACAAGACAAATTCCTAAAGACATCAACAAGAAGTCTTTGACCTATAATAAAGACTTCTTGCTCATGAAACTGATGAAGCAAGTATTTATTAAATGCATTTCCTTTCTTGGTCTTCATTACATAAATTCATAATTACTAGTCATTATGAAGACCGAAGCTAGTTACATTTTTCAACACTCCCTCTTAACTAGGGAGGTATTGATAATGGTACATGTTTACTTTCAATCTGAAGAATCAGACTGGTAATCGCATCTGTATAACATCATATCAACCAACATTGTCCTTGTGCAAGGCCTTGACTAACAACTCCATCTCTCCACGAGAGCTTGAGCTTCAATGCTGGCGACAGAAATGATGAACATACACCTACATCATTGTCTCTCTTGGATCATATCTCACCCGGGTTCACTTAGGATATGTCCACTAGGACTATTCTTATCTTGGATTCTGAGTCCTCAAAGAATATTGGTACTTCCACGACTACTCTTATCTTGGATGCCTTAATACATCCTCAAGAGTATCGTATGCCAAATGATTACCCGATCCTCCATTCTGTCTTCCCAGGTGAAGACTAGAATGATGTGTCTATCTATTCTCTCCTCCTGGCCTTCACTAAGACTTATGACTGTTAGTCCTCGTGTATTGCATGACACATGAATTTAGAGAATCATATACGTTACTTCCTTTTATTTCAGGAAGGACATACTTCAAGTTTCTTCCAAGTAAGAAACTCATTACCATGCTTCCTCTTAACCAGGGACCTGCAACAGCAATGATGAAAATACCCAGATGCTCATGAAGAACCTCTCCTTTCAATGTCAGGAATTTATTTGTAGTTGAGGAGTCTTCATCTTTGGGATCTCTTCATAGGGCACAAATCATCCATCACTTTCATCCAAGGGTAATGTCATCTAGCAAGAAGTGATTCATCAGTTTTTCTCATGTGATCCACCTTTATGCCATGCTACTTTCCTTTGAACCATCTCCCAAGGATCTTACATCCTACCACATGGTTGGCAAACCTGCATAAACTTATTTAGATAAACATATACATAAGAACTTTTAAATAAAAGGTTACCTTATTGATGATCTTTCATCCTGACATCTTCTTGTAGGCATCGACATCCTTTATTTAGATTGACAAATCCCCTAAAGATATGTATTGTCAAGGGTCTTCTTCTTTACTAGACTTCTATCAGAGTCTACATATCTTCCCAGGAGATCTCCTAGTCACATTTTCTTGGCTCCCGGATAATAACCGCCTCTTGACATGGTTGCCCTTCTTCCTTTCTGTCTTCACACAGCTTCGTTCCCGGGAACTTCCATTATCCAGTTCCATGTCTGTATACAACCACCTCATATTCCATATGAGGACACATTAGGTTGATTTTATCTGTTATTGACAACTTGTGTTTCGAAAGAGATACTTCTAAAGTCCATTACCTGCAACCATATGACGTGGCTTTACAGTATCTAGTGTTAACATATAAATATATGTAACTCACCTTTTTCCTTTTGGGTCATCCTGCAACAATTTCTTTAGAATGAAGAACTTCATTCCCTTGCCCTGCTTCATCAATATGTCATCATATCCTAATACTAGAGTTCAATAAGATAGAATTCCCGATGAAACCTTTTGTTTTTTTTTTCTAACCAGTGAATCTAGAGTGAATTCCATTAGAAAATGTCAGCACTTGTTTCCATATTGATTATTGAATGATGACCCTTGAGCTTGATGACTGCCTTCCATCAATGTTGTTCTCAGTGACATTTCCAGGAGCTACTTCTTTTATAGCTGTATTGCAGACATCTTCCTATGACAAGTGCTCCTTGCATGGTTTTATCATGATGCCATTAATGTACAATGCTTCCTAACATACTATTTTACAACCGACAAAAATCACTTAAAGAGGAAGATGATCTCAATCATAGTAGAGGTCTTTCGCTTCTTCTTTCTTAGATTTTTTTGCATCATGTTCTTCCCTTTCTTCTGTGACATGGGCTTCTCCCTTTTTCCTCTTGTCCTTTCCAGATTTAGGAAAATCCCTTTTATAATGCCCAAGTTCGTTACATTGAAAGCATCATACCTTGTCCATATTTCTCCTTTTATTTTGAGGACCAAATTTACCGAATCTTCCTTTCTTCCTAGACATGTCTACAAAGGCTTGATTCCCTTCACTTGATCTCGTATCAACTTTGGCTTTCAATGTTGTTTCTTCTATCTTACATAGATCCTGGAATGACGTTTCTTCTTCTTTCCCATCGATGCTTGAAGTGAAACTTCCCCATTATTTAGGTAGAGCATTTTGCACCATAGTGAGTATTTCTCGATCAGACATTACTTCTCCCAATTTCTGCAATTGATCTCGTATTGCGAAAATCTCCATAAAATATGGAATTATTCCTTCCTCTCTTGACATTTTCAACTTGTATAATTTTTGTCTCGGGGACATTATTTCCCCTGCAGAACTTTTCGAGAATAGCTCCACCAATTTATCATATATTTCTTTTGAGGATTCTAGATTTGATACATAGGGAATGGGTTCTTTATTGATTCTATAAGAATCCTTCGGACTCTTATGTCTCCCTTCATGTATTTGGTATAAGCTTGAATGCCTTCTTTTGAAGGTTGAATTGTAGATCCTTTGATGTAGCCCATAACTTCATTTTCAATTACATTCAAATCTGTCCTTTTCTTCCATGCACTAAAGTTTGATGACCCAACCAATTTGTTGCTTTCTTTGTGATAAGTCATTTTGACAGATTCAGATGAGGTCATAAACATACTTGAGTAGATTAATTTCTTCCTTCTATCAACTTCCTTGATGATGATGATTGGCAGGGACTCCTTCTTAGATTGAATTCTTCAAAGTAAGTGACCTTGGATCCTTAATGATAAAGGATGTCTTCAGAATGATGATGTCTTCAAAGGTGTTGGATATTGTTGGATGGTGCTTGATGATGTGCTTTCCAACAATGTCTTCAATATCATAAATCTTTGATGGCAAAGATTATCTTCTTGATAAGTGAATCCTTTGAATGAGATTGAAGGTCTTCTTGGAATTGCTTGAGAATCTTCCTTGCAAACTGATTTGACTTTTCAATGTAGGCTTAGACTTAGACTTGGATGCTTTCTAGAGTAATTGATTCTTGCCTTTTGATCATTGAGTGTCTCTTTTGTTGATTTATGGTAGCATCGGACGTGCTCTAGCCTTGTAACTTTGTATATAGGCTAAGACACATGTATTCCATAAAACCTAGAAATGGTTTTGGAAAATTCCACTTAAAGATGATTTAATTAAATTAATTAATCATTTTTTAATGTTTTCCTAATTCTAAACTTAGGGAATTTGATTAATTAAAGTGTATTAATTAAATCAAGTGTGAATCTTCTAGATAAAGTCATGGATCACCTCCAAGTTAATCTTAGCCCTTGATTAAGTTTTAATCTGGACCGTTGAAGAGTCAATGGAAGATCATAAGAAGGAGGGTGAGGGGCCTATGGAAAATACACTTGACACTTGAGCCTTTGAGCATTTTCGAATTTGCGTGAGGAGACAACTTTTGATCAAGAACAAATCACTAGGGCTGGGTTTGCTAAGTGATTTGATTCAGTGATCAGATCTAGAGAGGGGTAGAAACAGAGATTGGTCAGGAGGGCCAAGAATACATTTCAGAGAGAGGCAACATCAATCCAGGAGAGAGACAAGGTAGTTTCTGGCTAGGGTGACGCAGTTACTGCAGAGAATCACGTAGAGCCAGGGCAGTGTCTCTTGGAGTTAGTCCGGAGAAAGATAGAGGCTGGGGTTCTGAGCAAGGAGGGCCAAGATCCAGCTTTAGATTAGCCAAATCAACTACAGGAAAGGGTGATGCAGTCCCTCTAGCTTGCCTACGCAGGCTTATGCAGATCCAGCATAAGCAGTCACGCAGAGGCAATGAGGGCTTCATCAATGCTGTTTTTATTCAGTTGGAGACTTGCTGAGTGAGGTATATCTCACAGTCTATAATATTCCCAATTAGCAATAGCTAATTGGAAATATTAATTTTGACTATTTTGCCTTTATAAAGTTAAATTATAAATAAAGTGGGTGAAGAGGACATTCAACTCACACTTAGGATAAAAGTATTTCCTAAAGTCACTTAAGAGACATGTTTATTTGTAAGTGGTCTAGTGGTACTGCAGTGGGCTGCAGGGCAAGGTAAAGATAGACAGCTGTGGGGCTGCTTTGCCATTTTAGAAGATGGACAACGTGGCCCAAGGGGACAACGCAGTGATTGGTGGGGCCTAGGTGAGGGAAAGGCTCACCAAGCATAAAAGGAGGGAGGGTCTCCTCATTCTCATTCATTCTGATTATGCATCTTTGAGATTTGTCTTTTGACAATGAGCACGCTTGCTGTTTAGCAAAGTCTGCACGTACTGTTCAGTACATCGGGTGTCTCCATTCGAAGATCCCAACCTCAGCTCCGGGGGACTTCGAGTGCCTTCTCGGGTGAGGAGTTTCATCCTTGTTTTGCCGGAGAGAGTTGCAGCTACCATAGTTGGAGCATTCACTTAGAGAGACAGCGCAGTCAGTGAGAGGGAGGATGCAGTCTTGAGAGGAGGTGGTTCCGGATTGAGGGTTTGTCAGTGGATTCAGCCCGGGATAGTGGAAAAGGGTCCGACCCTTCCCTATTCCAGCATTTTGGAGGAGTTAGGGGCCATTATTTGGAGTAGATATTTCAGAGCCAGCGTCCCTCGTTGAGGAATAGCGTAGTGCCTCAAGGGAGGCATTTTCGGGGGTCAGCCATTTCCGGAAAGCTTTCTGGGTTTTTCTGGGTTTTGGAAGGAGAGGCCATTCCCGAAGTTTCAAAATTTTCCGAGGTGGGGAGCAGCCCCAAAGATTCAGTTCATTCCAGCAGTAGCAATAGCACAGTAACAGTACCAGTAGCTCTGGAGAAACGCAGTCTTGAGGGAGAAGCCATTCCGAGTCATTTCCTGAGAGTCTACGCTTGCTTAGTGCAAGCCTAGGTGCCATCATTCTGATCACCTCTGTACTCATTTCCATTTCTCAGTATTAATAAAATGGCTCAGTGTTCTCAATATTGTCTGTTTTCCTTATGATTTATCTCTAGTTGCCGTATGTCTTTGTTTATGTGCTTTATATTGCTGTTTATTTCCATTCAAGATATTACAGTGGTATCAGAGCTCATAGACTTGGCTCAGCCAGTGGAGCAGATTGTCTATGACACTAGCGGGAAAACCATACATCACTTACCGGGGAAGAAAATATAAAGACCAAGAGCGGAGGTTAGAGCTCACCTTCGGGAAAGGTGATAGTGTTCTAGTGGTGGACGCAGAGGAAGAGGGACTAATGGGGGAGGAAAGAAATGCCGATAAGGAGTTCGGGGAACTTCTCCTCAAATCAGTTCAAGATTTGTCGAGACGGATAGAGGAGATGGGGTAGAGATTCACGGCAGAGTCTAGACAGTTCGAGACCCCAAGGGGTTTCCATGTTGGAGAGGGCTTAGGCACATCTCATCATTTACAGGAGCATCTCACAGCGCAGTAGATGGCATCACACACACCCCCCCGTTCCACGATGCCTACATTTCTTGCTGCAGACCTCGAGGCAGAAGCACAGCAGGAGCAGGAACCGACACACATAGGAGATTACTTTGCTTAGTACCTATCATACGGTCAAGAGTTCAGAGATGCCCTCACTTTCCATGATTTTGTTAAGCTCAAGCGGGACATCAGACCCCGTAACCATCATAGGGGGAACAGGCATTCACATTACGGGGACTTACAACGCACAGTGGGAAAATTCCATCTGCCGACATTTGACGGATCGTCCAAGTGTTCGGCAAAAGCTTGGGTGGAGAAGTTGGATATATATTTCCAGCTTAATCAGATCGCAGAGCTAGAGGCCATCAAGGTGGCAGCGCTGCACCTAGAGGGCGAGGCCAAGGATTGGTGGTTTCACGGGATGGTTACGCTAGGGCACTCGAGAGTGACAGCATATGCCGAGTTCACGTGGAGGTTGGTAGAGCATTTTGATTGGAGGGATCCAGAGGAGCATTTTGTTGAGTTGACAAAGCTCAAGCAGACCGGGAGGCCGGACACGTACATATCAAAGTTTTTGAGACTCTCCGTGATGGTACCTAATTTATCTACAACCCAGATGATCTATATGTTCATAAATGGATTGGTAGAGCCTCTACGGGGTTTAGTCAAATCGACGAGACCAGCGATACTCCGTGATGCAGTTGAGAGGACTCAGGATTTGCAGGATGCACTACATAGGACTAGAGCTCCTTTTCCCTAGAGATCGGCATTCCAACTGAAGGGAAAGGATGAGAGGGTTCGACCTCCCAAGGGGAACCAAGGTAGAGGGCCTAGAGATGATGAGACTAGGAGAGATCTGAAGCGGAGGAGGTTATGCTTCATGTGCCAGGAGCCATGGGCACCAGGACACCGTTGTGCCACAGGGACGACACACTACATCGAGGTCTTCTTCGATAGCAGAAGTACAGCGCAGAGAGGGGATCATCTGCCACCTCCACCTCTGGGAGCAGGAGGTGCAGCTTTTGAACCCACTGGGGGAGCCCTTGCAGCTTTGCGGGGAGTTCCCAAGTATTTGACACTGCGTGTCTGAGGCACAGTACAGGGGCAGCGTGTCTCAGTGTTAGTAGACAGTCGGGCCACCCATAACTTCATTGATGCCCAGATGGTAGAGCAGAGGGGCATATCGACAAAAACCTTTGATGGGTTTTCGGTACTAGTTCCAGGGGATCGGACTATGCAGTGTGCCAGGTATGTGCTAGTCTTGGCAGTGACCATGGGGACGTACACCTTTATAGATCATTTTTTCGTGGTGGACATTCCAGACACCAACGTGATATTGGGGGTACAGTGGCTAATCACGCTAGGAATGGTCACCACTGACTGGGAGACCTTGGAGATGGAGTGGACGGATAAGAAGACTGGGAGGCATGAGAAGATTCGGGGGATGCACACCTACCCGCCACAGACAGTTTCAGCACACTCGATGGAGGCAGATTTCCAGAAGGGGGACATAGAGTGGGCAGTGGAGTTGCATGTGTCGGAGGCAGGATCTACTGGGCAGGCGGTACACCCAGATGTACAGTCCCTTCTCGACAGGTATGCTACGGTATTTGGGGAGATACCACTAGGACAACCACCAGATCAGGGGTTTGAGCACACTATTGAGCTGGAGCAGGGTATCCAAGCTATCATCAGTACACCCTATAGGCACCCCAAAGCCTATCGGGATGAGATTGAGAGGGCTATCCATGAGCTCTTAGCTCTTGGACACATTCGTCCTAGCGCTAGCCCCTTTGTTTCTTCCGTATTGATGCTGAAGAAGCAGGATGACATGTTGAGGATGTGCATTGGTTACAGAGCCTTGAACAAGAAGACCATGAAGAACCGGTACCCCATCCCACGGATCGATGACTTGATGGATGAGCTGAGGGGGGCCAAGTTCTCTCAAAGATTGATTTGAGATTCGGGTACCATCACATTCGCGTGAGGGAGCAGGATATTCCCAAGACTGCTTTCCGGTGTCATTATGGCCATTTTGAGTTTTTGATGATACCCTTTGCGCTAACCAATGCCCCAACCACTTTCTAGTCATGCATGAATCACATCTTCCGCAGTCACTTGAGGAAGTGTGTGTTAGTGTTTTTTGACGACATTTTGATCTACAGCCGGACATGGGAGGAGCACCTCCAACATATAGAGGCTGTATTGCGCATTTTGGAATAGTATCAGTTTTATGTTAAGCTCTCCAAATGCGAGTTTCAGCTGACCGAGATGCTCTACTTGGGGCACATCATCGGGGTGGACGGAGTGAAGGTCCAGGAGGAGAAGATCAGGGCCATCAGGGATTGGCTGGAGCCGAAGAATGTGACAGAACTTCGGGGATTTGTGGGGATTTGCACCTACTACCGAAAGTTCGTCAAGGGGTTTTCCAACTTGCTGCACCCCTTACAGATCTCCCCAAGAAGGGGGCATTCAGTTGGACGGATACAACACAAAGGGCTTTTGACAGGCTCAAGGAGGTGCTGAGCAGCTGTCCGGTGTTAGCATTGCCAGATTTTACACAGCCCTTTGTCTTGGACTGTGATGCATCGAGGGAGGGGATCGACATAGTTTTGATGCAGGGAGGCCACCCCATAGCTTTCGAGAGCCGGAAGCTATTGCCACATGAGAGCTTGTATGCTATATACGACAAGGAGATGTTGGCCATCATGCATGCATTGGCCAAGTTTCGGCAGTACCTGGTGGGGAACAGATTCAGGGTGAGGATGGATCACAATAGCCTCCAATTCTTTCTAGAGCAGAAACAGTCGCAGGAGAGGTAGCAGAAGTAGGTTAGCAAGATCCAGGCTTATGACTTTGACATTGAGTATGTCAAGGGAAAGAACAACGTTGTGGCAGATGCACTTTCACACAGACCAGCAGCGTTGTCCTTGATGAATTTGGACACAGACTGGAGGGCTCAACTGTTGGTAGAGTACTCCAAGGACCATTTTTCCTGTGAGATTTTGGATGGACAAGTGACAGATGACAGGTACAGAGTGATGGACAAGGTGATCTATTACAAGGACAGGATCTTCTTAATGGAGGGCTCCCAGCTCAAGAAGAAGATATTGCATGCCTCGCATGATTCACCATTATCATGCCACCAGGGGTTTACGAAAGCCTATAGGGCCATCAGGGAGAGGTTCTCTTGGAAGGCCTCAAGGAGGACGGGCTCCAACATGTCAGGGAGTGCGAAGTTTGCCAGCGTAACAAGGAGGAAATGAACCATCCGGTAGGGTTATTGCAGCCTCTTCCCATACCTGAGGGGAAATGGGAGAGTATTTCGATGGACTTCATTACAGGGTTGCCCAGTGTGCAGGGCGAGGATTGCATATTTGTAGTCGTTGATCGACTGACTAAATATGCCCATTTTTTTGCCATATTGGCACATTACACTGCAACATAGGTAGCAGAGTTGTTCTTTAGGGACGTTTTCAGATTGCATGGTCTCCCAAAGACCATTGTCAGTGACAGGGACAGTCGCTTCATGGGTGGGTTTTGGTAGGAGCTTTTTTGTTTGGTGGGCACTGAGTTGACACCGAGTACTAGTTACCACCCCCAGACGGATGGACAGAAAGAGATAGTGAACAAGTGGTTGGAGGGCTACTTGCGTAACTATGTCAGCGGACAGCTGAAGGCATGGTTGAGATGGTTACACTTGGGGGAGTACTGCTACAACAACACTCATCATATGTCCATCAATATGTCTCCGTTTTATGCATTGTATGGATATCATGCTTTATCTTTTGCTGACATGATGTTTGGTGCTAGCAAGGCTCCTAGACCCAAGGATTGGATCCAAGAGATTCAGGATATACTCTGAGCTCTCAAGGATAACATGGCTACAATGCAAAATCAGCAGAAGTTGTACACCGACAGGGGATGTGTTGAGAGGCAGTTCGAGGTAGGGGACCTGGTCTACCTGCGCTTGCAGCCATATCGACAGTCGACGTTGAAGCAGAAGGGAGTTGAAAAGCTCAAGCCTTGCTTCTATGGACCATACGGGGTGACACGCAGAGTCAGAGAGGTTGCTTATGAGTTGGAGCTGCCCATTGGTAGTAAGATTCATAACTTTTTTCACGTGTCATGCCTGAAGCAGGCACTGGGGCAGCAGGTGACTGCAACAGAGGAGCTTCCACCCACAGATGATGAGGGGCATTTGGTGCTACAGCCAGAGGCCATTATTGATACTAGGGAGAGGCAGCTTCAGAGTAGGACAGTCAGAGAGTACCTAGTGAGATGGAGGAATTTACCAGATGAGGATGCCACCTGGGAAAGTGAGAAGATTCTGCAGCATCCATCATTACAGTTGCTTGAGGACAAGCAACGTTTTGCCGGGGAGGACTGTAATATTCCCAATTAGCAATAGCTAATTGGAAATATTAATTTTGACTATTTTGCCTTTATAAAGTTAAATTATAAATAAAGTGGTTGAAGAGGACATTCAACTCACACTTAGGATAAAATGTATTTCCTAAAGTCACTTAAGAGACATGTTTTATTGGCCAAGTGGGGCCTAGTGGTCAAGTGGCAGCGTGGAAAAAGGGGCAGCGTAGACAGCGTAGGGCCAAGCTAGCGCAGAGGAAGATGGATAGTGTGGCCCATGGGGACAACGCAGAGATTGGTGGGGCCTAGGTGAGGGAAAGGCTCACCAAGCATAAAAGGAGGGAGGGTCTCCTCATTCTCATTCATTCTGATTATGCATCTTTGAGATTTGTCTTCTGACAATGAGCACGCTTGCTGTTTCGCAAAGTCTGCACGTATTGTTCAGTACATTGGGTGTCTCCGCTCAGAGATCCCAACCTCAGCCCTGGGGACCTTTGAGTGCCTGCTCGAGTGAGGAGTTTCATCCTTGTTTTGCTGGAGAGAGTTGCAGCTACCACAGTTGGAGCATTCACTCAGAGAGACAGCACAGTTAGTGAGAGGGAGGATGCAGTCTTGAGAGGAGGTGGTTCCGGATCGAGGGTTTGTCGGTGGATTCAACCCAGGATAGTGGAAAAGGGGCCAACCCTTTCCTATTTTGGCATTTTGGAGGAGTTAGGGGCCATTATTTGGAGCAGATCTTTCATAGCTAGCATCCCTCCTTGAGGAATAGCGTAGTGCCTCAAGGGAGCCATTTCCGAGGGTCGGCCATTTCCGGAAAGCTTTCTGGGCTTTTCTGGGTTTTGGGAGGAGAGGCCATTCCCGATGTTTCAGAATTTTCCAAGGTGGGGATAGCCCCAAAGATTCAGTTAATTCCAGCAGTAGCAACAACACAGTAGCAGTACCAGCAACTCTGGAGAAACGCAGTCTTGAGGGAGCAGCCATTTCGAGTCATTTCCTGAGAGTCTTTCTACACTTGCCTAGTGTAAGACGAGGTGCCATCATTCTGATCACCTCTGTACTCATTTCCATTTCTCAGTATTAATAAAATGGCTCAGCGTTTTCGATATTGTCTGTTTTCCTTATGATTTATCTAGAGTTGCTGTATGTCTTTGTTTATGTGCTTTATATTGCTGTTTATTTCCATTCGAGATATTAGACAGTCATTTTTGCTGTCGAGATTTCTCTAAAGGGTTAGCCGGATGTTAGCACCCTAGTTGTATTCAAGATTCTACTGCTTAGTAATACAAACCCTCAGATCTGCTGCACTGGTTTTATCAAGTTGGGTTTTTCATTGAGTTTTGTTCAGATTGTTTCAGCACTTAGATTTATTCTGCAGTATTATTTGCGTAGACTGCTCCAGTAATTACGTCGGTATTTCAATGTAATGAAATAATTATCAAATAATAGGAGAAGTAATTCAGATTTGTTGCAATAGATATCCAGATCTAGGATTTTTCACATCTTTTACAAGTATCCCTTTGACTTGAACACTTTAGCTCTGATACCATGTTGAGAATTAGGTAGGGCTAGGTTTAATTCAAATTCTCTTCTTGATAATTACTTGTGAGCTTACTTCTTTTACTTGTGTCTTCTCTTCTTACCTTATTATGTCTTTCATCAAGTCAATTACCAAAAACACAAGAGACACAAATTTAGGCTCTTCGAGCCAGGGCCAAAACCTCTCCCTCTTGGAGAAGAAAACCCACAAGAAATTCTTCTTATAGACTTTCAGATGACAAGTACCATGACCATGATGCAGACCCTTGTCCCTTGTATGACTCCAAGACCTTGTCACTGCTTCTTCATAGACTCCTTAAGCTGATCTTCTTTTCTGCACCATTCTGCCCCAAAACTGCACCAACACTAGGGAGACTCGGTCCCTCGTCTAAATTCTTCCTCGACCTTCTTCAGGAGTTTCCTTAATGGTCTACTTTCAGTGTCCTTGATGCCCAAGACATAAATCTCCTTTTCTCCTCTTCGCTATATATATATATATATATAAACTTTGATCCTCTGTCACATATACTTCAGTCTTGTAATATACATACACTTAAGTTCTTCTATAATATATACTTCGGTTTCCTGTCATATGTACTTCAATTCTCTGTAATACGTATACACTTCAGTCATGTAATATATTTACTTCAATCCTTTCTATAATATACATAAACTTCGGTCCTCCTGTAAGATATACAGACTTCAGTCCTTTGTCATATTTCAGTCCTGAAATAGCTTAATGTAATCCAAATTGTAACCCTCCTTCCTTCGCTATCACAATCCGAACTACTTTGAGATATATACCTGAACTTTTGCACTGTTTCCTTATCCAAAAAACTCAGATATAACCGAACTGTTTTCTGTGATCTGCGAGGGTTTATCCTCCTTTATATAGTTGATGGAACCTATAAATAAGCCGACATGTCATAGGTGAATCGACATGTCTCCAATTGTGAGCCAACATGTTAAGTATATATATTGAGGCCGACTTAAGTTGTGCATTCTCTTTTTTGAGGCCGTCTTCAAGGAGATAGTGACAAGGTCTTCCATCAAATATCTGTCTTTTACATGAGAGTAATATGACTCCATATACATGTCTCAAATTATATTTATGACAAGACAAATTCCTAAAGACATCAAGATGAAATTTTTGACCTATCATAAAAACTTCTTGCTCATGAAACCCATGAAACAAGTATTTACAAAATACATTTTATTATCTTTGTCTTCATTACAAGAATTCATAATTACTAGTCATTATGAAGATCGAACCTAGTTACACTTTTCAACACTCCCTCTTAACTAGGGAGGTATTCATAATGGTACATGGTTACTTTCAATCTGAAAAATCTCATAAGATGAACCGGATTGGTAATCACATCTGTATAACATCATATCAACTAGCATTGTCCTAGTGCAAGGCCTTTACTAATAGCTCCATATCTCCATGAGGTCATGAGCTTCAATGCTGGCGAGACCAATGATGAATAGACACCTACATCATTGTCTCTCTTGGATCATATTTCACCCGGGTTCACTCAGGATATGTCCACCAAGACTATTCTTATCTTGGATTCCCAGTCCTCAAAGAATATCGGTCCTTCCTCGACTACTCTTATCTTGGATGACCTAATACATCCTCAAGGGTATCGGATGCCAGATGATTACCCAATCCTCCATTCTGTCTTCCCAGGTGAAGACCAGAATGATGTGTCTATCCATTCTCATCTCATGGCCTTCACTAAGACTTACGGCTGTTAGTCCTCGTCTAGTGCATGACACATGAATTTAGAGAATCATATCCATCACTTCCTTTTAATTTAGGAAGGACACACTTCAAGTTTCTTCCAAGTAAGAAACTCATTACCAGGCTCCCTCTTAACCAAGGACCTGCAGCAACATTGATGAAAACACCCAGCCGCTCATGAAGAACTCCTCCCTTCAATGTCATGAATTTATTCGTAGTTGAGGAGTCTTCATCTTTGGGATCTCTTCATAGGGCACAGATCATCCATCACTTTCATCGAAGAGTCATGTCATCTAGCCAAAAGTGATTCATCAGTTTTTCTTATCTGATCCACCTTTATGATGTTGAGTTTTCTTGAGTGATGGGGTAGCGTAAGATCTAGAGTACATAAGATCTCCAAAACCTAGAAAGGGATTTGGGAAATTTCATCCGGTTTGGGAGATAATTAATTAATTAATAATTTTAATTAAGGACCCTAAGTCTAATTTAGGAAAATTAAATTATTAAAGTTAATTAATTAAAACATGTGATGAAATTGTCTTAAGTCACATGGATCAAGCTTTCTTTTAATCTTAGCCATTGGTTCAAGATCTGATCATGGCCGTTGGTTTCCCAACGAGAAAAGTATAAAGGAAAGGCTTGGGGTCATTTGGAGAAGACACACAGAGGCAGAGCACTAAAGCTAAACTGGAATTCTAGGGCATGGTTTGCTAAGAATTTCTAGAAGTGTTTCAGCTGCAGAGAAGGGTAGTTTAGGGAAAGGGGATGGTCTGATCCGAGTGCCTAGAATTAGCAAGAGGGAGAGAGCAGCTTCTAGAGGCAGCACAGAGAAGTAGAGGCAGCAACAGCAGAGAGGGCAGCAGCTGCGCGTCCCGGGGGCAGCTTCAGCTACACAGGTGCTACACAATCCCTTCTGGGGCAGCGCTAGTCAGCTCGGGAGCCATCTGGGTTACACAAAGACCCTCAGGGGCAACGTAGGGTCTGCGTCACTCATTCTGGGGTTACGTAGCCCTCTCCAAGCCAACGCAGAGGCATGCAGAGGCTGATGCAGGGGCTTCAGGGGCAACGCTGGGGTTTCTAGGGCCAAGATCTGGCTGAGTCCTCTAAATCCCATTTGAGGGTGTGGATCAGTGAACGTTTTGGCTTCAGGAATCAGAACAACAGGTTAGCTGCAGATGTATATTTTTCTCTATCGAGTTTACCAGTGTGGTACCCAGATTTGTTGTATTCAGAAAACTACTTAATAATACAAACCCTCTAGCAACCAAAAGACCGGTTTCCCTGCATTGGGTTTTTCTGGGTACTATTGTCCAGAAAATCTTGTGTCACTTTGTCTATGTGTGCATGTACTTTTCCTGTTTAAGATTTGAATCGGTGAATGTTTGTTATGTGTTTACTTCGATGTTAATCTGAAGATTTCAACATAAATAACTTGATAAGTAGGAGAAGTATAACAAGATCTAACAATAGATTTCTGCATTAGCAACATTCAGAAATTTTCACATATGCCATGCTGCTTTCCTTCGAACCATCTCCCAAGGATCTTACATCCTACCACATGGTTGGAAACCTTGCATAAACTTATTCAGATAAACATATACATAAGAACTTTTAAATCAAAATTTACTTGAGTGAAGATCTTTCATCATGACATCTTCTTGTAGGCATCGACATCCTTTATTCAGATTGACACATCTCCTAAAGATATGTATTGTCAAGAGTCTTCTTCTTTACTAGACTTCTATCAGAGTCTACATATCTTCCCCGGGAGATCTCACAGTCACATCTTCTTGGCTTCTGGATGATAACCGCCTCTTGACATGGTTGCACTTCTTCTTTTCTTTCTTTACACAGCTTCATTCCCAGGAATTTCCAGTATCCAGTTCCTTGTTTGTATACAACTACTTCACATTCCATATGAGGACACATTATGTTGATTTCATCTGTTATTGGCAACCTGTGTATCGAAAGAGATACTTCTAAAGTCCATTACATGCAACCATATGACATGACTTTACAGCATCTAGTGTTAGCATATAAATATATGTACCTCACCTTTTTCCTTTTGAGTCATCCTACAACAATTTCTTTAGAATGAAGAAGTTCATTCCCTTGTCCTGCTTCATCAATATGTCATCATATCCTAATCCTAGAGTTCTATAAGATAGAATTCCCGGTGAAACCTTTTGCTTTCTTTCTAATCCGTGAATCTAGAGATAATTCCATTAGAAAATGTCAACACCTGTTTCCATATTGATTATTGAATGATGACCCTTGATCTTGATGACTGCCTTCCATCAATGTTGTTATCAGTGAGGTTTCTAGGAGCTACTTCTTTTATAGCTGTATTGCGGACATCTTCCTATGACAAGTGCCCCTTCCATGGTTTTATCATGATACCATTAATGCACAATGCCTTCTAACATACTATTTTACAACCGGCAAAATCACTTAAAGAGGAAGATGATTTCAATCATAGTAGAGATCTTTCACTTCTTCTTTCTTAGATTTCTTTGCATCAGGTTTTTCCCTTTCTTTTGTGACATGGGCTTCTCCCTTTTTCCTCTTGTCCTTTCCAGATTTAGGACAATCCCTTTTATAATTCCCAAGTTCATTACATCCAAAGCATCGTACCTTGTCCATATTTCTCCTTTTATTTTGAGGACCAAATTTACCGAATCTTCCTTTCTTCTTGGACATGGCTGCAAAGGCTTGATTCCCTTCACTTGATCCTGTATCAACTTTGGCTTTCAATCTTGTTTCTTCTATCTTACATAGATCCTGGAATGGCATTGCTTCTTCTTTCCCATTGATGCTTGAAGTGAAACTTCCCCATTCTTTAGGTAGAGCATTTTGTACCATTGTGAGTATTTCTCCATCAGACATTACTTCTCCCAAATTTAGTAGTTGATCTTGTATTGTGAAAATCTCCATAAAATATGGAATTATTCCTTCCTCTCTTGACAGTTTCAACTTGTATAATTTTTGTCTCAGGGACATTATTTCCCGTGTAGAACTTTTTGAGAATAGCTCCACCAATTTATCATATATTTCTTGAGGATTCTAGATTTGATACATAGGGAATGAGAGAGTCCTTTATCGATTCTATAAGAATCCTTCAGGCTCTTATGTCTCCCTTCATGTATTTGGTATAAGCTTGAATGTCTTTTTTTGAAGGTTGAAGTGTAGATCCTTCGATGTAGCCCATAACTTCATTTTCAATTACATTCAAATCTGTCCTTTTCTTCCATGCACTAAAGTTTGATGACCCAACCAATTTGTTTCCCTCTTTGTGATAAGTCATTTTGACAGATTTAGATGAGGTCATAGACATACTTACTTGAGTAGATTGATTTCTTCCTTCTATCAGCTTCCTTGATGATGATGATGGCAGAGACTCCTTAGATTGAATTCTTGAAAGTAAGTAACCTTGAATCCTTAATGATAAAGGATGTCTTCAGAATGATGATGTCTTCAAAGGTGTTGGATATTGTTGGATGGTGCTTGATGATGTGTTTTCCAACAATGTCTTCAATGTCATAAATATTTGATGGCAAAGATTATCTCCTTGATAAGTGAATCCTTTGAATGAGATTGAAGGTCTTCTTGGAATGGCTTGAGAATCTTCCTTGCAAACTGATTTGACTTTTCAATGTTGAATTTGACTTAGTCGTGGATGCTTTCTAGAGTAATTGATTCTTGCCTTTTGATCCTTGAGTGTCTCTTTGACAAGTAGCTCTTTGACTTCAGCACCTTAGCTCTGATACCATGTTGAGAATTAGGTAGGGCTAGGTTTAATTCAAATTCTCTTCTTGATAATTACCTGTGAGCTTGCTTATTTTACTTATGTCTTCTCTTCTTAGCTTATTATGTCTTTCATCAACTCAATTACCAAAAACACAGGAGACACAAATTTAGGCTCTTCGTGCCAGGGCCAAAACCTCTCCCTCTTGGAGAGGAAAACCCACAAGAAATTCTTCTTATAGACTTTCAGATGACAAGTACCATGACCATGACACAGACCCTTGACCTTGTATGCCTCCAAGACCTTGTCGCTGCTTCTTCATAGACTCCTTAAGCTGATCTTCTTTTCTGCACCGTTCTGCACCAAAACTGCACCAACATTAGGGAGACTCAGTTCCTAGTCTAAATTATTCCTTGACCTTCTTCTGGAGTTTCATTCTCGGTATACTTTCAGTGTCCTTGATGCGCAAGACATAAATCTCCTTTTCTCCTCTTCGCTATATATATATGGATAAACTTTGATCCTCTGTCACATATACTTTGGTAAATTAGATGTGATATATTATATATTCTCCTTGCAATATACTGATGTTTCACTGATGGTATATATGTACAATCAAAATGGAATGCTAAAATGAACTATCTTGGTATGTTGGTATTCCAAGATTTCCTTTATATTGTGATTCATCCATTATAACAAGCACCATTAATAGCTTGTTTATCCACATCATACTATGACAGACACACATTTCTTTTGTTCTGAGTGAATCAACATCTTCATTGAATATTGCTGATATTTTAGTATCTTCAACTCTTATTGTTTTGTTATATGCAGGGAGGAGGGAGCTGTAAAGGAACTAGTGACTGTGGCAAAAGATACAATTCCTAATGGCCCTGCTGATGGAGCTCACATTCATATTGTGCATTTGTCAGATGCAAGTGCTTCACTTGACTTGATTAAAGTAATGAATATAAAGTTCTTCCCATTTTTGGCTACTAAAGACTCGAATAAGTTTAATGTTTACTTATTTTTAAACATATCCTTGGGCTACAAAGAGGTCCCATTTGTAAGATGAAGAGTGGGTGTTTACTAGTTCAAGCAGTAAATTCTTACTCAGTTAAAATTTCCAACTAATTTTTTTTCAAAGATTAAATCATCAAAATGCTGCTCCTAGTAAACATATTATAATACAAGACTTCAACCAAAATTATCTGAGTGAGTAACTTTTTTTATATAAAATCTTGAAATTCATCATAATTATGAGAGATTCATTGCTTTGATTTACAGCAGAAAGACACTCTAGAGGTTGGCAAGTGGGGAAATTTGAGATTTTTGGAACTTGAAAGAAGGGGCATCATTTCTTTCGTGCAATTGCAAGTATGTTATTTTGAAATCATGTTCCCTCAACCTGTGAGAAAAAGGGCAATTGAAATGGACAGATATACAAGCAGAGGAAACAGTTTTGGATGCAAAATGTGTTGTGAAAGTGGTGAGCAAGGGTGCAACATGGTATATAGTAAGGTATTAACTAAAGATAGCGGGTATTAAGGGGCCTTTTGGGATTTGTGATGTCTTTGGAAGAATTGGATGATTCAAACTGTCATGCCTGATGATTTTGAGGAGGTTTTCTCACGGCCTAGGGAGCAGCTTGATTGGCAATGGCTGTGATATGAAGTCTTATGTAAAATATGTGATTTGAGGTTCAAATCCCCCCGATTTACCTTGTGGGCTGTGCGTGGGTATGGGTTCACCTAGAGGTTATGATGGTAGTGGTTGGAATCAACCCTGTTTCACACAAATACGAGCTTCAGCACAGTGGTCGATTCCTCTTGCTAAAAAAGAAAAGAAAAGAAAAGAAAAGAAACAAAAAGAGGTTTTCTCACAATAGATGATTTCTAGGGAGTTGTACTTGGACTTTGAAGGGAAAAGAAGTTGCTGGGACTTATTTAGCAAATGACACTTTAGCAAATCGATCTTTAGCAAATGACCCTCCATCCTCTTTAAATAAAGATCATGGACCTAAACCTACTGCCTGTGGGTAGTGTATACAGGAGAAACGTTTTCTCCTAGATGGTCCTCAATCGACAGCTAGCAGTCCCTTGCAGCCACCGGATAGCTCAATGTGCCATCATCTCCTCCACTTGAGCCAACCATGTGGTCCCTCTCCGACTTGTTATGATTCTATGTTTGAAGGTGGGCCTCCCGACCTCGAAGGTATGGATTTTCATTAGTATGGTTGAGTAATTTTCCGTAAACGTTTTCTCCTAGATGGTCCTCAATCGACAACTAGCAGTCCCTTGCAGCCACCAGATAGCTCAATGTGCCATCATCTCCTCCACTTGAGCCAACCATGTGGTCCCTCTCTGACTTGTTATGATTGTATGTTTGAAGGTGGGCCTCCCGACCCCGAAGGTATGGATTTTCATTAGTATGGTTGAGTAATTTTCCGTACTTGTCATGCACAGTTTTGGGCATTGATTGGTGGGGGGATTCAGCGGAAAGAGAGGGATAGGTCTGTACCCTTGTGTCCACTGCCCAATTTTGTGGTTAACCTTGTACCCTAGTCCTGTGGGATCTCCTTTATTGTCCATTAGCTTTAGGGTTGGCTCTACATGGGAAATCTCGATTTTGGTTGCGTGGTCCCGCTTCCCAACACCATACACATCACTCCCTTCCGCTCATTATAATTCGATTAATCTCTTTTACTATCCGGGTCCACATGTTCCCACTCGGTCCACATAGGGTTAGCCTCCCCCCTCACCTTGTCCACACCTTGGGTTGGGCCTAGAACGATGCCCCAGAGGTTGATGCAACTAAAAGGAAAAGAAAATACATAATTTGGCCACTCTCAACATGAAATGTACCAAAAAATACAAAAGATGGCCGGGACATACAAATTTAGCACGTGGGCTAAAGCCAGACATGGGCTCTACCCCTTATCCATGGCCATCACCCTAGTTCCTATAGGCCCTAGATGCACCCCCTCCATCATTAAGGAACCCATAATTGTTCCAAGCCCGGGTGGGCGATGAACTACTCCACCTTTACGGGGTATCCACTGCTATATATTACACATCATGCTCTCATCCCTTGGAGCCCCGAACAATTATGAAGAAAATATTATCAAAGGAAAAAGGCATATAAAGAAGGGTGGAAAAACAAAGGCCGGGGTAACTCATGTACCACGATTTGTTTCCTCCACTCACATACCCAGTTGTGGGCTCCCTTATTATAGCTACCATTGTACCATGACATGTGGTTTGGATGGTTCCCTTGATCCCCACTCTATTCCATGATCCATCACTATATCATTTTCCACCTACCACCTGATGGATGTACCATGGACCTGTCACCCCCTTATTGAGCTTGGAGACACTTGTACATGCCAAAGGCCACTATGGAAGGGCATGCCACCATGAAGTGTCCCATTGGTTCCATGACTTGTAAGCACTTTTATTTGATTATTCTCATGATTGTTGTATTGGAGGGCAAGGGGTTGCATTGGATCTTATGCAATATTGCAGGCGGGTCCCCAGAAAAACCCAACTTGGGAAAACCGATACAACTGAGGGTTTTTATTATTATGCAACAGTGAGAAAATTTCTGAGTACAACTAGATGCCGAAATTTTGGCATTCCTACAGAGAAAAAAATACTAGTGAAAATCTAGTTAGGAATTTTCCTCACCTCACAAGCAAATCTGGGCTCTAACTGCAGCTCCAAGTGTTGATTTTTGTAGCATTAGATGTGCTCTAGCCTCAAGATTTTGCAGAGAGGCTAAGACACATGCATTCTCCAAGACCTCGAAATCGTTTGGGGAAATTCCACCCAGAGGTGACTTAATTAAAATTATTAATCAGTTTTTAATATTTCCTAAGTCTAAACTTAGGAAATATGATTAATTAAAAGGTATTAATTAAGTCGGGTGTGCATCTTCTAGATAAAGGTGTGGATCAAGTCCATGTTAATCTGAGCCATCGATTAAGATCTAATCTTGGCCGTTGATATGTCAACGAGAGATTATAAGAAGGAGCTTGATGGGCGCTTCGAGAACACACGTGAGATTTGCAGAAATCGATTTTGCTGGGAGATCAAATTCTCAGAGTAGTAGCGTTGAGTTGCTGAAGAGAGATCCAGTGATTTCGTTGCAGTGAGGGGTAGAGATAGTAAAACCGGAGGAACGTTTCCAGATTCGGGGAGTGCAAGGCAAAGAAGACATCGAGAGTCATAGAGAGGCTGTGCAGAGGCAGCGTAGAGCTTCAGAGGGAGTCCACTATTTTGCTGAGAGACAATCGAGATCCAGTGCTAGAAGCCGGGGTGTTAGTCGTGAAGGCTGGGGACTCGAGTTTCCGGTGGGCAAAAGATCAGAAGGAGAAGGTGACGTAGTCCCTTGAGCTGTGATGTAGTGACTGCATAGGATGACGCAGTTACAACACAGGGTAGCTCATCCTGAGCTTGGATCAGTGTTGGATCTCCTGTGACAGTGTGATATTTTCTCACTAACTCTTTCGCCAGTATTTCTCTGTATTAGATAGCCAGTTTGGGCATCCAACGATTTGTACTCATATTACTATTATATAATATACAAACCCTCAGCTGCTGCACCGGTTTCCCCAAGTTGGGTTTTTCTAGGGACGATTTTCCAAAAATAACAGAGTATTTTTGTGTGTGTGTTTCTACTTTCCTGCATTGTATTTTCCGCAGTATTTTATGTTGTGTAGGCTGCAGTGTACTTGATTTTGATATTTACTGTGTAACACCATAAATAATTTGTTTAGTAATTAACAGATAGGATAAATCTAATCAGTTGCTGTAGTATGATTCCGAGTAATGGAATTTTCACATGGTATCAGAGCGGAGATAGAAGCCGAAGAGCTCAGTTGCAGAAGGAAAGAGGGTGATTCGAGGCATTGTGTAGGCAACTGCTCGAAATCCCAGGAGGCTGTGTACTCTAGAGGCCAACAAGGCAGATTTTTGAGGAAATTTATGTCTCTGAGTGAGTCGACAGAGCACAAAATTTCCAGATTAAGAATTTCCAGAGGCAGAAGGAGCAACAACAGAAATTTACACGCAGAGCAGATCTTCAGCTGGGACGCAGTCATTTTGCAGCAGTAGCTGGCAGAATAGCGTTAGGAGGAAAGAAGAGCACACTGAGGGAATTTTGTCCTCAAAGAATTTATAGCCTAGAAATTCTATTTTTCCACGCAGAGCAGCAGTAGTTGAGAGTAGATTTACACACTCCAGCAGGGAGTGCGTAGAGCCAGTTAGCAGTAGCGTAGAGGAGAAGAGGTAGAATTCGACTTTTGTTTGGTGAGATGGCATCAACTGGGTTGAGAGATTAGGATCGGTTGGACGGAGCGTCTAACTATGTGATCTGGAAGGCATGGATTTCCTTCCTTCTGGATGAATACGATCTCAAAACCTACATCAATAATGTGATGGTTGTCCCCACGGATCTAGATTAGAATAAGACGTACAAGAAAGAGATGGCTAAGGCGAAGAGGATGATCCTTGCTGGAGTTCGAGATCATGTGGTATCTCACATAGCAGCCCTGGGAAAAACCAAAGAGATGTGGAACTCCCTTGCCACGCTGTACGAGGGATCTTCAGAGTAGCGGAAGATGTATCTGGAGGGAAGGTTGAGGAGTACATGTATGTAGAAGGGGGAACACATAGACCACTTTCTCACTAGGCTTCAGGATGTTCGAGATCAATTGGCGGCTGTAGGGTCAATGCCTCAGGGTACATAGATGGTGCAGATAGCTCTAAATGTAGTCTTAGAAGAATGACAAGTGTTTGTCCAAAGTATTTTTGGCAGAGAAACATTGCCAAAGTGGGATAGGATGTGGGAAGATTTGCAGCAGGAGGAGCTGAGGCGAGACTTGGTGAGGAGCACCATGGAAGGCAGTAGCAATAGTGGGATGAAAGCAGAGGTGAAGTGGAGAATGCAACCCTCGCATCAAAGGGGCAATAGGAGCAACGTAGAAGAAAGAAGGACATTTCGAAGATCAAGTGTTTTAGATGTGGTGAACTTGATCACTACACTACCCAGTGTCCGCTCAAAAAGAGGGACAAAGAGGAGAGGTAGGATCAGCAGGCTGCATCCGTAGAGATCGACAAGTTGTCCTCTAGATTAGAGGAAGAGTTTGCAATGATCACCGACATACCTCCACGGGTGAGGTGGGCTGATTTGTTTTTGTAGCCCCAAAGAGCTACAAGATGGGTAGAATCCTTGAGAAGTCTACCTCTTGGATCAATTCCTTGCTACGGGAGCCCATAGCAACAGTGGTAGGATGGACCAGTGGTAGTTTGTGCAGTCAGGTGTCGGAGTGACAGATGCGGTGTAAGAACCCACTTTGGAATTTTTCTAACTTATCCACTAAATTTTAGAGTTAGGCTAGAGAGGGACTTAGTGCTAATTCGACCAACAGGGTAATCACTGCTACAGCTATCATTCTTTCCATGAATACAATCTAAGACACCCTTTCCATGAATAAATCTAAGCATATATATTTAAGTCAGCAGTAATACGATTAAATGCAGATCAACAATGAAATTTTAATCTTTCATAAGGAACTAGTCTATACATGGGAAAATACCTAGAATAAAGTTGATGATTTAATGGTGGTTCTCCTCCTGTGATGTTGTGAATAGTAGAACAGTTTACCGAAACAATCAAATCCTCCCAGCCAATCTAGGAACAATCCTAGATCCAGAGGATGTCTCCTCTGCCCCCATGCCCAAAATCCCAAGAACGATGAGACTCCCTTCCAAAACTGTTCGTATCCTTCAATCCTTCCTTTTTGATAGAATGCAGAATTTTCCCAAAAGACCGTCCCCCCTCCCACTTCACATCCTCTCCCTTATATCATTTTTCTTGACCGCCCTTGTAATATCCCAAATGGGATATTTTGACTAAAATTGCGGAAATTTACTAAAACCCCAAATCATACCGAAAAATCAACATTTATTCAACAGAAGATTGCCATGTAAAATTAAACACATAAACACTGCAAACAAATACCACATAGAACAGGAGAAATCTCAGCTTTTATTATAAATAATAAGAGGGGTTTACATATAGATCTAACTCAGAATGTGCTGAGATAGAAAACTGGCCATCAATACAATCTGCTGCACTGCTACACGGCAATGGCCTCCAAAACTGACTGCTGCCCTCTCCCTCCGGCAACAGCTACCACTGAATCCACTGAAGCTCCCGTTGAAGATCTGAATGATCCTCACTCCAATATCACTGAAGCTCTGTGAAACTTCTAAATGAAGTATCCTCAAAGAGAGTTTGGTTTCCGTCCAACACTCACAACTCACCCGAGGGTTTCCATCTTGGGGCTACCGCTGAAGTAGAGAATCCACGTTCTCAAACCTCTCATACACAAGAAAATGATCTACTCCAAAGATATCTCCCAATGGCCTCCTCCCTTTCTTTTATAGATCCCTTGGAGCCTTCTAGAGCATTATTTAGTATTATTTTATTCATGGAGTACTTTTTCCTTTTATTAAAATATTCCTTTTTAATGCAGAAAAGGGTAAATCGGCTACCACGCCTCCTCTGGTCACTGAAATCTGTGTCTAACCATCCCATCGTGTAGGTCTCCTCGTCCCGGTTCCAATGAGCTATTACACTAAGGTGTTCCATTGTGTATTCCTCACGGAATGCCACCTTGAGCATAATCAGCTGAGTTAAGCCCATAAATAACTCAAAATTCCGAAAGTTATCGGAATGCATCGGAACGAAAGCCAAACTGCTCGGATGATGGAGTATATCAAGCGAATGCCTCCGAACACCATGAAAACTCCTCAAAACTCCTCCGAAAAGCTCCTGAGCCCACTGATAGCACCAATCTGTACATGTGACCTGTCTGCTCCTAACTCTGGAAGTCCCTCCTAGCCTTGTCATGGGTGATACCAAAAATGGGAATATTACAGACCTCCCGCCCCAAGATTGCTTTCCCTCCAGCAATCGAAATATGTGGGCCACTCTGTTGGCCCGCCGCATCTCAGACCCAATGCCTGGATCCCATACCAACCTCTGGGTGCTGCTATGCACCTATGTCAAACCTCTCAGAACAGACCCCTCAATGCCGGGATCCCAAACTGATCTCTCTCTGTCCCAGTCAACAAACAATCCTTTTGGATCCCAATGCCACCATGGCCAATCATTGCCCAAGTCCCACGGCTCAGGCTGCGCACTGTCTCTGGCTATAGCTGATGCTCTCAGAGGTGAAGACCACCAACAAGCATCGATGCTCCCGGGCTCCTGCCGTGCTGTACCTGTAACTGCATATGCTGCCCCACGAACTGCATACCAACTCATCACCTCTCTCCAATCCAAGTCCTGACTCAATCCCATGTTGATCCTACTATCCTGAAATCGGGAAGGAGTCCTGAAGTAACGACAACTGGTGCCCTCCTGCCAACTAGAATTTGTAACATCTACTATGTCTAAGGGCCCCTGCTCCGCTGTGCTCCCTACAAAAAATACCGTACCATCAAGAGGGTACCAACTCATGATCTCCCGCCAGTCCATCCTGGAAGAAGAATCCAATGTAGCAACAACCACACATGGAACATGCCCAGGGTGTTGCCGCCAGCCCGTAATCAACTCCCACTACTCTGCCCTGTCTGCCAATGGAAGCTGCCTATAGAAGGAAGCCCCTCTCTCTATAGTGGGCCAAAGTGGGCAAGACATGCTGCAAGCCCCATCGATGTACTCCTGGAGAGTACTACTCACCGAAAGTACTGCTGCTCAGCCGATTGTATGTACATCTATTTGTACCTCATCAATTTGTCGGCCCAAAGATGGATGCTCCACCATCTCCAATAACTCATCCCTCTCATCGGGAGTGTAAAACTCCTGCTGTCTACTGGTCCCCTGCAGAACAATCCCATCAGCCTCCAACACCTCCCGAGGATATGGATTTGCAACTACTGTCACTGTACTCAGTGTCTGTGCATCTGACTGCTCCTACTCAAAGGCTGACCCTAATGTTAGCCGCATATCCATCATAGGCTCAATGTGGGCGCCCATCTGGACCTCACCCAAGGAAATGTCATGCTTGATGTCCATAGTATCCTCCTCTGCTAACTCAATCCCCATCATATGCTTCCCTGGCTGAATCGTCACAAGTGACTCATCACCCAGAGTATCTCTCATAGAGTCCCGTGACTGCTCACCCTGCTCACTAGAACACAACTCCAGTCTACTGTCATCCTCTCTGCATGGCTGCTCTCGCTCCCCAGAAGCATCCTCATATGATCCCATGGACACATCTGAAGAAGAGTCCTCATCCTGGCATACAGAAGGAACGTCTACCTGCTCTACCTTTGCCACCTCATCTGCATCTCTCAAACATGAGTGATCAGGCCCCCAAGGTTCTTTGCAAATGAAGCAAAGTCCCTTCCTCCTCAACTCATTTTTGCTGCTTGACCCACCAAATTGGAGCAGCTCCTCCCTGGTCAATTGTCTCCTGAATAGCCCAATATTCTGCTCAACCAGCCCTTGGGCTAGCTCATAAGAAGTAGGTGAGACCAACTGCTCTCTCCTCCAAATGCTCGACAATCGAGTCTGCAACTCTCGGCCAATGGTCCCATGGTCTCTCATACATGACGACAAAATGGACTGCATGTGTGCTATGACAGTATCAGGATGATGTCTCCTAATGCTGAAGAAGCATTGGAACATCTGCAGGATCAAGTCATCACACTCAAGGTCAAACATGATGACATAAGTCTTGAATGTGGCCGTACCCCATAAAATCTCAAGCTTCTTCCCAAAGCTAGAGCCTGTACTGTTGTCCAAATCCTGAAAAGTCCCTACAATCAACCTCATAATCCTCGTCATAACATCATCATTATATGGAGCTATAGGTGCGGTCAATTTCATGATGTTACAGAGGCAAGCTGCAACTGGAAGTGTGACTCCTTCACAAGGTTCCTCCAAGAATTTGGGCTGTATAAGAGCAAGCATAGCTGGTTTTAGAGCCCAAACTAGTTTCTTCCCTTCTTCTTGGCTTATTTTGGACAGAAGTTCATTAAGTTCATCAAGTTTGGACAGAACTCTCCATGTCATCTTCATGTGTTTCAAATCTGTCCCAAGTGTAAAAATTTTGTGACCAATCTCCAATGTTCCCTGCAAATCTTTTGGCTGTCCCTTTTGAAGGGTGGCATAAATTCCTCTTGAAAAAGGTCTGTTGTTTTGCTTGGTTTTCTGGTCTTCTGATGCATGGTGGTTTAAGGAACCAACTTCTATTTTTATTTTCATCAATCTGTTTAGGAATCCCTCCATGGTTCAACCAATGATGTGATCACTGTTTTCTGAGTCTAATGCATTTTTCTGTGTGGTATTCTGGTGTTTGCTTCAGCATCTTGAAACCATTGGAAGCATCTAAGATGAGAGTAGTACCCTTTAACATTCAATCTGGAAACAATTGACATCTCCACAACCAGTACTCGTCCTCCTTGAATAATGACAAAAAGACATATGCTGTCTTGTGGAAATATTCAACCAACTTCAGGAACCTGTTTCACTAATGGCACTCATCAATTCAGCCTTATAACACATGAAGAAGCCTATGGTGGTGCAACCGGACTATAGTAGATAAAGAAATTTTAGGCTTAGGCCTTGCCAATTACTGATAAATATGCCCAGAATTCAGTCTTGCTAAACATATACAGAATTAATGATAATGATGCTCGGGTTTGCCAATAATCAACTTATCCCAGCGGTATGGATCTCTGTCTTTCAGTAAGGCATTATTGTGCCAAAATCTCTGTTTGCCAAGAAATTAACTTGCCCAAAAATGTAAGGAACTTGTTCTAACATATACAAAGGATTTCAAATAAGAATTTTTCCAATTTATAAGAAATTCAACCTTTAATAAGTCTGCTCCAGAACTTGGTATAATGACAACCCTTGGCACTGTAGAATTCCAGCTAAGGAAACCTCCAACAGACCACAATTTTCTGAGTTATATGGAATCTGTTTTTGACTGAATACAAAGTTCATATTATCTGGACTCAACAATATTACATATGCCCAACACTGCTATGACGAGGCTCCAATCAATATTTATAAGGAGATTTGCTATCTATGGGATAAGGTAAGACTATTCGTTGGCATACAAATAAAACCAGCAATCATAAATTTACAACGCAGAAGTTTGATAGGTAAAAACCTGAGTTTCTACAGGCTCGACCGTTATGATGTCTCCCACCTACTGTGCGACACTCCCACGCAGCGGAACAATTGGCACAACGCTTCACCAACATTGATTATTGTTTTTGGCTTCTATGGTAGTCTGGATTTCTTCTACCACGAACTGATGCCACGATCCGTCCCAAGCTCATTTCCCCTCTGCTCTGGTGTGGTTCTATTCGCTGACTTTTTACAGTGACGCATCGTCCACGTAGCGCTGTTGCTTGATGTCCGGGATATGGTACCTTAGTGCAAACGAACTCGACCCGATCTAGAGTTCATTACATCACCCACAATACCTATCATTCCTGCAATTTTATTGTTGTCTCATGTAGATGCGGCTGCCCTGATGACGCTGACTGCCCGACGATCTCCACGCTTTATGGTGCGGCCCCCTTCATCCGATCTTTGTCAAATATATAATTCTCCCAGCCAAATGAAATAGATTATGATAGGTATAATTGTGGCTCTCTACCAGCAATGATGAGAATGTCATTGCTCAGACCTCGATCATACCCACAACGAACTCAATGTGTGGCTTTCGTGGCAACTCCTCAATAGGTGAGACTTGTAACACCTGATGCTCGACCGCAAGCAATTGTTGCTTCTCTTTGTATGGAGACCCCAACTCAACCCGCAAAAGGAAGTCGACCCCCATGACTTGGTTTCATTTCAACGCAAATGCAAAAATTTTGAGTTTTGTATTCTGCTGAGTTGCAGACTCATACGTAACTACGATTCCGATAAGCCCACAACAGGGGTAACGGAAACTCCCTATTCATGCAACCTCGGTAAAGGGAGATCTTCGCTTCACGATCTCTGCAGCCTCTAAGCATACATCATCTACACGATTTATTAAACCAGTTGTGCATATAGATTACATCTTCTGTTGTCTTCGACAATCATGGTAAAATCGAACGCTGCAGTAGTTACGCCCCCACCCGGTAGTCCCCGTCAGCGGCAAACTGGATAAATTTTACCTCGGCCTTGTTATCGTGAATTTTTCTTGAGCTACCAGAATGATGTGGTCGCTCCTTCGCTTAGAGTGGCGGCTCAAAATGCGACTTCAGTCTGATCAATCAGTCCTGCCAATTTGAAAATTCAACGTGGAAATTTGGACAACTCAAACGTGGCTACAGTGCTCCATTCTGCCCCCTCGACTTCATAACCGTCAAGCCAACTACACTTCATGTGAATGGCCCAACACTTTCGTATAAAATGCAACCTTCGTCGCACAATGAGAATTTCACTCGGTGGCCTTGTGAATAGAACCACACTACCTCCATAATTTGGCTCCTGTATTGCACACGAGATCCTGAAATCGGTTCCCAATTTTGATGGTGCCTATATTTGGCCCAATATTAATCCAGAATATTCAAATGAGAGAATTTCATACGCCTTCCGAGAAGAGATCTTCAACCATTTTTGATCTACCCTCTGCAATAGAATTTTTTCCGAAAGCTAGTTCCTGAAACCCTTGAATCAATCTCAATAAAATTTGAAATCCTTCAATCTGAAAACCCGCGGCTGAGCCAAGACCAAGGCTCTGATACCACTGTAATATCCCAAATGGGATATTTTGACTAAAATTGCAGAAATTTACTAAAACCCCAAATCATACCGAAAAATCAACATTTATTCAACAGAAGATTGCCATGTAAAATTAAACACATAAACATTGCAAACGAATACCACATAGAACAGGAGAAATCTCAGCTTTTATTATAAATAATAAGAGGGGTTTACATATAGATCTGACCTAGAAAGTGCTGAGATAGAAAACTGGCCATCAATACAATCTGCTGCACTGCTACATGGCAATGGCCTCCAAAACTGATTGCTGCCCTCTCCCTCCGGCAACAGCTACCACTGAATCCACTGAAGCTCCCGTTGAAGATCTGAATGATCCTCACTCCAATATCACTGAAGCTCTATGAAACTTCTGAATGAAGTATCCTCAAAGAGAGTTGGGTTTCCGTCCAACACTCACAACTCACCCGAGGGTTTCCGTCCTGGGGCTACGGCTGAAGTAGAGAATCCACGTTCTCAAACCTCTCATACACAAGAAAATGATCTACTCCAAAGATATCTCCCAATGGCCTCCTCCCTTTCTTTTATAGATCCCTTGGAGCCTTCTAGAGCATTATTTTATTATTATTTTATTCATGGAGCACTTTTTCCTTTTATTAAAATATTCCTTTTTAATGCAGAAAAGGGTAAATTGGCTACCACGCCTCCTCCGATCACTGAAATCTGTGTCTAACTGTCCCATCGTGTAGGTCTCCTCGTCCCGGTTCCAATGAGCTATTACACTAAGGTGTTCCGTCGTGTATTCCTCCCGAAATGCCACCTTGAGCATAATCAGTTGAGTTATGCCCATAAATAACTCAAAATTCCGAAAGTTATCGGAATGCATTGGAACGAAAGCCAAATTGCTCGGATGATGGAGTATATCAAGCAAATGCCTCCGAACACCATGAAAACTCCTCAAAACTCCTCCGAAAAGCTCCTGAGCCCACTGATAGCACCAATCTGTACATGTGACCTGTCTGCTCCTAACTCTGGAAGTCTCTCCTAGCCCTGTCATGGGTGATACCAAAAATGGGAATATTACGGACCTCAATTCCCATAGATATTATGGCATTTAAGAGGGTATTCATGCATTTAAGGAGATATTAACTTAAAGATGAGGTTTTGGGGTTAAGTGCATGAAATATCCATATTGAGTTCTTATCTAGTTATGTAGATGTGATGGCTTTATGTAGAGCTTAACTTGGATTTAATTTGTATTATGTTTGTTTTTAACTTAATTAATTTGCCTTAAATTATATTATTACTTTATTGGTTCACCCACATATAATTTTTACTAAATTATAATATGATTTTCTTAAATAACACTCTCCCATGCATATGCAGATAGAGCGGTATACGTGTTAGGTATCCTGTTGATATTTCGTTATATCATGGCGAGATAAAATATATAGTAATATTCAATTCGTTATTCTTACTTAGGTAGTCTTAATACTAGTGCGGGGTATGCGATATAGGCATGTGTAGCTATCATATGTGTATGTCGTATACTCGCTAATGTTATTTTACTTATAAATTAGGAATGGGTCGTTACATATTTCCTTTAAAAAAACTTCATCCTGAAGTTAGGGTTTCATTTACTCATATCGATAATTATGTTTTAGAGATTAGGGCACATGTGAGAAGGTTTTTATTTTAAGATTGAATTCCGTTTGAATATGCATGTTTTTGTAATTTTTTTGTTATTTCTCATCTCAACCGCATCTATAGACTATTCTAAAATCATCTTATCTTTCCTAATCTCTTCCACTCCCATCCTATCCGTCCTCTACAGGAATATGCCATGGGATCAGTTTCACTGATCCATTCATAGACCTTAAGGATATCAGCGTCGATTACATCGACCTGATATGCTTGTAGGCATCCGGCAGTCATCATCACGCGTCTAGGGGAGCGTGACTCGCACAGTCCTCCCATGACTCCAGGTATTGGAGGATAATAGGTGGGCAACACCTCCACCCCTCCTGGTAGGACCAGGGTCAACACCCTATCGTGGAATCACATGGAGTCTCAACTGTTCTGGGGATTCTATCATCACGTCTATTGTTTCGGTAACCTGTGTTCTGCGAAGTAATCACTGGCACACAATCTGCAATGTAAACACTCGTACACACATTACAACATATGCATCTATATTGTTCATAACAAATTGTTACCCATATAACAATCTCTACACATTCCAAATACATTGCTATCTATGATATTGATCCTAGAACTTATATATCATACTCGGTTTAAAACATTTGTCCATGTATGTATCAATATGTCCAATACAATTTTTCGTTTAGATACTGCTTCCGTTTAGTTCATACATGTTCCATCTATGATGCATTTGTTTTAACCATTTTCAATCTGTATACCAATATGTTTCATTTTCATATTTAAAATGTAGTTACTCTTCTATTTTCTTTCTTTCAATCATATTTGAAATGCAATGAAATAAATTGATAGATAGTTTCATCTTATAACATTTAATCTATGATTTCATATTTTTGCAATGTTAATTTAAATGCCATATTGCATATCGGTATCCATGCACCAGTAAATTTTAAACAAACAACATATATCCTGTATCACTAGAGTGAAGTAGCATTCTATCTTTATGGGTATCCATGTACCAGCAAAGTAATACTCATCCTTACGTTATATTTCAAAATAAAGTTTCAAGTATCAAAATAGGGCAGTCATATACATATAAAGTTTCCAGTTCTCAAAATTTAGCATAAGCTGGGGTAATTCTGGCAGAAAGTCTCAGCATCCTCCCAAGTCGCTGATCCATTACTATATTTGTCCCACTGGACTTTAACTTGGTCTATCTGGCGGTTCCTGAGCTGTCGAACCCTACGTTCCAGAATACGTAATGGTTCGATTGTTAGGGTTCCCTCGTCCGATACCTACAGTTCCTTCCATTGAAGGTCATGAGATTTATCAGCAATATAGTGTCGTAAGGCAGATACATGAAATCCATTATGAATTTTGTGCAGGTGGGGTGGCAGTGCAAGACGATAAGCGACAGGTCCAACTTTTTCCAGGACTTCAAACGGTCCTATAAACCGGGGGGATAATTTTGTCCCCTTCCCAAACCGAATGGTGCTCTTATTTGGTCTGATGCGGATGAAAACCTGATCTCCTACTACATAGCTTCTATCTGTCCTGTGAGCGTCAGCATAACTTTTCTGTCTATCCTGTGCCTCTTTCAATCGTTGCCTAATCAATTTTACCTGATCCTCCATCTCTTGGATTAATTCTGGTCCGACGATTACTCGATCTTCTAACTTGTCCCAACTCAACGACGTTCTCCAGGGTCTTCCGTATAATGCTTCAAATGGTGGCATCCCGATTGAACTGTGATAGCTATTGTTGTAAGCAAATTCTACCAAGGATAAGTACTTTTCCCAACGCGACTGTTGGTCCATAACATACATCTTTAGCATATCCTCAAGTACTTGATTTACCCTTTCTGTCTGCCCATCGGTCTCAGGATGATATGCTGTACTCAAATTTAACTGAGTTCCCAAGGCCGACTGCATACAATTCCAGAACCTTGATGTGAACTGAGGATCTTTGTCGGATATGATTTTCTTAGGTATTCCATGAAATCTGATAATTTCGTTTATGAATACCCTAGCTACATCAGCCACTTCATAAGTATTTCTTACTGGTATAAAATGGGCGCTTTTTGTTAATCTATCCACCACAACCAAAATAGCATTATGCTTTTGTTGCGTAAGAGGCAGCCCAACGATAAAATCCATAGAAATTATCTCCTATTTGGTCATAGAGATGTCGTGAGGTTGTAAGAGACCTGCTGGGTGACGATGATCAGCTTTTACTTGTTGACATTCAAGACACCTAGCGACAAATTGGACAATGTCGCTTTTCATGCCTGACCAGAAGAAGAGTCTCTTAGAGTCAGCATACATCTTCTTTACCCCAGGATGTGCACAATACACTGCTCGGTGTGCGTCCTTCAAGATGGTGTTTCGGAGATCTCCACTATCTGATATATACATCCTTCCGTGAAATCGTAGAATTCCGTCCTCTTCCAGATCATATCCTTCGAACTTAAGTTCCTTCGAATGGTTGCTTTCGAACCCCGACCTTACTTTTAAGTACCAACGATCTCTTACAAGATGTTCAAGTACTTGACCTCTTAAGTTCACTCTGATAGGGATGAGGGAGAATATTCGAGGTTTTCTACTTAAAGCATCTGCTACAACATTCTCCTTCCCTTTTATGTACGAAATCACAAAATCATATTCGCTTAAGAGTTCACTCCATCGTCTTTGTCTAGCATTTAAGTCTCTCTGGGTGAATAAATACTGCAAACTTTGGTGATCACTTTTAAGCACAAAGTTTCTTCCCACCAAGTAGTGTCTCCAAATCTTTAAAGCTAAAACCACCGCGGCTAACTCTAAATCATGCGTAGCGTAAAGTTCTTCATGGGGTTTTAATTTTCTTGAAGCGTATGTTATTACGCCTCCTTCCTGCATTAATACTGCACCTAACCCTTGCTTAGATGCGTCGGCACACACAGTAAAATTTTTATCCATATCCGGTACTCGCAAAATCGGTGCACTAGTCAATAATCATTTAAGTTCAGAAAAAGCTTTATCACATTCCTCAGTCCATTCATACTTAACACCTTTGAGCTGGAGGTTTGTGATTGGCTTTGCAATTTTGGAGAATCCCTCCACAAACCTTTGGTAGTAACTTGCTAAACCCATAAAACTATGCACTTCATGTGCATTCTTAGGTATCGGCCACTCCCTGATTGTATTTACTTTTTCAGGATCTACAGAGATTCCTTCGGCTGATATGATATGACCTAAGTAATGGATTTCCTTCTGAAAGAAAGTGCATTTGGATAATTTTCCATATAACTTGTGTTCTCTGAGACAAGATAACACTATCCGAAGATGCTCTTCATGCTCCTTCTCATTTTTAGAGTAAATGAGAATATCGTCCAGGAAAACTTGTTCAAATTTGTCGAGATATTTGCGGAGAATGCTATTCATAAGGTTCATGAAGATTGCAGGTGCATTGGTCAACCCAAATGGCACCACAATGAATTCATAATGCCCGAAACGAGTTCGGAATGTAGTCTTAGAAACATCGCTCTCACTAATCTTAAGTTGATGATAACCCGATCGCAGATCGATCTTTGAAAATACTGTAGCTCCTTTCATTTGATCAAAAAGGTCGTTAATGCGAGGCATTGGATACCTATTATTTACCGTGGCCCGGTTCAAATCTCGATAGTCTACACACAGTCGTAGTGAACTATCTTTCTTCTTGACAAATATTACAGGAGCACCCCATGGTGAAACACTGGGTCGAATGTGCCCTACATCTAACAGTTCTTTCAGCTAGATTTGCAATTCTTGAAGTTCCGGGGCGGTCATTCGGTAAGGGGTTTTAGATATAGGTTCCGTACCAGGTTTCAATCCAATGGTGAGGTCTAGCTCTCTCTTAGGAGGCAGTCCTGGTAATTCCTTTGGAAAAACATCCGGAAATTCTGATAGAATCGGATACTGATCTAAGGAAGGCCCTTTTTCTTTGCTTACCTCTTGAATTGCGTACACTTAACAACCCTTCCTTAATCAACGCTTCATTTGCATGGCTGAGATGAAACACAAGGATACTTTTATCTTATTACCTTGAATTTGGATTGTCTCTCCCACATCATTCAAGCAAAGTGTTGTTTTCCCGGAACAGTCTACCCATGCTCGATGAGACTCTAACCAATCCATTCCTATCACCAGGTCGTAAGTTCCTAGGGCCGTGACATATACTTTTCGTTTGGTCAAACAGACTCCTAGATCAACTTTGTAATCCTCCACACTTAATTCTACCGATTGAAGGTCTCCCAAAGCCATTTCTACCTGTCTAAAATCGTCCTGTTTGCAGGCTGCCAACCCACATTTATTCAATGCATAAGATGAAATAAAACTATCAGTAGCTCCAGTGTCAAATAAGATTTTGAGTTTTATTCCGTTGATTGTACCTGAAGATTCCACTATTGTGGATTGATGTGCTGCTTGGTTGTTGTTAACGACTGCATGGATTCTATGATTGCTTTGGGCATCTGATGATGGTTCTTTTCTTGTTCGCCGAGAGTTCTCCAGACAATCACGCCGCAGATGAGGTCCTCCACACCCCCAACAGTCCACCTGGGTTGGTCCTTTTGCGTTTGACTGAGAAATTCCAGACCAAGAGCTCTGTCCCCTGGTGCCGCTTCCTCTCCCATTCCTTCCCCGATTACCAGTCCCTCGAGATCTCCACGGACTGATGTTTGAGGATTCAGAAGCTATTGCATTTATGGTCCTAGGAGCTCCTGCTCCTGCTCCTCTTGGGGTAAACCTGTTACCATAAGGAGGTGGTCTCGAGTTATTTCCTCGGAAGAAATTTCGGGGAGTCCTTCTTGTAAATGCCTGCGGTATTGGTTCAGCTGGCCTGAAATCCCTTTTAATCCCCAAATGTTCTTTTGCATAACGAGCACATTCAACCGCCTCTGCCACCGTCGGTGGCTTTCATATTCTTACCATGGCCTTGATTCGAGGATTTAATCCAAATACGAAACGCTTGGCCTGGCGTTCATCCGTGTCTAGATAAGGAACATATTTCACAAGTTCCATGAACTTTATCTCGTATTCTTCCACGGTCTTACCACCTTGGGTTAGCGTATGAAAGGCTCTGGCTTGCTACTCTTGAAAGAAAGGTGGTAAGTATTTCGCACGGAATCGGTCTATGAACAACTCCCATGGAACGGTATCTGAAGTGAGATGCAGCTGTTTTTCCATATTTCCCCACCAAATCAGAGCATTCCTCCTAAGTTGGAATACAACGATCTTTGTTTTAGAAGTTGAAGAATATTCTCTTAATGCGAAGCATCTGATTATCCCTTCCAACCATGCTTCGACATGTTCTCCAGCTCGTCCTCCAGAGAATTCCGGGAGTTTAATCTTTTGCAGTTCTTGTGAAATATCTTCTCTATGAGGTTTGCCATCATAATCCTTAGGCTTTTTTGAATATCTTTCCTCCAGATGAGGTCGTTTCTCCTTACTACTGGTCGGTTGCGACCCTTTTAAAGTTTCGAAAATGGCTTCTAATGAGCTCATCACGGTAGTAAGATTGGGTGGAGCAACAGGTGCTGACGGCGATCTAGATGGTGGCGATGGTGATGGAGAAAGTGGAGGTGGCGGCGATGCATTTCGTTGACGCTGTCGCTTTTGGTATGTGTTAAACATTGTAACTTTTCCTGAAATACATAACAAATTTATGAGAAGAGGGTAAATTTTAGACTGACTAAATATAATTTTCGTAAAGTTTGAGCTGGCATACGGGTATAGTTCTTTTGCTATTTTACCTGCAGGCAGGTCTTACTGGTACCGAGGTCAAGGAGGGTGGCAACATGACCTCCTTGTCCTATGCAGGGTATTCTATGCTTACTAATTCTAGAGTGGAATGCAAGGTTTTCATAGATCATAGTGTTGTTCTATAAAATTTGTCTAAAATGTTCAGTCCTAGATGCAGTTATAGAAGGGATTATTGACTTTCTGCTACTTATTAATACTAGAAATTTGAATAAGTAGCCCTGAGTAAGAAATGTTCAAGTGCCGAAATGAATTCTAGTGCACAACTTCCGTTTATTGATCAAGATTAATTTTAAGCATTTATGTAAGTACACTTACTCTATTTTAAATTCTTCCCACAACTTTTAACACTATACTTTGGACATAATATGATTATTTATTGATTATTTATTATCATATATAAAATTTTGTTTATTTGACTTGAGAGCAATGGTAAGACTAATGGCACATCTAGCCTACGTTTACTAATCATTAGCTATAGTTTGGTTTTCCACATACACTCATAATACTGGTATTTTAAGGTAAGAACGTGGTAACAAAAGCAGTGCATAGCTAGACATAACTAGACTACACCCATTAAAGTTGGCCATATATTTGAATAATCCGAATGCCTAACTAAATTTTATTTTAACAGATTTAATATTAATTTAAAATATGGTAAATTATACACATAAATTGTCATAATGTGCACTCTATAATACAATTTCTTTATTTCGTCATATAAATTAACTAATTTATTAATGTAATAAAATAAATAATAACGTTAACCCTGCCCGCCCACATGTCTTTCGTTCCATGATAGACGAGGATGGTAATTGAACTGGCATTATATATATGGGTTTGTATTAAACTTGGGCATGGTATTAAACTGTGGAGAGGAATGAATATGGTTCGGTTTCCATATAAATTACAAATTTAAATTCATTTAATAGTTAAAAATTCTGAGAATTTAAATATTATATAATATTATGTTGGTGTGGGCACATAGTGCTAGTGCGGATGTCACGGGTTCAAACTCCGGCCTGCACCCTCCGCGCAAGATTTATATGCGGTTAGTTTATTAATAGCGCATGCCAATATATATATACAGACCTTTGTTAATTCCCCACGACTTTGCAATTTTAAACGACGCCATTCGAACTTTATAATATGTGCCAACGGGCTCTTATATGCCAATGGCTCCACTGTATCAAACCTTTGAACCATATTAATACATTACGTTGGTAATATAAAGTCTCTTTCCGTGGCATGATGGTCAAAGCATGAATTATTGTGGCGGAGTTATGTATTCAAAAGCCAACCCTGACCATAAAAAAAAAACATACCACGATTTGAATTTGCGCGGACTTTGGCAAACATTATAAAACCGATGAACATGGCATTTGGAATGGTTTGATTTATCGTTTAATTTTATTTGGGTTTATATATATGTATACAGTTTCAAACCCGACCTCTACTCCCACCTTACCATATTTTGCAACGTATTTTATGTGCGCCCAAACATAATACATTCGGACTTTATAATAGCAGTGAACCACCATTGATGTGGTTGATGTATCCACCCGAACCTTATATATAGTAATTCCACTATACCACAGAATTAAATCCCGTACCGTATCCATTCCATCATGCATCAACCGATGTTCTTATCCTTATCTTATTTTATTCGTGGCTTCACCTTATCTACCCTATATTAGTAATTTCCTGCTTTTGACAACGAATAATACAGATGACCCAGATGGCAATCCGCTGTTTCCTTAAATTTTCTTACACAGGCACTGGAAGGTTATATAAGCAGCAGATCGGAGGTCAATTTTTAGAAGCTAAGCTCTGTTCATTTTTTTTTTTTAATTAATCAATGATCTTTCATTTTGGTTCTTTAGGTGACATTATAGTAATATTGCAAGGAGGCTGTCCATGCTAAATGGCAAAACAACTCAGTGCCATATGTTCGAAAACAAAATTCTCATAAGGAGATTAACAGATGATCTTTAGCTGAATTCTGTACTGGTGCTAGTGCCGGTGGACATGGTTAGCATAAGAACCAACTTGAGAGGGTGGCTGTTATGGAAATAATGGAAGGCGCTGAAAGTGAAGATGGCCCTCTACATTTAGAGAAACAGACGAAGAGGCAGAATCCGCCAATACAGAGTTGCCTTTACCCGCTGCATTTTTAGATTTTCTGAAGACAAATGGGTTGATCCTTACATTTATGCCACCACAGGTTACTTCCGCAGGGATTTAATTGAGCTCGAACTTTTCTTGGATTTGTTCCTTCGTCTGAGATAAAGAGGTTCAAAATTTCTCCTTGATATTCTTGTTTATGTCACAGGAGTAGAGCTGGGATTCTTGATTTCTTTTAGTCTTTTTCACAGTAGTATCCAACTAGGACTTGCTTTGAAGTCGGTCTCAGATTTTGTGATATTTCCTAGCATTGGTGATTTAGATTTCCAAGAATTTGGGCTACAGGACCCTATACCACATATCACAATACTTCTCTCTATATAAAACTCAGATCCCTTTTCTTAGACTTCGGATTGTCAAATTGTTCTCATGAATTCTTGTCCTGACTTGTTTACTTGCATCGATTGTCATAACAGAGCTTGGATTGTATATAGGAGCAGAATTGCATCAAAGATACCCTTGAATCGATGACTTATAAGATTCATACACTTTATTTAAACCATCAGAGAATTCAAATTACTTCACCATAGGCTTGGGCTATTTATAACTGTCGTCATAGATTTAGATCTGCTTCATTTCTAGGATTCAAAGGGCTTACCAGCATTATGGGCAACAGAGACGGCAAAATCTTCCGTTCAGGTTCAAGAGAATTTGTATAAGAATCTGGGTTTGCTTCCAATTAATGAGAATATCAGTTAATCTTTCATTTGCTTTCACATGTTCAGATGGACTCAACATTTTGGCTGCTTCAAGTATTGTTGTTAGCAGTGTTGAAATTCAAGACTGGACAGAAGGAGTTCTTTTTAAAAGCCACAACAACAAATCATTATGCTAGGCTCTCCATGGCAAGCTCGAGGGAGGGTATAGTTTGGCTTGATCAAATTTCTGTCATGCCTGAAGATACATTCAAGGTGGCTGATCTATGTAAACTCTGTTTAAAACAGTAATAAAGTGGCTGCATATACTAGAACTGTGTTATTGTAATTTCTGGTTTGTTTTTACTCTAATTTAGAACAGCGTAATATACAGGAAGGCACCAAAGAACTTAACACAGGTCCGAAAGTTTGAACCTGCTCCGATACCAAATGTAAGAACCCACTTTGGAATTTTTCTAACTTATCCACTAAATTTTAGAGTTAGGCTAGAGAGGGACTTAGTGCTAATTCGACCAAAAGGGTAATCACTGCTACAACTATCATTCTTTCCATGAATACAATCTAAGACACCCTTTCCATGAATAAATCTAAGCATATATATTTAAGTCAGCAGCAATACGATTAAATGCAGATCAACAATGAAATTTTAATCTTTCATAAGGAACTAGTCTATACATGGGAAAATACCTGGAATAAAGCTGATGATTTAATGGTGGTTCTCTTCCTGTGATGCTGTGAACAGTTTACCGAAACAATCAAATCCTCCCAGCCAATCTAGGAACAATCCTAGATCCAGAGGATGTCTCCTCTGCCCCCGTGCCCAGAATCCCAAGAACGATGAGACTCTCTTCCAAAACTGTTCGTATCCTTCAATCCTTCCTTTTTGACAGAATGCAGAATTTTCCCAAAAGACCGTCCCCCCTCCCACTTCACATCCTCTCTCTTATATCATTTTTCTCCACCGCCCTCAACTCCCGTAGATATTATGGCATTTAAGAGGGTATTCATGCATTTAAGGAAATATTATATTCATTTAAGGAGATATTAACTGAGAGATAAGGTTTTGGGGTTAAGTGCATGAAATATCCATATTGAGTCCTTATCTAGTTACGTAGATGTGATGGCTTTATGTAGAGCTTAACTTGGATTTACTTTGTATTATGTTTGTTTTTAACTTAATTAATTTGCCTTAATTAAATTATATTATTACTTTATTGGTTCACCCACATATATTTTTTACTAAATTATAATCTGATTTTCTTAAATAACACTCTCCCATGCATATGCAGATAGAGCGGTATACGTGTTAGGTATCCTGTTGATATTTCGTTATATCACGGCGAGATAAAATATATAGTAATATTCAATTCGTTATTTACTTAGGTAGTCTTAATACTAGTGCAGGGTATGCGATATAGGCATGTGTAGCTATCATATGCGTATGTCGTATAATCGCTAATGTTATTTTACTTATAAATTAGGAATGGGTCGTTACATGCGGGGGCTAGTAGCGTTAGAAACTGAGTAGCGCAGAGCAGAGTTGGCAACAGTGTAGTAGGCACAGTGCAAAGCCAGCAGCAGCGTAGAGGCTTCAGTGACAGCGTAGAGACTAGCAACAGTTAGGACTCGGGTGACAGATGCATCAGACTGAACACAATAGGTTCAGTATGATGGAAATCTCTCAATTGCAGCAGTAGCAGATGAGAGACAGTTATAGATGTTGCAATGGCAGCAACAACAGATTTGCAGTAGTTGACAATAATATGCAAGGTAAGCAACAATACAGATGCAATGTTGAATCAAAGTTGCGCAGTAGTTGGTGGGTAGTGAGGCCATACATCAACATCGTAGCTGGAGGTGATACAGAGTCAAAGCGATGCTTCAGTGGGTTGCAACACTAGAGTACATTCCTCGCCAAGAGGGAGTGTTGATTTTTGTAGCATTGTGAAATATTCCAAATTAGCAGTCAACTAATTGGAATATTAATTTTGATTGATTTTGGCATTTCCTAATGTCATGCGGAAATTAAGTGGGTAGGGGACCCACAACTAATAATTAAGCCAAATAAAGTCTTTTCCTAAAGTCCCTAAAGGAAAATTGCGGCTCTAGTTGTGTGGTCAAATTGGCCTTAGGTGGCAGCGTAGAAGAGGCACGAAAAGGACATCGTGGGATTGGCTACAAGAAGGAAGCACATAATTGGCCAAGGAGAGGCAGCGCTGACCAAGGTGCTACTCAATGCATACATTGGGACTCAATGGACAAAAGGAAGAAGGGAAGGCTCATTTTGGCATTCATTCATTCATCTTATTTTGATTGAAGCATGTTTGAGCCGGAGAACCAAGTCTGCAGTGCTGTTTAGCACACGAGATCTTCAAGCAGAGATCTCGAGCTCTACCTCGGGGGACTTTGAATGCCCGCTCAGGAGAGGAATTCTGCATTTTGGTGAGGGAATTACACAACAGCAGCAACCAGAAGAGCGTCGCTCCTTCAGGATTGTGCAGAGGTAGAGTAGACTGCGTAGTGATTGCGCAGTTCACTTTGGTGTGGGTGTCGAGAGTGTGGAGAGCAACGGATTTTGGATAGGAGATTTGGAGGGGAGGTTAGCCACCCCCAACCAGGGATTTTGGTAGCTCTTCGGATGCATTTTCCATCAGATTCATCCAGAGGTTCGATTTACCCAGCAGCGCAGTGAGCCAAGCCCAAGAGGGCCAAATTTCGAAGTCAAGCTTTGGGTGAACCCTTTTTGGGTTTTTCTGGGTTTATTGAGGAGAAGTGAAGATTAATTCAACATAATTTTCTGGGCAGGTTTGAGGCTTCAAATAGAGATTCTAATGCAACTAGCAGTTAGAGGAGCTAGAACGAAATTGGGCTGAAATTCTGGGGTCAACATTTGGCCAATTCCTTCGCGAGTTTTTGTGGGTTTGGTGAGTAGAGTTCGAGGTTAAAAGCGTGAAATTTTCTCAGCAGAGGAAGCAACCCAACCAAAAGTCTGAAGTCAGCCAGCAACAACACTTTTGGGCTAGGAACGCAGAGACTGAACCACGAAGAGGCACTTTCAGCCATAGTTTTTGCTTGGGTTTAAGTTGTTCTTCAAGCCTGCCTTGAGCAGGCCCAGGTGCAAACTTTCCAACACCTCAATTGTACTCTTCCCCAATATATTAATAAAATGGCTCAGCAGTGATTTTGGCTTAATGGTGTTTTCATTTTTGCTGTAGTTACTTGTCTATTTGCACTTTTATTACTATTAATCCCCATTTGGGGTATTACAGTGGTATCAAAGCTTCCTTCTTGGCTCAACCGTGTGGATATTTTTCTATGAATGAGGAGGGTAGGTAGAACATTACCCACCAAAGGCAATAGAGGTTGCAAAGATGGGGGAGTCAAGGAGCAAAGGGGAAGGGACATTTGGTAGCATCTTAAAGGCCTTAAATGATTTAGCCAAAGGACAGAAGGGAATGTTGGAAGGACTCAAGAAACAAAATAGGGATAAGAGCACCCATCATGAGTTCCTACATCGGGTGACTTCAAGGGTCTCACAACAGTGTGACCACCCTTTTGTAGAGATTTCTGAATCTTAATTCTTGTGCAGAAATTATTTCTGTTAATCCGGCTAAGCTTCTCCTACTTATACAAGTTATCAACTGAATAAATTCAAGTTAACATCAAAGCAAAACACATAACAGATCTCTACCAATTCAGATCTAGCATAAGCACATGCACACATAGACAAAGTGATAGTTATTTCTGGACAAACTGTCCCCGGAAAAACCCAATGTGGGAAATCCGGTCTCTAGCTGCTAGAGGGCTCTATTATTAAGAATATTTCTGAATACACAACTCTGGGTTCTAGATCTGCAAAACCCTACAGAGAAAAATCTAGATCTGCAGCACCTGGCTGATCTAAGACCAACAATACTGATTGATCCACACTCTCAAACGAGATTTACAGAACTCAGCCAGATCTAGGCCTAGAAACCCCAGATCTGCCCCTGAAAGACACTGTCAGCCTCTAAAGGCCTCCAAATGCTCAGCGCTGTCACAGGAAGGGACTGCGTTACCCCAGACTGGGTGACGCAGTCACTACGCTGCCCCTAAGGGTCTCTGCGTAACCCCTGAAGGGTTTCCTGAAAATCACGCTGTCCTTGCTGCTGTTGCCATCTGCTGCTGCTGCCGTCTGCTGCTGTTGCTGCTGCCTTCCTCTGCGCTGTCTTTCCTGGTCTCTTCTCTGCTTCTTGTGTATTCTAGACCCCGGGATCAGATCATCCCCTTGGTCTAAATTCCCCTCTCTGCAACTGAAACACTTGAGAATTCTTAGCAACCCTGCCCTAGAATCTCAGCTTAGCTTCAGCGCTCTGCCTCTGTGTGTCTTACAAATGACCCCAAGCCTTTCTTTTATACTTTTCTCGTTGACAAATCAAAGGCCAAGATTAGATCTTTAATCAATGGCTAAGATTAAAAGAAAGCTTGATCCGTGTGACTTAAGACAATTTCATCACATGTTTAATTAAATTCACTTTAAGTATTTTATTTTCCTAAGTTTTAACTTAGGAAATACATTAAAATAATTAATTAATTTAATATCTCCTAAACCACATGAAATTTCCCAAATCCATTTCTGGGTCTTGTAGATCAGGTGAATTCGAGTGCCTCCACAAAGTTTGAGAGCTAGAGCACAACTGATGCTACCCCAAATACACAAAATCTCAACACTCCCTCTTAGCATCAAAGGTGTGGTCTAGCAATACATCACACTTATGCATTACATGATTTTGGGCACTGGTTCAGTGCTGCTGAAGCTTGGCCTCCTGCCACTCAACTCTGCACTACTGCTGCCCATGACTCTGCCACTGCCACTACAACCACTGTACTGCAGCTCCCTCTCAATATGCTGCATCTGTGCTGCTCATAGCACTGCCACTGCTGATCTGTTGCACTGCAACTTCAGTTGTTGAGAGAAACAACTGAATCTCATGCCCAATCTTTGACAAACAAGTCAGATGGGCTGCATCCTCATCACTGAAGCTCCATAGGTACAGATCTGTGTTGGCATCTAAAGAACGATGCACAGCTACGGCTCTGTTTGCATAATCAAACTCCCTCTGCACCACTGAAGTCACATCAGCTCCTTGTGTTGAAATCTATCATGTTGTTCCTGCACTGCGCTGTCCCTCTGAAGCTCTCTGCGCTGCTGCAGCTCTGCACTGCGTAATCAGTACTGCACTGCGCTGTTGAAGTCACATCAGCCTCTGCGCTGCTACTGCTTCTACTCTGTTGTTGGTATGCTCTACGCTACTCCTCCCAACCTCCAGATCTGCCTCTGCTTATGCCTCATCTGTGATCTATGCACATAGTGCTCCACTTGTCTCGCTATTGTCTTAAGGCTGTCGTAGCTCGCTTGTGATCCAAGAGATGAGCCGCTCAAGGATCCCGCCTCACTTCCATGTAGCTCCTCTACATGTCCATGTCACCCCACCTCCGTGGTCCATGAGCACTCATGGCTACATCATCTCTTGACTCATCATCTGCCACCGCTGCTTTGGAAGAAGATGCTTCCTTGTCCTTCTTCTTTTCTGGACAATGTCCCATTTTGCCACACTGGAAGCACTTGATATTAGAAAGATCCTTCTTCTTCTTTGGCTGCTTCTTCGATGCCAAGGCTGCATCGTCTTCCTCTTCCTTCTTAACCTTGCTCAACGTAGGGTTGTGCTGCTTCTTGGTGAACCTTCGTAGTTCTTCTTGCCATAGGATTGACCATAAGCTGTCCCAATTTGGGAGGTCCGCTCTGCCCAAGATACTTTGGACAAAGGTTTCCCTCTCATCCGTGACTGCATTGAGCGCAGTTCTGACTATCACTGCATCATCTACGGTTGCACCCGTTGCAGTAAGCTGATCCCTGATTGACTGCAATCTGAAGAGGAAATGCTCGATGTCTTCTCCCTTGGTCATCATGAATGACCTCATTTGGGCCTCCAACAACATCTTTCTTTGGACTGATTTTCCCTAATATAGGGAAGTAAAGGCCTTCCACATCTCATTAACTGTCCTATTCTCAGCTATGTGTGGCACAATATGATCCTTGATACTGTCCATTATCAGTCGCTTGGCATGCCCAACAACTTCTCTATGCTTCCGTAGGAGATCCGCATCTGTCGGTATGGCGAGGGTCTGCTCTTCATGGTCTCTTAGATCATATGCCTCTAGGACAATTAGGATCCTAGCTTTCCATATCGAAAAGTTTGAGAGACCCTCTAGCCTATCCTGATCACGCAGTCCATGAGGAGCTATTTGCTCAGAATGTGTCGATGCTCCTCCTCTATGCTAGAGATCTGGATCTAGGGTCCTTTTCGAACTGGGCACCCTCTGCTCCCTCTGACACTTGATTTTCTTCCTTGGAAATCTACCAAATCAACTATGATTCAGCTTCTTCTTTGATCCTCTAACCAAACTGCAAGTTTCCTTTGGCAAGAAACTCTTTGAGAAGCTTATCTCTTCCCAAACTTTGTCACTTGTGCTAAGGTTAAAAATCTGAAAACTTCAGAAGTTTAACCCCACCAACTCTTCTGAATTTCTGCAACTTTTCTGCAGAATTTTTTTCTGGATTTGACAGATTCAGATCTGAATTACACTGGCTGGCTTCAGAGCTAACTAGTGTTGTTTCTAAGCTGCCTCTGCGCAGTAATTGCGTGGGCTTGCTAGGACACAACATTGGATAGCGTCACCCTTCCCTTTGCGTGAATCTCCTCCTGAAAACTGCGCTGTCCCTTCAGATCTGCTTTTCTGTTGCCTTTCCAGCGGCTTTCTGCAGCTAGATCCTTTAGATGCTTCAACTGATGACCCTTCTAGATCTGCAATTTCTCTGATACCTTGTAGAAATTTTTGAATCTTAATTCTTATGCAGAAATTATTTCTGTTAATCTAGTTAAGCTTCTCCTACTTATGCAAGTTATCAACTTAATAAATTCAAGTTAACATCAAAGCAAAACACATAGCAGATCTCTACCAATTCAGATCTAGAATAAGCACATGCACACATAAAAAAAGTGACAGTTATTTCTGGAAAAACTGTCCCCGCAAAAACCCAATGTGGGAAAACCTTTCTCTGGCTGTTAGAGGGCTCTATTATTAAGAATATTTCTAAATACACAACTCTAGGTTCTAGATCTGGAAAACCCTACAGAGAAAACTCTAGATCTGCAGCACCTGGCTGATCTAAGACCAACAATACTGACTGATCCACAGCCTCAAATGGAATTTACAAAACTCAGCCAGATCTAGGCCTAGAAGCCCCAGATCTGCCCCTGAAAGACACTGCGTCAGCCTCTGAAGGCCTCCAAATGCTCAGCGTTGTCACTGGAAGGGACTACATTACCCCAGACTGGGTGACGCAGTCACTACGCTGCCCCTAAGGGTCTTTGCGTAACCCTTGAAGGGTTTCCTGAAAATCACCCTGTCCTTGCTGCTGCTGCTACCATCTGCGGTCGCTGCCGTCTGCTGCTGCTGCCTTGCTCTGCATTGTCTTTCCTGATCTCTTGTCCGCTTCTTGTGTATACTAGACCTCGGGATCAGATCATCCCCTTGGTCTAAATTTCCCTCTCTACAACTGAAACACTTGAGAATTCTTAGCAACCCCGCCCTAGAATCTCAGCTTAGCTTCAGTGCTCTGCCTCTGTGTGTCTTACAAATGACCCCAAGCCTTTCCTGTATACTTTTCTCGTTGACAAATCAACGACCAAGATTAGATCTTTAATCAATGGCTAAGATTAAAAGAAAGCTCGATCCGTGTGACTTAAGACAATTTCATCACATGTTTAATTAAATTCACTTTAATTATTTTATTTTCCTATGTTTTAACTTAGGAAATACATTAAAATAATTAATTAATTTTATATCTCCTAAACCACATGAAATTTCCCAAATCCATTTCTTGGTCTTGTAGATCAGGTGAACTCGAGTCCCTCCACAAAGTTTGAGAGCTAGAGCACAACTGATGCTATCCCAAATACACAAAATCTGAACACCTTTACCAGCCACTCACTCGCCAGCCTTCAGTAGGCCAAACAGGGCCACGATGCCTAGATTTCTACCGTCAGTACCGAGTGCGCAAGGTAGGCGACATGATCATATACCCATGGGAGATTATTTCTGAGAATAGCAGTCCATGGGGGAAAACTTCAAAGCAACCTTGTCCTTCAGAGATTATTGCCATCTCAAGCAGGATGAAGGCGGGAACAGTAGAGGCTCTAGTACGCAAAACTCCGAGTTGCAGCGTACCATTGGGAGGATACCTTTTCCCAAGTATGATGGATCCACCGAGTGCACGACTTGAGATCGGGTGGAAAAGTTGGATACCTTTTTCTAGCTTAACAGAGTAACAGAGGGGGAAGCCATTAAACTGGCTACCTCGCACTTGGAGGATGACGGCACACAGGATCATGGGGAGTATGTGGATACACCCAATATGACGCAGGGGTCACCCGTGTTGAAGACTTCCTTGACCACGTTGATTGACATGCTAGTAGAGAGAGTAGAGCCTACCCCAGTAGTGCTATCCATTGAGGTGATGACCGGGGTAGTGTACAAGTCCTCGGCTTGTAGCAGCACGTGGCAGATGGGTGAGGTGCCAGGAGATGTATCCACCTTTGATGAGGCGCTAGGAGATATAGAGGTATTGGACAATGGTGTCATCACCTTCAGGCCGACTTTCTAGCTTTGAAAGGGAAGGCCACATCAGTACGAGAGGCCAATTTGTTGCAGAACAAGGAACTGGAGGGCATGGGAGTGGTTTGTGCCAAGTCAGCGACCAAGTTGGCCCACATTGAGGAATGGTTGGATTCCCTAATGGCATAGCTGGAGGGCACATTGGAGTGTCAGAGCAGCGCCCTTCAGGCATACATCGACGAAGTTAGCAGCACTGTTGGGTCACCTCTTCCCATTCGATAGAGAGAGACAGAGCCACCTAGTCAGATCTCTTGTGTTGACCTGTATAGCGGGATGAAACAATCAGAGTTGCACAAGGTGCAGCACCCGCATGTTGAGGGTGGATGGCAAGAGATTGAGTTGGTACCTAGAGTGGGTTATGGAGATGGTGGTGGAATCGGGTGTAGTTCAGCAGGAGTTTCCAGGCGATGGGGATATAGGAACCGCAGACTAGCATTGGGATCTGGGTAGGACTACCTATCGTTTCCCAGGTAGGACGGTTGACTATGTTTTGGAGGGTACAGTTGACCTAGCAGTTGAGCATGCACATTTGCTAGGGGAGTATTGGTTAGCTCCAATGGCCAACTAGTTTATGGGCAGACTCCTTGGGTTGTCTTGGTACGACATTTGTACGCAGGGTCACGGGGTGATCAACATCCCTTGGCAGGAGTTTGTCGGAGGAGGTGGCATTGGCAGGCCACCAAATGGTGCCTTGTATGGAGCCAAGGATCTTCACCTTTTTGTTGGGCACAGAAGTTGCAACAGAGCAGAGCAATGGTGGCATCACTACTGACACATAGGGAGATTCACTTCTCGGACCCCTTAGGGAGGGTTTGGAGTGATGATCCATTCATCGACAGGTATAGTGATGCAACAGTTGAGGTGATGATACCGATTGGGGGTCGTCTGACATGTAGAGACACAACTCTAGGCCATCACATCCAAGGATGTGTGGGAGTATCTGGTATTGAGCAGTGGACTACCTGTGGACATGGAGGTTCATGGTGGTGTATCGTAATGTGTTGGACTGCATTGTGGTGTAGGAGTGTCTTACATCACATTTAGTACACGCGAGGAGTGACTAGTGCCTTGACACAGACAAGGCACGGGACGGTACAAAGTGGTACAATAGTAGGAGGGGGTATCCAGTGGTGTACAGGGGTATGCCGCATGTCGAGTAGTATGTGGATGGTCGGTGGTATGCGGGGATTTATGGTGCTGCACTGCGAGGTCTTAGAGTATTGCCTCTAGGGAGACTCATGGGTGGAGACACTGGGCATACCTTTGGGGGTAGTTCACATAGGATCGACGGGGAGACAGATGAGCGATGCTTAATGGTATCTGTGGGGACTTACATGCCTGACCCTCTTCTACATCACTCACGGGCACAGTCGATTTTATTGTTGATCTTTGGCACTCTGGGCATGAGCTGCGGGGTACGCGAGGCTCACCCAAGATATTTGGATGCACTCAGCACACTAGGGGAGAGACTTCTCAGCAGTGGCATTGGGTCGGTGCGCTAGTTGATATCCATAGGTTGGGGGATGAGATGATCATCTCTAGGGGTGGCATATCAGTCATCACTGAGCCTACGCCTGGGGAGCGGGTCACGAGGGAGAAATGTGTCACTATTTTCTCAGGGCATGTCAAGACCATGCATGTGTAGAGGATACTTGGTACAGCTGTGGTAGCATCCCAGTATGCGTCTGGGCTCCAGACAATGTATTGGCACATCATCGAGAGGGTGGATGGCAGACTCAGTGGAGATGGTTGGCAGGAACAGGAGGGATCCATGTACCTTGAGTCGATTGCGAGTATCAGATATCCATTTATTTGTTGCATTCAGGGGGTGGCTATTTTTCACATGTGGCTTCCAACGGTCATCGGTACTACACAGTGGCAGGCACAGGGTAGGTTAACATGCATTAGATTTTCCCATGATATATGGACCCTCTATATTGATCACATGTAGGGACTAGAGACGAGGCACGAAGGGATTCCTATAGTCGTCAGAGCTATGGTGTAGTAGTTCTGGAAATGGGAGGCAGAGATTCAATTGATTGATAGACCATTCTGTCTCGTGATGGTCGGAGTCAGGACAGAGAGTGATCTAGTTCATTATTGGGTTGGCACATGGGGGTACTCAGAGGCCTTCATCGAATGGCGAGGTTGACTTTATCTGCGGTTGCATAGGGTCGGAGTTACATTCAAGGGGGTAGATATTGGCATCATGGCGATGCTTGGGACGAATGAGCTTGTCTCTCACAGATCTCCTACCACTAGGCCTCAAGAGAGGAGGATATAGTCTGCGCATGATGGGGAGTATCTCATGGTCAGAGCAGCGCAACGTCAACATGGTGGTACCTCTCCGAGATTACTAGGAGACCCGAGCATTACAACACCACACAACTTGATAGCCTTTAGTGATGAGCTGTATACTACATGGGGAGATCATGTAGTTCTTCCATTGGGATTTAGCGAGTCACTGATGGAGTGGGGAACTTCATTAGCATGGCAGGTTGGTCAGCGGGATGACAACAGGAGGGGCTCATGTGAAAGAGATGCTATCTCTGTCGAGATTAGATGGTATCTTTGAGGGTTTACTCTTGGAGTGCATGGGATGGACTACTTGGTAGGGAAACTTCATGAGGTATCTGTTATAGTGCCATATTATCATGATTCCCTACTTACTGATGGTGTGCAGATGGCTTTTGTTACTTATGCCTAGCAGGATGGCGAGTGGAGCAGGGGGATCTTCATGTTGGATAGGATGGCTTGGGATCTTGTTTTTGAGGTTTCCCTTCATATCAAGGCGATGTAGAGGTCAGGGATGACTCAGGGGTGCATCTGGGACCCTGGCACATTTTGCACTGATTGTGGGGGAGCATTAGCTAGAGAGGATGCTTGTTCAGGCGTTGCTTGAGGACAAGTAGTTTTTGGCGTGGAGGACTGTAATATTCCAAATTAGTAGTCAGCTAATTGGAATATTAATTTTGATTTATTTTGGCATTTCCTAATGTCGGGCGAAAATTAAGTGGTTAGGGGACCTAGAACTAATAATCAAGGCAAATAAAGTCTTTTCCTAAAGTCCCTAAAGAAAAGTTGCGGCACTAGTGGTGGGGTCAAATTGGCCTTAGGTGGTAGCGTAGAAGAGGCACGAAAAGGACATCGTGGGATTGGCTAGAGGAAGGCAGCACATGAATGGCCAGGGAGAGGCAGCGCAGACCAAGGTGCAACCCAATGCATACGTTGGGACTCAATGGACAAAAGGAAGAATGGAAGGCTCATTTTGGCATTCATTCATTCATCTTATTTTGACTGAAGCATGCTTGAGTCGGAGAGCTAAGTCTGCTGTGCTATTTAGCACACGAGATCTTCAAGCGGAGATCTCAAGCTCTACCTCGGGGGACTTCGAGTGCCCACTCAGGAGAGGAATTATGTATTTTGGTGAGGGAATTACACAGCAGCAGCAACAAGAAGAGCGTAGCTCCTTTAGGATTGCGCAGATGTAGAGTAGATTGCGTAGTGATTGCGCAGTTCACTTCGGTGTGGGTGCGGGGAGTATGGAGAGCAGCAGAGTTTGAATAGGAGATTTGGAGGGGAGGTTAGCCACCTCCTACCAGGGATTTTGGTAGCTCTTTGGAGGCATTTTCCAATAGATTCATCCAGAGGTTCGATTTACCCAAGTGTGTAGTGAGCGAAGGCCAAGAGGGCCAAATTTCGAAGTCAAGCTTTGGGCGAACCCTTTGTGGGTTTATTGAGGAGAAGTCAAGATTAATTCAGCAGAATTTTCTGGGCAGGTTTGAGGCTTCAAATAGAGATCCTAATGCAACTAGCAGCTAAAGGAGCTAGAAGGAAATTGGGCTGAAATTATGGGGTCAACATCTGGCCAATTCATTCGCGGGTTTTTGTGGGTTTAGTGAGTAGAGTCCAGGGTTAAAGGTTTGAAATTTTCTAAGCAGAGGAAGCAGCCCAACCAGCAGTCCGAAGTCAGCCAACAACAACATTTATGGGCTAGGCAACGCAGAGACTGAACCATGCAGAGGCACTTTTAGCTAGAGTTTTTGCTTGGGTTTGAGTTGTTCTTCAAGCGTACCTTGAGCAGGCCCAGGTGCAAACTTTCGATCGCCTCAATTGTACTCTTTCCCAATATATTAATAAAATGGCTCAGTAGTGATTTTAGCTCTAGTTTGTGTGTTTTAATGGTGTTTGCATTTTTGTTGTAGTTACTTGTTTTGCACTTTTATTACTGTTAATCCCCATTTGGGATATTACAGTGGTATCATCGCTTCGTTCTTGGCTCAGCCGTGGGGATCTTTTTCTATGAACAAGGAGGATAGGCATAACATTACCCACCAAAGGTAGTAGGGGTGGCAAATATGGGGGAGTCAAGGAGCAAAGGGGAAGGGACATTTGGTAGCATCTTAAAGGCCCTAAATGATTTAGCCAAATGACAAAAGGGAATGGTGGAAGGACTCAAGCAACAAAATAGGGATAAGAGCATCCATCATGAGTTCCTACTTCGGGAGACTTGAGAGGTGTCACAACAGAGTGACCACCCTTTACCAACAACTCACTTGCAAGACTTCAGTAAGCCAACCAGGGCCACGATGCCTACATTTCTACCGTCAGTACTGAGTGAGCAAGGTAGGCGGCATTATCATATACCCATGGGAGATTATTTCTGAGAATGGCAGTCCATGGGGGAAAACTTCAAAGTAGCCTTGTCCTTTAGATTTTACTGCCAGCTCAAGCAGGATGAAAAAGGTGGGAACATTGGGAGGTCAAGCACGCAAAACTCATAGTTGCAGCGTACCATTGGGAGGATACCTTTTCCCAAGTATGATGGATCCACCGAGTGCACGACTCGGGATCGGGTGGAAAAGTTGGATACCTTTTTCCTAGCTTAACCGAGTAACAGAGGGGGAAGCTATCAGAATGGCTACCTCGCACTTAGAGAATGAAGGCACATAGGATCATGGGGAGCATGTAGATACACCCAATATGACGCGGGGGTCACCCGGGTTGGAGACTTCCTTGACCATGTTGATTGACATGCTAGTAGAGAGAGTAGAGCCTACCCCAGTAGCGCCATCCATTGAGGTGATGACCGGGGTAGTGTACGATTCCTCGGGTGGTAGTAGCACGCGACAGATGGGTGAGGTGCCAGGATATGTATCCACCTTTGATGAGGCTTTAGGAGATATAGAGATATTGGACAATGGTCGCAAAACACGGTGTCATCAGCTTTAGGCCTGTTGACCGCACTTTGTCAACTACCCCATAGCAGTACACCCCCATTTTTTAAATGGGATTCGTCATGTTCGACGTGGTTGCGCCATTCAGATTCCATCATCAGTCAACAGTGGACAGTTTTACAAATTGATGTGAACCCATTCTGCATGTTATGATGTAAATGATCTAAGTAGGACCGTCAATGTATGTAACAACCTAGGTAAGCCTAGCATGTTGTTGATGATCTTTATCCTAGGAGGTTTTTTGTCTCACTGATTCACGAAAGTGATCGGCAGAGTTTTTTCCTCCAGCCTCACCCCAAAGCTAGGGTGGATTTTGTCATCAGCATGCTAAGTGAGTCCTAGTGTTTTTTATCGAGTCCTTGTAAAAGTAGTTTGAACTACTTGGTCTACTAGATCATGTTTTGAGTCGCAGAATTGGGTATTTATTTGAGGGTCTATACGAATGGGTATTCCCCCTTCATGTATGTAAATGTATTATCTCATGTAAAGAGGGTTGGAAAAATAATTATAATCCCCTCTCAGTCAATTAATTAAATTTTTTGGTCAATTAATTAATAAAATCTTAAACCAGAAATTTAATTAATTTAGGGTCCTAAGTTAGGATTAAATCTTTAAAGGCAAAATTTGTGGGTCCTTGGAAAATGATTTTGAAAGCCCCAGGCCAAGGAAATATTGAGAATTTTAAGAAATATTGGACCCTTGGGCCTTGGTGGTTATGTCAAGGTCAAAATTTTGGAGTAATTAACTCAAAAAATGATATTTTTGAGTTAATTAAAATTGAATTAAATGATAAATTCGTTTTTTCCCCAAAATTTTAATTTCAACGCTCCGGATTAAAAGATAATTAAATCTTTTGGACGGTTGAGATTATTTTGACGAGGATCATCCAAACTAGCCGTTAGAGATCTTGTCCTATAAATTTAGAGGTCTTTCTCATTTTTGAATCATCCGATCTCAGGATCGTGCACTTGTTCTTAGAAGCTCTTGTAAATTTTTTAGGAATAAAGCATAAAGACTTTGGGGTTACAAATCTGGATGTTCCTTCTCAGATCTATGTGGTGAATTGTCTCTAAACTCCGCTACTTTGTTTCTTGTATTTTATGGTTGATGGCCTTCATGGATTAATCTGCATACAGGTATCTTGTGCAGTTTTCTGGGTTTATAAAATAACATTCTGATTTTTTCTGCAAAGGTCTCATGTTGTTTTCTTAAATCTCTATCGATCTAAGATTCAGATCTAAGTGTGCAGGGAAATTTTTTTTAAGATTGGGCGTCTGGGGAAGTCTTCGGTTGGACCAGCCGACTCTCAATAAACATAAATCTGATAAGCTCTTTATTTGTTAAATTTCCAGGTCTATCTTACGATATTTGTGATTTTGCAGGGTTTTGAAGGCTTGTGCCTCTCACTAAAATTTTAAATCTCTGAAAATTGTGCTAAAACGGATTTAAATCTAACCATGAGGGTTTTAAATGTGTAAAATAGTTGTAAATTTGTAATTTTTTTTAGGATTGTGAGGGTTTAATTGTTTCATGGTGTATATATCTTCATATCTGGCTGTCTTTTGCAGGTTAAGGGTTTAAATCAAAAAATTTTCTTTTTCTTTTTTAAGATCTGAGGCAGATCTGGCTTCCAAAGGCCAAATCTGGCCTCAATTTCCTATTGTGGGGGAAATCTAAACGTTATTGAGTTCAAGGAGCACATAAATCTGGGTTTTGAAAGGAAATTTTAAGTTCTGCTAGAAATTCGAATGTACTGGGTTCATCTAGCTGCAATAATCGATTGCCCAGTTCCTCTGGGTCTTCCGCTTTGCTATTCAACGTCCAACATCTCCCTCTGTCTGCTGTCAATCGATTCTTTTGTTGGCTTTTTCCCTTGCAAAGCGAACCTTACTGCCCAGCACTCATCAAGCCATCGACTTTCTCCCATTGCATTGTTGTTCAAGCCCCATCTCCTTACGCGTTGAATGATCTGCAAAACGCAAATGAAAACACAACAATCGCGTTGAATTTCCCGTCAATCGACCTCCGCTCTGCCGTCGACCTTCCCTTCAGCTCTTCGTCCAAGCTTCTTCACGCACTCCATCGACCCTCGCTACCGTCTCTGCAAGCTGCCATAACGAACGACAAGTATAAACACATAAGATTCGAAAAACCCTTACGCATATGTTTTAATTCTTTTTCATGCAGATTTGATTTTTTGCACAGCGTTAATTTTTCGTTTTATTTTAGATTTCATTGTTGATAGTGTTAAGTTAGTCGTGGGGCTTCTAGTTTGGTTTGATAGAATTCGATTTGGGTTAGACTTTGTTAGATTCGATTTTGCTAGGTTAGTATTTTCATTTTTGTTGTTAGATTTTAGATTTAATTTTTGTAATGTGTTAGTTAGGGTAGCATTTAATTTTTATTTTTATTAGATTTAAATTTTAATAAAGGTTAGGTAGTTATAGGTTAGCGTTAGATCTTTTTGGTTTTGACTTTAGGATTTGATTTGTGTTTTTTTTTCTTAGTATTTTTTAGTTTAGATTTAATTTTAGATTTAGATTTAGATTGTAATGGATTTTGTTAATTAGACTAACTTAGTTTTAATTTAGTTTAACTTTAGAGTTTATTTTTAGTTTGTTTTAGTGTTAGTTTTAGAAGTTAATTTTAACTTTAGTTTTATTTAGAGCTTAGATTTAGATTTTTTATTTGTTTTAGATTTATAAAATAAAAAATAATAAAAAAATATAAAAATTTTAAAATCCTAAAAAATAGAAAATAGAAAAATATAAAAAATTTTCAAAATTTCAATAGTCAAATGTGCAAATTTTATTTTTATCTAAAGTTTGACTATATAACATTTTGATTGTTGAACTGGGTTATAATTGGAATATCTTATTTTTCGGAAATCTGGCATTCTCATGTTATTGTTATTCATGGTTGTGGCATTTTCAATTAAATATCATTGTGAGCAATTGTGTTTTAAGAAGCAGCAGTTAATCGTCACTTACTTGTTTATAATTGCATAACGGGATCTTGTTTGACTCCATAAGGCACTGGTCTTAAACGTGAAATCTAATTTAGATCTATAGAATCTCGTTCATTTTATCAAGTATTTGATGTTTTAGCCGTGTCTCCTGGATTTGTCATCCTCATTTATAATAGGGTCTACCTCCCTTAACTTGCAAGGAGACAGTTTAAATAGAGAGATTGGGGATAAGAGTGACAGCCCCCAATTTGAGCTGTTGTCACGGTGCCTGGACAATCTGTGCGACAACATTTTTTGGCGCCATTGCCGGGGATAGAGTTTTTCTGTCCTTGGTCTTAACGACACTTTATAATCTTTTGATCTTTCATTACCATTCATTAGCTTGTCGCAAGAGATCACATTTCCTGGCGACTTTTCATCTCTTCATATTTTCATCGTCTTATCTTTCGTCATATCACTAATCATTTCATCATTGCATCTTTGGCACCTGGACATTTCGGTTGGCTTCTTGTTTGGGTGGCGACTCCACTTATTCATCTTTTTATTCCCAGACAAGAATCCCCCCCTTGATATCCATCTGCTATCTCTCGATTATTTCTCCTGTTTTAGAATTAGTTTCATGTTCAAGTGGCGACTCCATTTCTTTCATTTCTTACAAGAGTTCCTGCTAGGAAGTTCACTTCTTGAGGACTCTTTGACTATTCTTGAACACGGATCTATTTCTTAAATTTTAAGCAGGCCATCATGGATGACACCTTTCATGACATGCCGGAATAGGCCACTTCAAAATTGCCTTTTTTCTCAGGTGGTGATCCAGGCACTGCTCTATTACATCTAAGGATGGTCAACCTTTTTACACATAAATATTGTCGTTCTTCACAATATAATCATGAAGATGTCAAGATACGTGTCTTTGGCTATTCTTTAAAAGGTGATGCTATCGATTGGTTTCGAAATTGTCCTGAAGAATATTGTTTAAAGGATATCATCAATGCTTTTACAGATAAATATATAGAACAAGATGACTTAGATGATGAAATTGATCTTGTAGAGAACTCAACTATCAGTAGGAGTTTTCCAGACAATTCTCAGGATGAATCCACTTGTACCATGACAACACAAACCCATGATAGCGGTGAAACAGAAACAAATTGCCAAACCAGTGTTGACAACGATAAGAATCTTGTTAGCGAATTGATTCAGATGGTTAAGGACATACAGCTAAATCAAGCTCAGGTAATCAAGAATATGGAGGCCAACCAGGCTCAAATCATTAAGAATATGGAACTTAATCAAGAAAAAATAATAGCGGATCACGCCAGGGAAATTGGTTCTATGCAGAACAGGTTAAAGGTCATGGAATTTAATCACTCCAATCAAATAATTGCCATGGAAGAAAAACATGTTAAGAAAATGATGATCATGGAAACAAATCATAAGAAAGAGATGAACTGTATGCAAAATTTCTTCATGGCCATGAAAGCAGATAATGATAAAATGATTCAAAACATGGAAGCTAACCAGATCAATCTTCAGAATCGGATAAATACCTTAGAAGAAAGTCATGCACAGGAAATAAATGTCATGGAAAACAGGTTAAAAATGATGGAAGTCAATCATTCTAATCAGATGTCTCTTCAACACAATTTGTCAACTATTGAAGAAATGCATGCCAGGGAGATGAGTTCCATACAGAAGAAGTTGGAAAAAATTGAACGATCACACATGCAAGATTTCCAACCCAGGTCAGATTTGTCAACAGATCATAGGCCTCCCAGTTTGCTGAAGCAGTTTCCATCTCATCACATGGAGGTCACTTTTCCCATTAAGGAAGAGTTAACTATGGCTACAAAGGATGTTGAGAAAGACCAAGCTTATGTGTCACCATTGACAGAGTATATCCAGAATAGGATTGGTTGCGCGCCAGGTTCATCAAATGTTTTGTACAAGGATTTTCAAGATAAGGACAAGAAATCTACAGTAGTCTCATTGCTGACATCACAGCCCACTCAGACGAAGAGAAAAAATAAAAAAAGAAGAAGTAAGCGGTTTGATTCGTCTGATGGTCGAGAGCAGCTTGACATTCGGATAAGAGAGAGTCCTACATTATGCAAGATCGGACATGGCACATCTGAAAAGCAGCCCACAGACTTGCCTGAAAGCAGGCAAATGCTCAGCATACACTATATTGAGCACATTTGATGCCACAGGGCATCCTCTGTATTGTATCTCTAACCTTACACCTTGTTATTTCAGCATTTCATTTTGCAGTTAGAGTAGATTTACTGTTCATGTTAAGTAGAATAATAAACAAAAGAAGAGCTTCTATTTTTCATGAGCTTAATGTTACATGATGATATTTGGATGGACGCTACTTATGTAATCTTGTGTGTTGCTTGGATGCAGATTCTGGATTCTCACATTCCTTCAATGAAGCAACGTGTCCCCAAGTAGAGCCAGATGTTGACCACACTTTGTCAACTACCCCATAGCAGTACACCCCCATTTTTTAAATGGGATTCGTCTTGTTCGACGTGGTTGCGCCATTCAAATTCCATCATCAGTCAACAGTCGACAGTTTTACAAATTGATGTGAACCCATTCTGCATGTTATGATGTAAATGATCTAAGTAGGACCGTCAATGTATGTAACAACCTAGGTAAGCCTAGCATGTTGTTGATGATCTCTATCCTAGGCGGTTTTTTGTCTCACTGATTCACGAAAGTGATCGGCAGAGTTTTTCTCTCCAGCCTCACCCCAAAGCTAGGGTGGATTTTGTCATTAGCATGCTAAGTGAGTCCTAGTGTTTTTTATCGAGTCCTTGTAAAAGTAGTTTGAGCTACTTGGTCTACTAGATCATATTTTGAGTCGCAGAATTGGGTATTTATTTGAGGGTCTTTTCGAATGGGTTTTCCCCCTTTATGTATGAAAATGTATTATCTCATGTAAAAGAGGGTTGGAAAAATAATTATAATCCCCTCTTAGTCAATTAATTAAATTTTCTGGTCAATTAATTAATAAAATCTTAAACCAGAAGTTTAATTAATTTAGGGTCTTTAGTTAGGATTAAATCTTTAAAGGTAAAATTTGTGGGTCCTTGGAAAATGATTTTGAAAGCCCCAAGCCAAGGGAATATTGAGAATTTTAAGAAATTTTGGACCCTTGGGCCTTGGTGGTTAAGTCAAAGTCAAAATTTTGGGGTAATTAACTCAAAAAATGATATTTTTGAGTTAATTAAAATTGAATTAAATGATAAATTCGTTTTTTCCCCAAAATTTTAATTTCAACACTCCGGATTAAAAGATAATTAAATCTTTTGGACGGATGAGATTATTTTGACGATGATCATCCAAACTAGCCGTTAGAGATCTTGTCCTATAAATTTAGAGGTCTTTCTCATTTTTGAATCATCCAATCTCAGAATCGTGCACTTGCTCTTAGAAGCTCTTGTAAATTTTTTGAGGAATAAAGCATAAAGACTTTGGGGTTACAAATCTGGATGTTCCTTCTCAGATCTATGTAGTGAATTGTCTCTAAACTCTGTGTAATATCCCTGTTTAGGGCAGCCTCCCTGTTGAGGGTCCGGTGGGCCTTGACACGCTGCCGGGGTCTGTGAGGCTGTTTAGCTGCCGTCCTCGAGATGCTCCGGTGGGCTATTGAGCTCACCCTTAACACCCTGGGATACCGCTCTCACTAACAGTGCGAGCTTTTGGTGTAGTGGTTGGATCAATGTGGTATCAGAGCCGAGGTCTCGAGGTCGAGATTCGCGGAGCGTGGTGGGCTGTAATATCCCTGTTTAGGGCAGCCTCCCTGTTGAGGGTCCAGTGGGCCTTGACACGCTGCCGGGGTCTGTGAGGCTGTTTAGCTGCGGGGCTGTTTAGCTGCCGTCCTCGAGATGCTCCGGTGGGCTGTTGAGCTCACCCTCAACACCCTGGGATGCTGCCCTCACTAACAGTTCGAGCTTTTGGTGTAGTGGTTGGGCCTTTGCTGTAATATCCCGATAGCGAATTTTCAGCAGATCATGCCTGAAAAACGCATTCTTCAGGTATGAGGGCTTCAGCTATCATATCATATCTCTGAAAATGTTCAGCAACCAAAATAAATATCAGCAGCAACCTTTACTCAGCTTTTAAGGGCAAAAAGGTGGGGAAAAGTGAGGATTTTGGCCCTAAAATGAGTGAATAAGGAAATCTGCGTAAAATGATGGGTCAAAGTTCTGGAATATGTTAGAATAGGTCAAGAGGGACGTCCATGTCGAATTTCAGCTCAAACAAAGGCGTTTTACTATGTTAAATAGTTCCTCCTTCCCGACTAGTCAAGAAAAACCCTGATTTCCCAAGACTTTGAGTATGCAGAAATTTGCTGAAGCAAGGGTAGCGTATTTTCTGAAGGAATATGATGTATAACACTGAATAATTAGAGAATGATTTTGGGTACAAGGCATAGGCTTTCAGCAAGGTTAAACAACAATTTTATATAGAAAACCCCTCAGGATAGGGGTGCCGCAATACAAGAAAATAATCCAGAAACCCTATAGCGTTTTCTGCAGTAGCTGTGAGACAGAAGATGCATATATAGCCAATAATAATGTATAGCAGCAGAAGAGAGTACAAATCTTGAGGAAACAACCTCTCAAGAGAAGAAATGCAAGCCTCCACAACACATGTACATAACATGAAAAGTACTGCTATTTTTGCATAAACCCCAGACTAAGAAAATGCTGTATATGATAGAATACTGCTGCAAACTGATGTCAACACATGGATATGACAATATATGGCTCAAATACAATAGGGGAGCAAGCTCTAACCGTTACAAGCAAAAATACCTCAATCCTCCAAGGGATTGGCTGAAACACACAAAATGGCAAAAATGCCGGAGTCTGCTGGGCAGCAACTGCAACTCAACCTGGAACACAATAGAGAAGGCTGAAGATGATGCACCAACTGAATTAGACCTCCTCCAATGAATCTCCAAGTGGAAGGCTGATCCTTACACTTGAGATCTTCCCCACAAATCAACCCGCAAACCCTCCATGAAAATAACGCAGATACTGAGAGGGACTGCGTAGTAGTGGGATAAAACTCCTTGGCCAAGTGCCAAGATCTACAAATCAGCTCCAAGTCCTCTAATCCGATCCTCCAAAGGAAAGAGAGGCTCTCCCTCTGAAAAACAAGAGAAGGAAGTGGTGTCGTGAAGTCACCATGGCAACACCCTACAACACAGTATTACGCTGCTGCAGCAATAATGCTGTCCTGGAGGATGAGGCTAAGAAAATAACCTTGCCCGAGTAGGCACTCGAAGTCCCCCGGGGCTAAGGGTGAGATCTCCGCACGGAGACACTCGGTTGCACTAAACAGTGCAGCAGACGGGCTAAACAGCCAGCGTGCCAAAGAAAGACAGATGTCTCACTCAATAATCAATAATCCAAGAATCCAAGCATGCCCCAAATGAGGAGGCTCCTCCATCTTTTACAGTGTTGGTTTCCCTCCAAAACCAAATGTAGCCGCTCTCTCTTCTCCACATCCTCATCCTTATCCACATTCTCATCCTTATCTGCACAGAAGCTTGGAGAAACTTCTAGAGTGTCCATAGTCTCCCTCCTCCACGTGGTGTTGGGTCCCCCCCTGACTCCCACTTAAGTCACAACGTTGTGCTACTAGGTGGATGTCTTATTTCATTTAAGTGAGTTTAGACCCTCTTTACTCACTTTTTATTTACTTACAAACTATAGGTGGCAAAATAAACAAAATAGAATATTCCAATTTGTTGTCGCAAATTAGGAATATTATACGCTACTTTGTTTCTTGTATTTTATGGTTGATAGCCTTTCATGGATTAAATGCGCATACGAACATCTTATTGCGATTTTACGGGATTTATAAAATAACATTGATTTTAGGAGTCTCATGTTGTTTTCTTAAATCTCTATCAATCTAAGATTCAGATCTAAGTGTGCAGGGAAATTTTTTTTAAGATTGGGCGTCTGGGGAAGTCTTCGGTTGGACCAGCCGACTCTCAATAAACATAAATTTGATAAGCTCTTTATTTGTTAAATTTTCAGGTCTATCTTACGATATTTGTAATTTTGCAGGGTTTCGAAGGCTTGTGCCTCTCACTAAAATTTTAAATCTCTGAAAATTGTGCTAAAACAGATTTAAATCTAACCATGAGGGTTTTAAATGTGTAAAATAGTTGTAAATTTGTAATTTTTTTTAGGATTGTGAGGGTTTAATTGTTTCATGGTGTATATATCTTCATATCTGGCTGTCTTTTGCAGGTTAAGGGTTTAAATCAGAAATTTTTGTTTTTTTTGTTTTTAAGATCTGATGCAGATCTGGCTTCCAAAGGCCAAATCTGGCCTCAATTTCCTATTGTGGGCGAAATCTAAACGTTATTGAGTTCAAGGAGCACATAAATCTGGGTTTTGAAAGGAAATTTTCAGTTCTGCTAGAAGTTCGAATGTACTGGGTTCATCTAGCTGCAATAATCGATTGCCCAGTTCCTCTGCGTCTTCCGCTTTGCTATTCAACGTCCAGCATCTCCCTCTGTCTGCTGTCAATCGATTCTTTTGTTGGCTTTTTCCCTTGCAAAGCGAACCTTACTGCCCAGCACTCATCAAGCCATCGACTTTCTCCCATTGCATTGCTGTTCAAGCCCCATCTCCTTACGCGTTGAATGATCTGCAAAATGCAAATGAAAACACAACAATCGCGTTGAATTTCCCGTCAATCGACCTCAGCTGTGCCGTCGACCTTCCCTTCAGCTCTTCGTCCAAGCTTCTTCACGCCCTCCATCCACCCTCGCTGCCGTCTCTGCAAGCTGCCATAACGAACGACAAGTATAAACACATAAGATTCGAAAAACCCTTACGCATATGTTTTAATTCTTTTTCATGCGGATTTGATTTTTTGCACAGCGTTAATTTTTCGTTTTATTTTAGATTTCATTGTTGATAGTGTTAAGTTAGTCGTGGGGCTTCTAGTTTGGTTTGATAGAATTCGATTTGGGTTAGACTTTGTTAGATTCGATTTTGCTAGGTTAGTATTTTCATTTTTGTTGTTAGATTTTAGATTTAATTTTTGTAATGTGTTAGTTAGGGTAGCATTTAATTTTTATTTTTATTAGATTTAAATTTTAATAAAGGTTAGGTAGTTATAGGTTAGCGTTAGATCTTTTTGGTTTTGACTTTAGGATTTGATTTGTGTTTTTTTTTCTTAGTATTTTTTAGTTTAGATTTAATTTTAGATTTAGATTGTAATGGATTTTGTTAATTAGATTAACTTAGTTTTAATTTAGTTTAACTTTAGAGTTTATTTTTAGTTTGTTTTAGTGTTAGTTTTAGAAGTTAATTTTAACTTTAGTTTTATTTAGAGCTTAGATTTAGTCTTTTTATTTGTTTAGATTTATAAAATAAAAAATAATAGAAAAATATAAAAATTTTAAAATCCTAAAAAATAGAAAATACAAAAATATAAAAAATTTTCAAAATTTCAATAGTCAAATGTGCCAATTTTATTTTTATCTAAAGTTTGACTATATAACATTTTGATTGTCGAACTGGGCTATAATTGGAATATCTTATTTTTCGGAAATCTGGCATTCTCATGTTATTGTTATTCATGGTTGTGGCATTTTCAATTAAATATCATTGTGAGCAATCGTGTTTTAATAAGCAGCAGTTAATCGTCACTTACTTGTTTATAATTTCATAACGGGATCTTGTTTGACTCCATAAGGCACTGGTCTTAAACGTGAAATCTAATTTAGATCTGTGGAATCTCGTTCATTTTATCAAGTATTTGATGTTTTAGCTGTGTCTCCTGGATTTGTCATCCTCATTTATAATAGGGTCTACCTCCCTTAACTTGCAAGGAGACAGTTTAAATAGAGAGATTGGGGATAAGAGTGACAGCCCCCAATCTGAGCCGTTGTCGCGGTGCCTGGACAATCTGTGCGACAACAAGGCCGACCTTCTAGCTTTGAAATGGAAGGCCACATCAGTACGAGAGGCTATTTTGTTGCAGAACGAGGAACTGGAGGGTATGAGAGTGGTTTGTGCCAAGTCAACGACTAAGTTGGCCCACATTGGGGAACGGTTGGATTCCCTAATAGTACAGCTAGAGGGCACATTGGAATGTCAGCGCAGCCCCCTTCAGGCATACATCGACGGAGTTAGCAACATTGTTGGGTCACCTCTTCCCATTTGAGAGAGAGAGACAGAGGCACCTAGTCAGATCTCGTGTTGACCTTGATAGCAGGATGAAACGATCAGAGTTGCACAAGGTGCAACACCCACATTTTGAGGTTGGATGGCGAGAGATTTTGAGTTGGTACCCGATGGATTGGGTTATGGAGATGGTGGTGGACTCGGGTGTAGTTCAGCAGGAGTATCCAGGTGCTGGGGATACAGGAACGCCAGAGTAGCATTGGGATTCGGGTGGTACTACCTATCGTTTCCCAGGTAGGCCGGTTGACTATGTTTTGGAGGGTACAATTGGCCTAGCAGTTGAGCATGCACATTTGCTAGGGGAGTATCGGTCAGCTCCAATGGCCAACCAGTTTATGGGCAGACTACTTGGGTTGTCTTGGTACGCGGGGTCACGGGGTGATCAACATACCTTGGCAGGAGCTTGACGGAGGAGGTGGCATTGGCAGACCACCAAATGGCGCCTTGTATGGAGCCAAGGATCTTCACCTTTGTGTGGGGCACAAAAGTCGCAACGGAGCAGAGCAGTGGTGGCATCATTACTGACACATTGGGAGATTCACTTCTTGAACCCCTTAGGGAGGGTTTGGAGTGATGATCCATTCATCGACGGGTGTAGTGATGCAACGGTTGAGGTGATGATATTGATTGGGGGTCGTCTGACATGTAGAGACACAACTCTAGGCCATCACATCCAAGGATGTGTCGGAGCATCTGGCATTGAGCAGTGGACTACCTGTGGACATGGAGGTTCATGGTGGTGTACTGTAGTGTGTTGGACTGCATTGTGGAGTAGGAGTGTCTTACATCACATTGAGTACATGCGAGGAGTGACTGGTGCCTTGACACAGACAAGGCACAGGACGCTACAGGGTGGTACAACAGTAGGAAGGGGTATCCAACAGTGTACAGGGGTATGCCGCATGTCGAGGAGTACATGGATGATCGGTGGTATGCGGGGGTGTATGGTGTTGCATAGCGAGGTCTTAGAGTATTGCCTCTAGGGAGACTTATGGATGGAGACACTAGGCATACCTTTGGGGGTAGTTCACCTAGGATTGACGGGGAGAAAGATGAGCGATGCTTAACGGTATCTGTGGGGACTCACACGCTTGACCCTCTTCTACATCACTCACGGGCACAGTCGATTTTGTTGTTGTCCTTTGGCACTTTGGACATGAGCAACGGGGTACGCGAGGCTCACCCAAGATATTTGGATGCACTTAACACATTAGGGGAGAGACTTCTCAGCAATGGCATTGGGTCGGTGCGCTAGTTGACATCCATATGATGGGGGATGAGATGATCATCTCCACGGGTGGCATATCAGTCATCACTGAGCCTATGCCTTGGAAGCGAGTCACGAGGAAGAAATGTGTCACTCTTTTCTCAGGGCATGTCGAGACGAGGCATGAGCAGAGAATACTGGGTACACCCGAGGTAGCATCCCAGTATGCTTCTGGGCTCGAGACAATGTATTGGCACATCATCGAGAGGGTGGATGGCAGACCCAGTGGAGATGGTTGTCAGGAACAGGAGGGATCCACGTACCTTGAGTCGATTGCGAGTATCAGATATCCATTTATTTGTTACATTCAGGGGGTGGCTATTTGTCACATGTGGCTTCCAGCGGTCATCGATACTACACAGTGGCAGGCACAGGGTAGGTTAGCATGCATCAAATTTGCCCATGATATATGGACCCTCTGTATTGGTCACATGTAGGGACTAGAGACGAGGCACGAAGGGATTCCTGCAGTCGTCAGAGCTATGGTGCAGCAGGTCTAGCTATGAGAGGCAGAGATTCAATTGATTGATAGACCATTTTGTCTCGTGATGGTCGGAGTCAGGACAGAGAGTGATGTAGTTCATCATTGGGTTGGCACATGGGGGTACTCAGAGGCCTTCATCGGATGGCGAGGTTGACTTTCTCTGCTGTTACATAGGGTCAAAGTTACATTCAGAGGTGTAGATATTGGCATCATAGCGATGCTTGGGACAAATGAGCTTGTCTCACAGATCTCCTGCCACTAGGCCTCAGGAGAGGAGGATATAGTCTGCGCATGATGGGGAGTATCTCATGGTCAGAGTAGCGCAGCGTAAACATGGTGATACCTCTCCGAGATTACCAGGAAACCTGAGCATTACAACACCACACAACTTGATAGCCTTTAGTGATGAGCTGTATACTACATGGGGAGATCATGTAGATCTTCCATTGGGCTTTAGCAAGTCACTAATGGAGTGGGGAACTTCATTAGCATGGAAGGTTGGTTAGCGGGATGACAACAAGAGGGGTTCATGTGAAAGAGACGCTATCTCTGTCGGGATTAGATGGTATCTTTGAGGGTTCACTCTTGGAGTGCATGGGATGGACTACTTGGTAGGGAAACTTCATGAGGTATCGGGCATAGTGCCATATTATCATGATTCCCTACTCACTGATGGTGTGTAGAGGGCTTCTGTTACTTATGCCTGGCAGGATGATGAGTGGAGCAGGGGGATCTTAATGTTGGATAGGATGGCTTGGGATCCTGGTATTGAGGGATCCCTTCATATCAAGGCGATGTAGAGGTTAGGGATGACTCAGTGGCGTATCTGGGACCCTGGCACATTTTGCAGTGACTGTGGGAGAGCATCAGCTAGACAGGATGCTTGTTCAGGAATTGCTTGAGGACAAGCAGTTTTTGGCGGGGAGGACTGTAATATTCCAAATTAGTAGTCAGCTAATTGGAATATTAATTTTGATTTATTTTGGCATTTCCTAATGTCGGGGGGAAATTAAGTGGGTAGAGGACCCAGAAATAATAATTAAGGCAAATAAAGTCTTTTCCTAAAGTCCCTAAAGGAAAATTGCGGCTCTAGTGGTGGGGTCGAATTGGCCTTAAGTGGTAGCGTAGAAGAGGCGCGAAAAGGACAACGTGGGATTGGCTAGACGAAGGCAGCATATGATTGGCCAAGGAGGGGCAACGCAGACCAAGGTGCGACCCAAGGCATACATTGGGACTCAATGGAAAAAAGAAAGAAGGGAAGCCTTTTTGGTATTCATTCATTCATCTTATTTTGACTGAAGCACACTTGAGCTTGAGAGCTGAGTCTGCTGTGCTGTTTAGCACACGAGATCTTCAAGCGAAGATCTCAACCTCTACCGCGGGGGACTTCGAGTGCCCACTCAGGAGAGGAGTTCTTCATTTTGGTTAGGGAATTATACTGCAACATCAACAGGAAGAGCGTAGCCCCTTTTGGGCTGCGCAGAGGTAGAGTAGACTATGTAGTGATTGCGTAGTTCAGTTTGGTGTGGGTGTCGTGAGTGCGGAGAGTAGCGGAGTTTCAGCACGAGATTTGGAGGGGAGGTTAGCCACTTCCTACCAGGGATTTTGGTAGCTCTTCGGAGGCATTTTCTAGCAGATTCATCCAGAGGTTCGATTTGCCCAGCAACGTAGTGAGTCAAGCCTAAGAGGGCCAAATTTCGAAGTCAAGCTTGGGCGAACCCTTTCTGGGTTTTTCTGGGTTTATTGAGGAGGAGCCAAGATTAATTCAGCATAATTTTTTGGGTAGGTTTGAGGCTAAAAACAGAGATCCTAACGCAACCAACAGCTAGAGGAGCTAGAACGAAATTGGGTCGAAATTCCGGGGTCAACATCTGGCCAATTCCTTCGTGGGTTTTTGTGGGTTTGGTGAGAAGAGTCTGGGGTTGAAAGCCCAGTATTTTCTAAGCAGAGGAAGTAACCTTAACCAGCAGTCCAAAGTTAGCCAACAACAACATTTATGTGCTAGGCAACGCAAAGACTGAACCACGCAAAGGCACTTTCAGCTAGAGTTTTTGCTTGGGTTTGAGTTTATCTTCAAGCCTGCCTTGAGCAGGCCTAGGTGCAAACTTTCCAACACCTCAATTGTACTCTTTCCCAATATATTGATAAAATGGCTCAACAGTGATTTTGGCTCCAGTTTGTGTGTCTTAATGGTGTTTGCATTTTTGCTATAGTTACTTGTCTATTTGCACTTTTATTACTGTTAATCCCCATTTGGGATATTACACATCGGATGTGCTCTAGCTTCGAGATTTTGCAGAGAGGCTAAGATACAGGCATTCTCCAAGATCCATAAATCTTTTGGGGAAATTCCACCTGGAGGTGACTTAATTAAAATAATTAATCAGTTTTTAATACTCCTCAAATCTAAACTTAGGAAATATGATTAATTAAAAGGTACTAATTAAGTTGGGTGCGAATCTTCTAGATAAAGGCGTGGATCAAGTCCAAATTAATTTGAGCCATCGATTAAGATATAATCTTGGCCGTTGATATGTCAACGAGAGATTATAAGAAGGAGCTCGATGGGCACTTGGAGAACACACTTGAGATTTGCAGAAATCGATTTTGCTGCGAGATCGAATTCTCAGAGTAATAACGCTAAGTTGCCGGAGAGAGGTCCATTGATTTCGTTGCAGCGAGGGGCAAAGATAGTAAAGACCGGGGGAAGGTTTCCAGATCTGCGGAATGCAAGGTAGAGAAGACATCGAGAGTTACAGAGAAGCTGCGCAGTGCCACGCAGAGCCTTAGAGGGAGTCCACTATTTTGCTGAGAGACAATCGAAATCTAGTGCTAGTAGCCGGGGTGTGAGTCTGGATGGTCGAGGAGTCGAGTTTCCAGTGGGCAGAAGATCATAAGGAGAAGGTTGTTGACTTTTGGTAGCATCGGATGTGCTCTAAGGCTCAAACTTTGGGGAGAGGCTTAAACACATGCACTACAAATAACCCAGAAATTGTTTTGGGAAATTCCACCCAGAAACAATTTTATAAGAAAAATTAATTATTTTTAATGAGGATCCTATGTCTAACTTAGGAAATTAAAATAATTAATCAGTATTATTGTAAATTGTCGGTGAATCTTCTAGATAAAGCAAATCAAGTCTAATATAATCTTAGCCATTGATTGGAGATCTAATCTTGGCCGTTGATTTGTTAACGAGAATGCTATAAAGAAAGACTTGAGGGTCATTTGTAAATTACACAGAGAGAGTCTAGAGATCAAATTTTTTCTGACGGAGCAATGCTCAAATGAAAATCAAATCTAAGTGATTCTTGACTGTAGTTGAGGGGCAGAGTAATTTTGGTTGGAGATTTTCCTTTGCTGGGAATACACAGCAGAGAAGGTAGAGAGCAGATCAATAGAGGTAGCGTAGAAGCTACGCAGAGGTATCGCGGTCCCATGCAGAGGCAGCGCTGCAGGTTTGAGGAGATCCGAAGTTCAATTGAGTATCAGTCAGATCCAGTGCTGAAAAGTCAGGGTGTGAGATCGAAAGAGGCCGGAAGGGCAGATCCAACCAGTAGAAGACCAACAACGCATAAGGCACGCAGTCCCCACGTAGAGTGACGCAGAGACTGCACAACGCAGTGGAGGGCTTGCCGTCTGGGGTTTGTTGGTCAGTCGGGCTTCTAGTATCAGTGTGAGATTTCTCTCACTAACTCTTTGCTAGTCATATTCTCTACAGGGATTGCCAGGAAGGCATCCCAAATTTGTATTCAGAATATTACTGCATAATATATAAACCCTTAGATTTGCTGCATTGGTTTTCCCGCATTGGGTTTTTTCGGGGATGTTTGTCCAAAAACAATGGTGTCCTGTGTTTGCATTATTGTTTCTGGCTCAGTTTCTATTTTCACAAATGTATTTTAATTGGTGAAGGTTGCTTCAGTAACTGCTTAGATATTTTAAGAAGTATTCTTATAACAACTTATTAAATTAGATTTGAAAGTAGGAGAAGTAGCTCAGCTTGTTGCAGTAGGAATTCCAAATCTAGATCTTGGAATTTTCACATGGTATCAGAGGGTGTATTGTGAAACAGGAAGAGCAGATCCAACGTGTGTCGGAGGCCAAAAAGCTGCAGAAAGTAGCAGTTCGATTCCCCTGAGGGATTGCAGTCGACAGAGAGGTAAGAATTCCAGATCAGAATTTTGTCGAGGCAGAGGGAGAAGCACAAAGCCTCAGCGCAAAGCTGGTGGGACACAGTTTTTGCAGGCAGATCTTGATTTTGTTGGGCAGAAAGTGTGAGAAGAAGAAAAAGCAACACATTGAGGTAATTTTCTCTCTCAGGAGGTTCCTAGCCGGGGAATTTTAGTTCTTCCAAGATTAGAGCAGCAGATCTAGGTACCAGATCTATGAGCTCCACAAGGAGTGCGTAAGCCTATCTAGTGCTGCGTAGAGGGGGAAGAAGAGGAGCAGATTCCACATATTTGACGGCCATGGCAGCTCATGGGCTTCGAGTTCAGGACCGGTTGGGGGGAGCCTCCAAATACGTGATCTAGAAGGTAAAGATTACTTGTCTTCTAGATGAATACGATCTCAAGCTCTTCATGCATAACACAGTACCTGTCCCGATAGATCCAGATCAGTTGAAGCAATACAAGGTTAATATGGCGAAGGCGAAAAGGCTAATCCTTGATTGAGTCAAGGATCACATTGTGTCCCATATAGCTGGCAAAGATACTGCCAGGCATATGTGGGAAGCCTTGGCCACACTATATGAGGGACCTTCCGAGCAACGGAAGATGTACCTTCAACAACAAATGAGGATGGCGTAAATGCAAAAAGGGGAGCGCATTGATCTGTTCCTATCAAGACTTAAGGAGATTCATGACCAACTTGCAGCAATAGGGTCTACCCCTTCTCCTATAGCGATGATGAGATTGGCATTGAATGCTGACAGTGATGATTGGCAAGTATTTGTCCAGAGCAACCTTGCCAGGCTGGTTGGAGATGTGGGCTGCTCTTCAGCAAGAAGAGCTAAGGAGAGACTTGGTCAAGTGCAAACTTAATGGCAGCAGTGGCAGTGGATTGAAGGTGAAGTAGGAGGAGGAATATGCAGCCCTTACATCCAAAGGGCAGCAGGACCAGCGAAGACGCAAGAAAGACGTCTTGAAGATCAAGTTCTTCAAGTGTGGTGAACTTGGTCACTACGCTTAGCAGTGTCCTTTGAAGCATAAGGAAAAGGACGAGAAGCATGATCTGAAGGCTGCAACCGCGAAGATCAATGAGGATGAGTACGCCATGAGTGCTCATGCATCTCCAGGAGGGAGATGGGGTGAAATTGAGTTGTAAGTTCGCAAGAACTTCAGCTGGGTAGGATCCTGGAGGAGTCCACCTCTCGGATCACAACCTTGCTACGGGTGCCCATAATCAGTAGTAGCAGGTTGGGGAAGTTTTCAGTGGTGCAAAGGAGTGCAGAAATGACAGATGCAGTAGTCAGCAGCACAGAGCAGAGTTGCAGTAGCCCAAAGGGACGCAGTGCAGAGAAGTAGCAGCGAAGAGGGACGCAGTGCAGAGCAGCAACAACACAGTGGTTCAAAGAGACAGGGTGGGACTAGCAGCAGTTAGAGTCTCAACATCGAGATGCATCCTAAACACTTGTTCAAATTCATGGATGTTTTTCAGTTGCTTCTCTCAGCGGCTGAGTTGAAGTGCATAATTATCTGTGGCAGTGCTAGCTGTAGATGCAACGTTTGAGAGGGAGTTGCAGTACGGATGCAGTGTTGATCATGGTGGGGGTCAACAGTAGTACAGTGCAGCAGTAGCGCAGTGATTGATGGGTAGCATGTCAGACATCATCAACGCAGAAGGAGATGCTTCAAGGTCAGAGCAGTGTGCAACAGGGCATATCTGCTAAAGCACATTCCTCGTAAGAGGGAGTGTTGATTTTTGGTAGCATCGGATGTGTTCTAACTCTCAAAATTTGTGGAGAGGCTTAGAGACATGCATTACAAATAACCCAGAAATCGTTTTGGGAAATTTCACCCTGAAACAGTTTTATAAGAAAAATTAATTAGTTTTAATGAGGACCCTCAGTCTAAGTTAGGAAATTAAAATAATTAATTAGTATCAATGTAAACTCTGGGTGAATCTTCTAGATAAAGCAGATCAAGTCTAATATAATCTTAACTGTTGATTGGAGATCTAATCTCGACCATTGATTTTTCAACGAAAGGGCTATAAAGGAAGATTTGAGGGTCATTTCTAAATTACATCGAGAGAGTCTAGAGATCGAATTTTTATAACAGAGTAGTGCTCAGATGAAAATAAGATCTAGGTGATTCTTGATTGCAGTGTAGGGGCAGAGTAATTCTAGTTGGATATTTTCTTGAGCCGAGAATACATAACAGAGAAGGTAGAGAGCAGATCAACAGAGGCAGCGTAGCAGAGGCAACACAGTTCCACGCGGAGGTAGTGCTACAACCTTGAGGAGATCCAAAGTTCAGCTGATGATCAGTCATATCCAGTGCCAGAAAGCCAGGGTATAAGACCAGAAGAGGCCAAAAGAGCAGATCCAACTAGTAGAAGTCCAATAGCGCAGAAGCCACGAGTCCACACGCAATGTGATGCAGTGACTGCACAATGCAGTGGAGGGCTTGCTGTCAAGGGTTTGTTGGTTAGTCGGGCTTCCAGTATCAGTGTGAGGTTTCTTTCACTAACTCTTTGCCAGTCATGTTCTCTGCAGGGATTACCAGGAAGGCATCCTAGATTTGTATTCAGAAAATTACTGCATAATATATAAACCCTCAGATTTGCTGCATCGATTTCCCCGTATTGAGTTTTTTTCGGGGACGCTTGTCTAAAAACATTAGTGTCCTGTGTTTGCATTATTCTTTCTTGCTCAGTTTTTGTTTTCACAAATGTATTTTAATTGGTGAAGGCTGCTTTAGTAACTGCTTCAATATTTTATGAAGTAATCTTATAATAACTTGTTAAATCAGATTTTCAAGTAGGAGAAGTAGTTCAACTTGTTGCAGTAGGGATTTCAGATCTAGATCTTGGAATTTTCACAAAGGTGACGTAGTCCCTTAAGCTGTGACGCAGTGACTGCGTAGGCTAACGCAGTTACAACATAGGGCAGCTCATCTTGAGCCAGAATTAGTGTTGGATCTCCTATGACAATGTGAGATTTTCTCACTAACTCTTTCGCCAGTATTTCTCTGTATTGGATAGCCAGTTTGGGCATGCAACGATTTGTACTCAAATTACTACTGCATAATATTAAAACGCTCAGCTGATGCACCGATTTTCCCAAATTGGGTTTTTCCGGGGACGATTGTCCAAAAATAACGAAGTATTTTTGTATGTGTTTTTATCTTTCCTGCATTGTATTTTCCGCAGTATTTATGTTGTGTAGGCTGCAGTGTATTTGATTTTGATATTTACTGTGTAACACCATAAATAATTGTTTCAGTAATTAACAAATAGGAGAAATCATTGAAAGTTACCCCCGCACCCCTAGAATTTATGGTCTTCCTAAGATTCATAAGGACGGGGCCCCCCTTCGACCTATTGTTGACACTATAGGTGGTCCGACTTATCTACTCGCTAAATTTTTAGCAAGTAAGCTTAAGCCTCTTGTAGGGCGCACCGACTCCTTTGTCAAAGACTCATCCTCTTTTATCAATGATTTGAAAGGCATCTCATTGGGCCCTGATGACAGGTTTGTCAGTTTTGATGTTGTCTCGTTATACACTTGCATCCCCATTAGGGAGGCTATTGATGTCGTTTCTCGGGTCACAGATCATGATACTGCTCAGCTAGTTGAAATCTGTCTTACCTCGACTTTCTTCAGTTTTGAGGGTGAATTCTTTGAACAAACTTGTGGCGTGGCCATGGGTTCCCCCCTATCCCCGGTGGTAGCTAATCTTTTCATGGAATACTTCGAATCTAGAGCCCTCTCCTCCTCTCTTTTTCAACCTAAGCTTTGGAAACGGTTTGTGGATGACACCTGTGTGGTGTGGCCGCATGGAAAAGAGAAATTGGACCTTTTCTTTCATCATCTCAATGTTCAGTCTGACTCTATTAAGTTTACCATGGAATTCGAAGTGGATGGTAGTCTTCCCTTTCTTGATGTCCTTATTACTAGGAATGAAGAAGGTTCTTTCTTTCATCAAGTCTTTAGAAAGAAGACACATACTGAGCAGTATTTGCATGCGAACTCTCATCATTTCTCTGCTCAGAAGTTAGGGGTTCTCAGCACCTTAGCCACTCGTGCCTTAAGAATCGCTGATGAGCACCACCTTGAAGGTGAGAAATCTCATCTTTTTAATGTTTTCCTTAAAAATGGTTATAGCAAGATTCAATGTCGTAGAGCTTTCCAAAAAGCGGAAAAAGGTCCTAAGGTTAAAAGTGATAATTATGACAAGTCTGCCGGTGTTCACCTCCCTTTTATCCAGGGAACGACTGATAAGATCGCTAGGATACGAAGGAAACATAGTGTTCCTTCAACCTTCAAGCCCCTCCGCACGATTTAGAATTCTCTCAGATCGGTTAAGGACTCAATATGCCCGAAGGAGGGTAAGGGTGTCTACTTGATTCCGTGCTCTTGTGGGACCCCTTATATTGGTGAAACTGGTCGATCTATCAGTCAAAGAATTCATGAACATGCCGCTGAGCTAAAGCATAATAGGTCTCGCTCCTCTGCCTTAGCAGAGCATGCTGAAAAGACTAAGCATCACATTTGCATTGAAGACGCTGAGGTCATTGCAAAGGTGGACCATTTCCACCACCGAAAGTTTAGGGAGGCCCTTGAGATCGAAAAAAGGTCTGTTAACCTTAACAGGGATGATGGATGGAGTGTGAGCAGGTGTTGGATCCCTGCCCTTCATTCTTAGTTTTTTGATTTTTTTCCCTTCTGTTTGTCTGTGGTTCGTCGTTTCCTTTCCTCTCGTCCTTGTTTACTTTTCTCATTTCGGTTATTCTTTATTATGTAATTACTTATTATTTATTTAGCATAATTATATTTACTATTTGTTTTTAATCTAGTTTTTATGTATATTTAATCAATTAATTAATTAAAAAAATAAATAAATAAATAAATAAAATAAAATAAAATAAAATAAATAAATAAATAAATAAAGGAATTAATTTAGTTTCGAATAATATATTGAATTGGGTTCATGTAATGTATTTTTATATAATTTGTTATTTTTATTTTTATTTCTATATTTTTATTTTTTAATATATTTTTATTTATTTTATTTTATTTTTATTTTTATTTTTTTCATATTTATATCTATTTATTTATTTATTATGTTTTATATTTATATTTATATTTTTTGATTTTTAATTTTATTGATTATTATTTTTAATTAATTAATTTATTTTATTTTATTTTATTTATTTATTTTATTTATGTGTTTATTTATTTATTGTTTTTTATTTTATTTTATTTTATTTATTTATTTATATTTTTTATTTTTTATTTTTATTTATTTATTTATTTTTTTTATTTTTATTTATTTTATTTTTATTTTTTATTTTTTATTTTTTTATTTTTTTTTTATTTTTGGTCAAACTCGCTATTATTGTACAACGGCTACTTGGAGCTTCTTTATCTATTTAAGCAGAGTCTTAGATCAGATTTCGCATCTTGTCCTGATGATGAACCACACTGGCTAGTTCGAAACGCGTCGACACAAATTTCTCCAATGTGATTTTTACCGAAAGATTTGATACATAATTTATGGATCACAAAAGTCAAATTCTTAATAAGGAGAAATCTAATTAGTTGATGTTGTAGGATTCTGAGTAACGGAATTTTCACACCAAGTGAGGCATCCAAACTGCTTCTACGCAAGCCCGTGTCACCCTAGTGCAGTCCCTTCCCATGCACAGACTAAATAAACTACTCCTGTAGCCATCCTGTCTACTACTGACTAAAAACTGTCTCTTCGGCCTTCTCGAACCCTTTCTCGGCCTCTCGCACTGAAACTCGACTTCTCTCTAGCAAAATCGAATTTCCCTCTAGAGGCTTCTGCGTAGCCTTTGCGTCAACCTCACTGTGGTTCTTCTGCCTCTCTGCAAATGCACTCGTTGGATCTGGAAGACTTCCTCCAACCTCATTGCCCCTGCCCCACACTGTTTCTGCTTCCTCATTGAACCTCGAACTCTTCGGTAACTAACTGTTGCAACTCAGGAAAATTGAATCCTCTAAGTGTCTCTGGTGTATTCTCCAAGTGCCCATCGACTTCTTATAATCCTCTGTTGGAGCACCAACGACCAAAATTAGAACTTAATCAAGGATCCAAATTAATTCCTCGTCCATCTGTGTGAATTTCTTGAGAATTCTTACATTGACTGAATTAATTTTGATTAATTAACCATATTCTCTAAGTTTAGACTTAGGAAATATTTAAAAATCGGCTAATAATCTAATTAAGCCATCTCTAGGTGGAATTTCCAGAAACGATTTCGAGGTTTTGGAGATCTCATGTATTCTACCTTCTCCACCAAGTTTCGTGGCTAGAGCACATTCGATGCTACAAAAACTAACACTCCCTTTTAGCAAGGACTATGTTCTAGTGCTATGCACCCTGCCACAACACTCTGTCTTTATATCATCTCCTATCATTCTGCTGATGTCTAGGGATACTGCCCACCAACCATTGCACAACTCTGATGCTGCATCTGTTCTGCTGCTAGCACTATTGTATTGCTGCCAACTTTGCATCCGCATTGCAACTCCCTCTCATCTGTTGCTGTTGCAATTGGAACGACTGCAACTGAGAAGCCTCTGAAATACTGAATCAAATGTGTTCAGTATGATGTATCTGTTACCTGAGTCTCAGACTGCTACTAGCTACTGCACTGTCCACTGAAGACTCTGTGCTACTACTGAATCTGCACTGTGCCACTCTGCACTGTGCCCCCTAGTATTTGACTGCTACTAGTTTGCAACTATCGCTTTGGAATCTGACTGCACCTTTGACACTGCTCCAGCCTGCTACTGCATACTATGCCCCCCCGTAGCAAGGTAATGATCCAAGAGGTGGACTCCTCAAGGACCCTTCCCATCTCTGTAATCTCTGGGACTACAACTCCAAGTCGCCCCACCTCACTCTTGGAGGTTGTGAAAATTCCTAGATCTGACAATCATAGGAATCCTACTGCAACAACTGAGCGTACGTCTCCTATTATGTAAATTACTTTTACAGAATTAATTCAGATCTGAATTATTGAAGTAACTACCGAAGCAACTTACACTGAATAAAATATGATTCTGAAACAAGGAAATTGAGCAAGAAATCAATCACACATAGGACACAATTATTTTTGGACACAAGTCCCCGGAAAAACCCAACGGGGGAAAACCGGTGTAGCAGATCTGAGGGTTTGTATTATTAAGCAGTAGCAAATCCTGAATACATATCTGAATACCTCAAGGGTTATTCAGTTACAAAGAGAAATACTAACATAAAATAAATTGTGAGTTTTAACTCACATAATCACTGGAAAATCCGGCTAATCTGGTCACTGGAAAAGCTACCTTTGGAGGTCTCTGCGCAGCCTCTGCACAGTGACTGCGTAGGCCCTGCGTCACCTCCGCTAGGCACTGCGTCACCCCAACAATAGATCAATCTGACTCCCGGAATCACAGATCTGGGCCTCCCGGTCTCACACCCCGACTTCTGGCTTCTGGATCTGATCCGACAGCTGAATCTCGGAAACCCTATGAACCTCTGGGCAGCCTTTGTGTAGCGCTGACTGGCTCTACGCTAGCTCTGTTGGACGTCTTCCTGCCTCTCTCTGCTGATGATTCTCCGGCTGAGAAAATCTCTATTCGGAAGCTACTCTGCCCCTCACTGCACTGAATCACTTAGAAAGTTAGATCTGATCTTCGTCCGAGCGCTACTCTGTCAGAAGAATTCTATCTCAAGATTCACTCTGTGTGTGTCTTTCCAAATGACCCTCAAGCGTTCCTTTATAGTCTTCTCGTTGCGAAATCAACAACTAAGATAAGATCTGTAATCAATGGCTAAGATTATAACATGACTTGATCTTCGCTTTTTAGATCATTCTCACTCTGTTTTATTAATGTCCTTTAAAAATTAAATTTCCCGAAGTTTAGACTTAGGGTCTCCATTAAAATAATTAATTTTTTTAATAAAACATTAACCGAGTGGAATTTTCACAAATGCTTTCTGGGTTCTTTGGAATACCAGTGTTAGCCTCTCCACCAAATTTGGGGCTCAGAGCACTTTCCGATGCTACAAAAATCAACACTCCCTCTTAGCGAGGAAGGTGCTCTAACAATATGCATGATGCATACTACTCTGACTTTGAAGCATCCTCCACACTTGCTGAAGTCCATCAACCACTGCGCTGCTGCTGCCACTGTATTGCTTCCCATGACACTGCCACTGCCACTGTATTGCTTCCCATGACACTGCCACTGCCACTGCTGCATCCGTACTACAACTCCCCCGAAGTGCTGCATCTGCTATGCTGCTAACACTGCCATTGCTAACACTACATCTGCACTGCAAGTCAGCTGCTGAGAGAAACAGTTGAACTCACCCAGAACTAAACAAGTGTTAAGTGGATGCACCTCAGTGCTGAAGACTCTGACTACTGGTAACTACTGCGCTGTCCCTTTGATGCACTACAATGTTGCTGCTCTAAACTGCGTAGCACTGCTCTACACTGCGCTGCTACTACTATGTTGTTACTGCTCTGCTCTGCGCTGCTCCTAAAATGAGTGCTGCTACCCACTGCACTGTTGTCTCCATCACTCCTCGGCTCTCACTGAAACTCCATCCCGCTTTTGCTGATTATGGGCACCCGTAGCAAGGCAATGATCCATGAGGTGGGCTCTTCGAGGATCCTGCCCAACTGAAGTTCAAGGTGAACTACAACTCTGTGTCCCCCCATGTCTTACCAGGAGAAGCATGGGCACTCATAGTAAACTCATCTCTCTCGATCTTTACGGCTGCAACTGTTGGAACATGCTTCTCATCCTTGTCCTTTTTCTTCAAAGGACATTGTGATGCAAAGTGGCCCATCTCACCACATCTTAAGAATTTCACCTTCGAGACATCTCTTTTTTGTCTCTGTTGTCCTCGCTACCCTTTTGATGCGAGGGATGCATTCTCCTCCTCCTTCGGACCCTTAGATCTGCTCCCGCTGTTGCCGTTAAGCTTGCACTTGACTAGATCTCTCCTCAACTCTTCCTCCTGAAGTGTTGACCACATCTTCTCCCAGCTAGGAAGCGTAGCCCTGCGCAGAATGCTTTGGACAAAAACTTGCCACTCCTCCGTGATTGCATTAAGGGCCAACCTCCCCATAGTTGCTGCAGTTGGGGTGGATCCCACGACTGCCAACTGGTCTCGAATCTCCTGAAGTCTCGTAAGGAACGAAGTAATGCGCTCCCCCTTCTGCATGTGGATCATGCAGGTCTTCTGCTCCAAGTACATCTTCTGCTGCTCAAAAGTTCCTTCGTACAACAAAGACAAAGCTTCCCACATCTCCCTAGTGGTGTTCTTGCTAGCTAAATGTGAGACTATGTGATCCTTGACACCATCAAGGATTAGCCTCTTGCACTTTGCTATATTGGACCTGTACTTCTTAAGTTGATCTGGATCTGTATGTACAACAACCACATTTGCCACAAACGTCTTGAGATCGAATTCATCTAGAAGGAATTGAATCCTTTCCTTCCAGTTACATAGTTGAAGGAACCCACCAACCGGTCCTAATCTCTAAGACCATGAGTTTCCATCTCAGCCGAAAATTGTCAAACTGATTCCTCTTTCTCCCCCTCTGCACAACCTAGGCAGGCTTACACACTCCTTCTGAAGCTCGTAGATCTTCTTCCTTGATCTGTTGCTCAGATCTTCGAAAAATGATGAATTCCTCAACTAGGAATTCATTGAGGAAGAATTCCCCGCTATGTGCTTTTTCTTTCTTGTGACGCTTCTCTGCTTCGACAACCACCTGCAGAAAAACTGTGTCCCTTTGGCTCTGTGTGAAGGCTCTGCGCAACTCCCTCTACCTTAGCAAAATCTCGAACCGAAAGTCCTACCTCTCTGTCAACACACTCAGAGAGAGACAACCTCGAAAATTCATCCCTCTTGGCTAGATCTGTGCAATCCCTCTAGGGATTCGATGTGCTACTACTGCAGCAATTCGTCCTTCACTTCACATTCATATATGCTCTTCCTGTTTCACATAAAATGCTCTGATACCATGTGAAAATTTCTAGATCTGACAATCTTAGGATATCTACTGCAACAACTGAGTGTACTCCTCCTATTATGTAAATTACTTTTACAGAATTAATTCAGATCTAAATTATTGAAGTAACTACTGAAGCAGCCTACATTGAATAAAATATGACTCTGAAACAAGGAAACTGAACAAGAAGCCAATCACACATAGGACAAATTATTTTTGGACACATGTCCCCAGAAAAACCCATTGCGGGAAAACCGGTGCAACAGATCTGAGGGTTTGTATTATTAAGCAGTAGCAATTCCTGAATACATCTCTGAATACCTCAAGGGTTATTTAGTTACATAGAGAAATACCGACAAAAAGAAATTGTGAGTTTTACCTCAATCAATCATTGGAAAATCCGGTTGATCCAGTCACTGGAAAAACTTCCTCTGGAGGTCTCTGTGCAGTGACTGCGTAGGCCCTGCGTCACCTCCTCTAGGCATTGCATCACCCCAACAACAGATCAATTTGACTCTCGGATTCACAGATTTGGGTCTCTCGGTCTCACTCCCCGACTTCTGGCTTCTGGATATGATCCAAAAAATGAATCTCAGAAACCCTCTGAACCTCTGCATAGCCCTGATTGGTTTTGCGTTAGCTTGACTGGCTCTGCGCTGGCTCTGATGGACGTCTTCCTACCTCTCTCTGCTGATGATTCTTCGGCTGAGAAAATCTCTCTCTGGAAGCGACTCTGCCCCTCACTGCACTGAATCACTTAGATCTAATCTTCGTTTGAACACTATGTCAGAAGAATTTGATCTCAAGGTTCACTCCTTGTGTGTCTTTCCAAATGACTCTATAGCCTTCCTTTATAGTATTCTCGTTGAGAAATCAACGATCGAGCTTAAATATCTAATCAACGACTAAGATTATAACGTGACTTGATCTTCACTTTCTAGATCATTCTCACTTTGTTTTATTAATGTCCTTTAATTATTTAATTTCCCTAAGTTTAGACTTAGGGTCTCCATTAAAATAATTAATTATTTTAATAAAACAATAGCCGAGCGGAATTTTCACAAACTGTTTATGGTTTCTTTGGAATACAACTGTGTAAGCCTCTCCACCAAATTTGGTGCTTAAAGCACTTTCTGATGCTACAAAAATCAACAGAGGTACGACTGCCAACATAGCAAAGTCTTCCTCCACCCTGGAGGACAACTTGTCAATCTCAGTTTACACTCCATGCTGGACCTGCTTCTCCTGCTTGTCCTTATTTTTGAGAGGACACTAGGTATTGTAGTGACTGAGCTCACCAAATCTGAAGCACTTGACCTTTGACAGGTCCTTCTTCTTTCTTAGCTCCCCTTGCCCTTGAATGGGACCTGTTACCCACCACTACGTGGGTGATATCCCTAGGAGAAATATTTCTCCATGATAGACCTTAGTTGACAGCCAGCAGCCCCGTGCAACCTCCTACTAGCTTGTTGTGCCATTCCTCTTCTACCTGCACCAACGATGTGGTCCCTCACCCATCTGTATTGATTGTATGTTTGAAATTGGGACCCTCGAATCTACAGGTGTGTTTTGCCATTTGGTAATTGAGTATTGGGTTTACTTAACATGGATACTTTCGGGCATGGATTGATGGGGGGATTTGGCGGGAAGAATGGGCTTAGTCTATGCTCCTGTCCCCTTGATCTCTTTTGGGTGTTACCCTTGCATCTTAGTCTCGTGGGATCTCCTTTATTGACCATTTGGTTCTAGGGTGGTACTATTGGGAAACCCCGACTTTGGGTGCGTGGTCTCACTCCTTGATCCACATATATTACTCCCCTTCCATTCATTATACCCCCATTCATCATTTTTCCCACTTAGGTCCACATAGCCCCATGGGTCCACATTGTGAAAATTCTATAATGGAGAATTCTACTGCAACTACTTATTGAATTTCTTCTATTGCATTGTCAAACACAATTATTTAACATTTCTCGTGTTAAATAACAAAATAAAATATGCTGCAGACTTCACGATTAACAAATCACATATAAAAATAGCACAAGTACTCACACATAGACACCGCTATTTTTGGACAATTGTCCCCAGAAAAACCCAATGTGGGAAAACTGGTGCAGCAGATCTGAGGGTTTCTTTATTATGCAGATTTCCGAGTACAAATGTGTGATTGTAAATGTCAATCAATCACCTAAAGAATTTTGATGAGAAAAGGCTGAGTGAGACAATTCTCACATCACCATGAAGTTCCGGCACTGACCTGCACCCACACTGACTGGCTTTACATGATTTCTGTGCAGTGACTGCGTCACTCGCACTGTCACTGCGTCACTGCTGCTGCTGCTTGTCATGGTTGCTTATGTGCTTGCTGCTGTGTGAGACTAGAGTGTTCCATCCTTCCAGAACTGTCCTCAGTCCAGATGAACCCTCAACTGCCCCTCCAATAGAAATTGAAACTCCCTCTGCTTCTCTGCGCTGGCCCAACGTAATTGTTGCTAGGGTAACTCTGCGCTGATGCTTTGGCTTTTGTCTCACTCCTCTTCATGCACTCTCTATGCTTCAGAAATTCTCCCTCCTGGAGATTTCACCTTGCCCTCTCTGCAAACGAGAACCACTTCGATTCTTCCTTTCACTGAAGAAATCGATCTCTTGATTCTTTCTCTGTCTGATGTGTTTTTCCATAGGCCCCTCACCCTCCTTCTTATATTCTTCTGTTGAACCTTCAACGACCAAGATTAAAACATAATCAAGGGCTAAGATTAACTTGGAGGTGATCCATGACTTTTTCTAGAAGATTCACACTAAGTTTAATTAATACCCTTTAATTAATCAGTTTCCCTTAGTTTACACTTAGGAAAACATTAAAAAATGATTAATTATTTTAATTAAACCATCTCTAAGTGGAATCTTCCAAAATAATTTCTGGGTATTATGGAATACATGTGTCTTAGCCCATATACAAAATTACAAGGTTAGAGCACATCCAATGCTACCATAAATAAAAACGCCCTCTTAGCGAGGAAAGTGTACTAGCAAAAAAAAAAAAACTCAATATGCTGCTCTGACTTCTATACCATTTGCTGCTGTGCTGTAGATGCTGCTCACCAACACTGCACTAATGTTGCACTTGTACTGCTGCTGACTCTGCATGCTGCTGCCAACTACTACTGTACTGCAACTCCCTCCTTCAACTACGATGATGATCCATTTCTTATTGAAATGGATTTTCAGTCATACCCAGTTGTTCACTGAACTGAGTGAACTTAATTCTCCCAAGAGCCTTAGTGAGTATATCTGCTGTTTGTTCGCTTGTGGGAATGTACTGGAGTTGTATTGCCCCACGTTGAACGCAATCTCTGATAAAATGACATCTAATGTGAATATGTTTGGACCGATCATGAAATACTGGATTTTCAGAGAGTTTGATACAACTCTAATTGTCACAGTAAATGCCAGTTGGCTCCATCCTACTTCTGAATAGACTCACAAGTAGTTTCCGAAGCCAGATTGCTTCGCATGTAGCTGTACTAGCTGCCATGTACTCTGCTTCGACTGTGCTCAATGCTACTGACTTCTGTTTCCTGCTGCACCAGAACACCATTCCTTATCCAATGTTGAAACATTACCCAAAGGTACTTTTCCTGTCCACTGAGCTTCCTGCGCAATCTGCATCTGTGAATCCACTGAGTTTGACATCCTCTCCTCTACCATATCTGATACCAAATCTGACTGTTCCTTGTACATACTTCAGGACGTGCCTTATTGCGGCCCAGTGCACCCTTTTGGGTTCCACCATGAACTGACTAAGAGTGTTGACAGCAAAGCAAATGTCTGGTCCAGTGTTAACCAGATACATCAATGACCCGATGAGCTGCCTGTATAAGGTGGGGTCTACCTCTGTATCTTCTGATGCATCTAACTTTTTCCAATTGGTGATCATGGGTGTGACCATGGGCCTGCAATCTTGCATTCTGAACCTATTCAGAGTTTCCAAGGCATACCTCTCCTCTCCCATGAAGATATTTCTATCTTTCTGACAAACTTCCAATCCTAGGAAGTAGTGCATCAACCCCAAATCCTTCATGTCGAATTCAACTTCTAGATTCCATTTGCAATCCTTGATGAGCCTAGATGATCCTGTGAGAAACAGATTATCTACATATGTCATATAGTACTAGTACTAATGGCTCATCCTCTACCAGCAAGTAGTAAAGATTGGGATCCACATCACTCTTGACAAATCCCATCTTTTGCAAATAGCTATCTATCCGACCATACCATGCTCTCGGAGCCTGCTTAAGCCCATACAAGGCTTTATTTAATCTGCATACATGAGACCTCCTTTCATGAGTCTCAAAACCCTCTGGCTGTTCGATATATACCTCTTCCTCAATTTCTCCATTCAAGAATGTTGTCTTGACATCCATTTGATGAATCTCCCATCCCATCTGTGCAGCTAAAGATACAACAGTCCGGGTCGAGGTATATCTGGAAACTAGTGCGAAAGTCTCCTCATAGTCAACGCCTTCCTTCTGAGCATACCCTTTTGCCACGAACCTTGCCTTGTATTTCTCTACACTGCCATCTGCAACGTACTTGATCTTATAGATCCAATGTGATCCAACAATTGATCTGCTCTTAGGTCTGGGTACAACTTCCTAGACATCATTTGTCATGATAGAAGCATACTCTTCTATCATGGCATCTACCCATACTTGGTGCTGATCAGCTCCCTGGAAGCTGGAAGGTTCCTCTACTTAAGCCACCAAGGCCTGGTACCTATCAGGAGGTCTGCGCTCTCTTCCCATTCTTGGGAGTCCCAATGAAGTTTTCTGCATCCCTCAGTACTTGCTGAGCTTCCCTACTGATCCAACCAATGGTGGAAGGTTACTCTCTCAACTATTCCTCCTGATCTAACAGCTCCTTGGACTGAGTATCTTCCTGATCTTCCTCTATGAAAATGTTAGTACCTGTCCTCGGTACCAAAGTTTGTCTTCCTGTTTGTTCTTCTTGGTGCCCTTGTTGTTCTTGGACCAAGGGAACTTCTGCAGTTTGATCCTCGATCGACATATCACACGATTTCTGAAATTCTCTATCCTCCATGACCTTAACATCGCATCTTATCACAGCCTTCCTACTGTCATGAATATAGATCCTATATGCGTTGGAGGTGTCACTATACCCTACAAGATACCCCCTTTCTGCAGTTTGATCTAGCTTTCTTCTCTTCTCACTGGGTACATGACAGTATGCCATGCTACCAAATATTCGAAGAGGCCCTACCTCTGGTTTCTTCCATGTGAAAACTTCTTCAGGAGTCTTCTTCCTCAATGCTCTATGAGGTGTCCTATTCTGGATATACACTGCTGTGTTGCGGGCTTCATCCCAACAATATTAGGGTAAATTAAGGTCAAATAACATGGCCTTGGCTGCTCCTACAATTGTCCTGTTCTTCTGTTTTGCCACACCATTCTTCTTTGGATTGTCTGGCGCAGTCCACTCTCTCTTGATGCCCTCCTTTGCGAAGAAATCTGTGAAGTCTCCATCTATGTATTCCCCATCATTATCTGAACGCAATGTCTTGATCTTCTTCTCCATCATGTTTTCAACAAGAGTCTTGAATTCTTTGAACTTTTCAAAGACTTCATCTTTTGTCTTCAAGAAGTAGATCCAGGTCTTCCTGGAGTGATCATCAATGAATGTGACAAAATATTTGCCACCTTTGAGAGTGTTAGTGGACATTGGTCCACAAATATCTGAGTGTATCAATCCCAAAATGCTTGCTGCCTAGTTTTCACTTCTGGGAAAAGCTGCCTTAGCGTAATTCCCAAGTACGCATCCTGCACATACATCATCATGCTCCATGCTGAAAAGAGGGGCCCCATCAACTGTTTCTCTGAGCATCTTCAATGCACCGTGATGCAGGTGCCCCATTCTTCTATGCCAAAGTTCATTCAACCTTTTCTTGTCTTCGAGATTACTACTGACTAATACCATCAGGGTTTCGAACTGCGACCTGTATAGTCTGTTGCTTCTGACTCCAATCTGCCTTTTTTGCTTCCAACTAGGATGCTTGACATATACTTTCTTTCTGGTAAAGTGTATGTCATACCCTTTGTCCTACAACTAGGATACTGAGATTAGATTCATCCCAAGCCCCAACACATGTAGTACATCTGTGATCTTGACACTGGTTCCGGCTTCCGTCTGAAACACTACGGATCCTCTCCCAATTGGAGTGCACTTCGTGCTATTGCCCATAGTGATCTGGAAGTTTATCTGCTCTTCCCTATAGCTCAAGAACGAGTCATTAATTGCGACAGATTCTGAGGGACGCAGAGGAATTCGTTAGAGCTCCTAGAAATGAGAAGAGGCAGCGTAGACAACCTGAGAGGTACCAAGCTTGGGTGGCTCAGGTTGGAGAACCCTCTAGTTTCCAGGAGGCAGCTCAACATCAGGTATGGGTAGATGTAACGGTGTAAGAATACACTTCCATAATGACCAATGATGTTTGGGAAGTGGTACCTAGGCCTCAGGACAGATCAGTTATAGGTTTGAGATGGATATACAAGATCAAATATGCTACAGATGGCAGCGTGGAAAAATATAAAGCCAGGTTTGTGGCTAAGGGATATGCTCATAAGGAAGGGATAGACTACAAAGAAACTTTCACCCCAGTAGATAGGTATACTTCTATTAGATCCGTGATATCCCTTGCAGCGCAGATGGGCTGGGAGATTCACCAGATGGACTTCAAGACTGCTTTCTTGAATGGGGTGATAGAGGAAGAAGTATACATTGAACAACCAAAGGGCTTTGAGACACATGAGCAGAAGATTCATGTATGTAGGCTTAAGAAAGCCTTGTATGGGCTTAAACAGGCACCTAGAGCTTGGTACGGTCAAATTCATGGTTACCTGCAGAAGATGGGTGTAATATTCCCAATTAGCGATAGCTAATTGGAAATATTAATTTTGACCAATTTTGACTTATTATAGTCAGAGCATGAATAAAGTGGGTAAAATATTAATAAACTCACTTAGGATAAAAGTATTTCCCTAAGTCCACATCATATTTGAGGAAGTGGGGCCTACTGGCCAAGTGGACAGCGCAGGGAAAGGAGGACGCAGTCTACGTGGGTAGCGTGGGGCCTACCTCACGCAGTTGAGAGGGACAGCGAGGGCCAAGGAGCACGTGGGAGATGGTGGGGCCTAGGGAGAGAGAGGCCCATCGTTATAAAAGGGAGGAGAGCCTTTTCATTTGGTCTGTAATATTCCTAATTAGCGACTGCTAATTGGAATATTCGATTTTGTTCAGTTTTGCCGTCTATAGTTTATAAATAAATAACAAGTGAGTGGAGAGGGTCTAACTCACTTAGATGGAATAAAACACCTTCCTAGTAGCACAACGTTGTGACTTAAGGGGGAGCCAAGGGGGCCAAACACCACGTAGAGAAAGGGGGCCCAAGTACACTCTAGAAGCTACTTCGTAGATAAGGATGAGCACGTGGAGGAGAGAGAGGCTACGTTGGAGTTTTGGAGGGAAACCAACGTTATAAAAGATGGAGGAGTCTTCTCATTTGATTCATTCTGGAGTTGATGATATTGAGCTAGACGTTTGTCTTCTTGAGCACGTTGGTTGTTTAGCCTGTCTGTAGCACTGTTTAGTGCATTGAGTGTCTCCGGTCGGAGATCTCGCCCTTAGCCCCGGGAGACTTCGAGTGCCTGCTCAGGCAAGGTTATTTCTTCAGTATTTTGTGAGAGGTTTTGTTGTTTGGGTTTACTGCGGAGCTGGGCTTTCATAGAGACTGTGCAGTCACTGGGAGAGAGGACGCAGTCCATTTTGGAGGTGTTCCGGATCGGGATTTCTGCAGGAGATTGAGCCGAGATTTTGAGCAGAGGATCAGCCTTTGCCAGTAGGAGGATTTTGGGGGAGCTTGAGGTAGTGTTTTGGCTATTCTCATTTAGCCTCTGCGCAGAGCCTTGGAGGCCAGCGTAATTCCTTGAGGAGGTATTTTCTGGTGGTTTTCGGGGGTTGGCCATTTTTGATATGGTTCCTGGGTTTTGTCTGGGTTGGTGAGTAGAGGAGGTTTGCAGATTTTCAGCTCATTACGACAAGGGGATCAACCCCTAGTCTTCAGTTCATTCCAGCAGTAGCAGCTACACGGCAGTTTTCCAGCAGCTGGGATGCAATTTAGAGAGCAGCCATTTCCTGTATATATTCTGAGAGTATTTCTTCACTTGCCTTGAGCAAGATTAGGTGCCATCACTCTGATCACCTATTGTACTTCATTATATTTCTCAGATTTATAAAATGGCTTAGTATGCCCTCTCTATGTTTCTGGATGAGTTGCCGTATTTGCCGTATTTCCTTTCTATGCTATTATATGTCTGTTGCACTGTTATTTTTATATATTCTTGAGCATTCTAGTTCTATACCACTTGGTGTGTTTATCTTTCACTCTTAGACAGAGTCTGGAAAGGGCCAAGCAACCTCCAGATTTCGCCCTCTTTTCAGAGGCGGCATATTCGGTAAATGCCCTCCCAGTCTATCTCTGGTTGGAGTTTTCCGTGTTTTAGACATATCCCCGAAACGGGATATTACAGTGGTATCAGAGCATAGTTCTGGCTCAGCCTGTGGTCTATGACACCGGGGAAGAGACCATATATTTGTTACAGAGGCAGGAAGTACAAAGACCGTGAGCGTAGGTTGGAGAACACCTACGGAGAGGGAGACTACGTTCGGGTGGTGGACACAGAGCAGGAGAGAGAGCTTGTGACAGACGCAGAACAGGAGGAGCCTGTATTGAATTCAGAGCAGAGAGGGCCGATGGCAGATGACACAGAGGCTAAACAGTTTGGGGAGGCACTCCTCAAATCAGTGCAGGATTTAGCCAGACAGATTGAGGTGATGGGTCAGAGATTCACTGCTGTAGAGGCTAGACAGCGTGAGACCCCATGGGTTTTCCAAGTAGGAGAGGAATCAGGTACATCCCATCATTTTCCGGAGCATGGTGTTGCTCAGCGTGATACTCAGCCGATGGCTTCACGTGCACCTACCCGCTCTACCATGCCCACTTTCTTGGGAGCAGACACTGGGGCAGGAGCCCAGCAGGAGGCAGAGCCCAGACACATGGGCGAGTATTTTGCAGAGTATCAGGCCTATGGGCAGGAGTTCACAGATGCTCTCTCATTCCGAGATTTTGTGCAGCTCCGCGGGACAGTAGACCCCGCGACCATCATAGAGGGCACCGGCATTATCACGATGGAGATTCCCACCGCGCCTCTAGCAGATTTCATTTGCCTACGTTTGATGGATCATCAAACAGTTCGGCAAAGTCTTGGGTGGAGAAGCTGGATATCTATTTCCAACTTAACCAGATGTCGAAGACGGAGGCCATCAAGGTGGCGACATTGCATTTGGATGGTGAGGCCCAGGACTGGTGGTTCCATGGGATGGTCACACTCGAGCATTCTATAGTGACGACATATGCCGAGTTTACCAGGAGGTTGATGGAGCGATTTGACCGGAGGGATCCGGAACAACACTTTGTTGAGTTGACGAGGCTCAAGCAGACTAGGAGCCCAGAGACATACATTGCAGATTTCTTGAGGGTTTCAGTGATGGTGCCAGATCTATCCGCAACACGGATGATCTATATGTTTGTGGAGGGGTTAGCAAAGCCACTTCGGGGATTAGTGAGATCTACTAGACCAACTACACTCCAGGATGCTATTAGCAGGACACGGGACTTGCAGGATGCATTGCCCAGGACTTGTACACCTTATCCCCAGAGATAGGGTTTCCAACCCAAAGGGAAGGATGTGAGGATTCCACCTCCAAAGGGGAATCCAACACGGGCACAGATAGATGATGATGCCAGGGGGGAGCTGAGGAAGAAGCAGCTGTGCTTCACTTCTCAGGAGCCGTGGGCAGTAGGGCATAGGTGTGTTGCTGGCAAAGCACACTTCATTGAGGTCTTCTCCGATGATAGTGGGGAAGAGGATGAGGAGGATGATGAGGAGGCATGAGATAGTCAGACGGCCCAGGATTAGTTACTGCCTCCACCTCCAGGGACGAGAGGTGCAGCTTTTGCACCCACAGGAGGGACCCTTGCAGCTTTGCGAGGAGTTCCCAAGTATTTGACGCTACGTGTACGAGGGACAGCACGTGGCCAGCGAGTATCGATCTTCGTTGACAGTGGGGCTACCCACAACTTCATTGATGCACAGATGGTCGAGCGGAGGGGTATACCGACCGAGAGCTTTGACATATTTTCAGTCTTGGTCCCAGGAGCCCAGACGATGTAGTGTGCCCAGTATGGTCCAGAGTTGGCCGTGACGATGGGTACCTACACCGTGACTGATCACTTTTTCGTGGTCAACATACCAGATACCAATGTGGTATTGGGTGTTCAGTGGTTGATTACTCTGGGGAAGGTCACCACGGATTGGGAGGCCTTAGAGATGGAGTGGGATGACAAGAAGACCGGGAAGCATGAGAAGATCCGCGGGATGCACACTTACCCACCTCAGACAGTTTCGGCACACTGGATGGAGGCAGACTTCCGGAAGGGAGACATAGAGTGGACGGTTGAGTTGCGGGCATCAGAGGTAGAGACCACCAGTCGAGCAGTTCATCCGGATATACAAGCCATCCTTGACAGGCATGATGTAGTGTTTGGGGATATACCACCATGTCGGCCACCGGACCGAGGGTTTCAGCACACCATTGAGCTTGAGCAGGGTATTCAAACGGTGATCACTACCCCCTATAGGCATCCCAAAGCCTATCGGGATGAGATTGAGCAAGCCATTCAGGAGTTGTTGGCTCTTGGGCACATCAGACCGAGCACGAGTCCGTTTGCTTCTTCCGTGGTGTTGGTGAAGAAGAAGGATTGCACCTTGAGGATGTGCATTGACTACAGGGCCCTGAACAAGAAGACTCTGAAGAACATGTACCCTATACCCAGGATCGATGAGTTGATGGATGAGTTGAGAGGAGCTAAGTTCTTCTCGAAGATTGATTTGAGATCGGGGTACCGTCAGATTCGCGTGAGGGTACAGGACATTACCAAGACCGCCTTCAGGTGTCACTACGGGCACTTTGAGTTTTTGGTTATGCCTTTTGGGCTGACCAATGCACCGGCCACCTTTTAGTCTTGCATGAACCATATCTTCCGCAGTCATCTGAGGAAGTTTGTTTTGGTCTTCTTCGATGATATACTCATATATAGTAGGACTTGGGAGGAGCATCTCCAGCATATAGAGGCAGTACTACGCATCTCGGAAGAGCAACAGTTCTATGCTAAGCTCTCCAAGTGTGAGTTTGGGATGACGGAGATGTTGTATTTGGGTCACATTATTGGAGTGGACGGAGTGAGGGTCCATGAGGAGAAGATTAGAGCCATCAGAGATTGGCTAGAGCCGAGGAACGTGACGGAACTTCGAGGGTTCATTGGGATATGTACCTATTACAGGAAGTTCGTCAGAGGTTTCTCACAGCTTGTTGAACCCCTTACAGATTTGACGAAAAAGGGGGCATTCAGTTGGTCAGATACAGCGCAACGAGCCTTTGATAGGCTCAAGGAGGTGATGAGTAGCTACCCAGTGCGCATTGCCGAATTTTACGCAGCCATTTGTCTTGGGGTGTGATGCGTCGGAAGAGGGGTTCGGCGCAGTATTGATGCAGGGAGGACACCCTATAGCTTTTAAGAGCCGGAAGCTCCTTCCGCACGAGAGGTTGTATCCTATATACGACAAGGAGATGTTGGCCATCATGCATACCTTGGCCAAATTCCGGCAGTATCTGGTAGGAAACAGTTTCAGGGTGAGGACTGATCACAACAGCCTCAGGTTCTTTTTGGAGCAGAAGCAGCTACAGGAGAGGCAGTAGAAGTGGATCAGTAAGATCCAAGCATATGACTTTGACGTTGAGTATGTCAAGGGTAAGAATAACGTGGTAGCAGATGCCCTTTCACGTAGAGCAGCCACGTTATCTCTTATGAGCTTGGATACAGATTGGAGGGCTCGACTTTTAGTGGAGTACTCCAAGGAAAAATTTGCATGTGAGGTGCTGGATGGACAGGTGGCGGATGACAGGTACATGGTGGTTGATGAGATCATCTACTACAGGGACAGGATCTTCTTGACTGAGGGATCTCAGCTTAAGAAGAAGATACTCCAGGCATCACATGATTCTCCATTGGCAGGCCATCAGGGGTTTACCAAAACCTACAGGGCCATTAGAGAGAGGTTCTCAGGGAAGGGCGTCAAGGAGGACGTACTCCAACACATCAGGGAGTGCGATGTTTGCAGAGGAACAAGGGGGAGATGAGCCATTCCGCAGGATTGTTGCAGGCTCTTCCCATTCCGGAGTGGAAATGGGAGAGCATATCTATGGATTTCATCACAGGGTTGCCCATGGTACAGGGCAAGAATTGTATCTTTGTCGTCGTTGATCGGCTGACAAAGTATGCGCACTTTTTTGCCATATCCGCGCATTACACAACAACACAGGTGGCCGAGCTGTTCTTCAGAGAGGTTTTCAAGCTGCATGGTCTTACTAAGAATATCAGCAGTGACAGGGACAGCCGTTTCATGGGCGAATTCTGGCAGGAGCTTTTCCGACTGGTGGGGATGGAGTTGACACCGAGTACCAGTTATCACCCACAGACGGATGGACAGACGGAGATAGTTAACAGGTGGCTGGAGGGCTACTTGCGTAACTATGTTAGTGGGCAGTAGCGAGCATGGTTGAGATGGTTGCATTTGGGGGAGTACTGCTACAACACGACACATCACATGTCCATTGGTATGTCACCGTTTTATGCTTTGTATGGGTACCATTCTTTATCTTTTGCTGATGTGATGTTTGGTGCTAGCAAGGCTCCTAGAGCCAAGATTTGGATCCAAGAGAGTCAGGACATCCTCCGAGCTCTCAAGGACAATATGGCTACAACACAGAACCAGCAGAAGTTGTATGCCGACAGAGGTCGGGTGGAGAGAGTTTGAGGTAGGGGACTTGGTCTACCTACGATTACAGCCATACCGATAGTCATCGCTGAAACAGAAGGGCGCTGAAAAGCTCAAGCCTCGCTTTTACGAGCCATACAGGGTGATATGCAGGATTGGGCAGGTTGCGTATGAGTTGGAGCTGCCCCAAGGCAGCAAGATCCACAACGTTTTCCATTTATCATGCCTAAAGAAGGCGCTGGGGCAACAGGTGACAATGATAGAGGAGCTACCACCTACGGATGATGAGGGGCACTTGGTGTTGCAGCTAGAGGCCATTATTGATACCAGGGAGAGGCAGTTATGGAGCAGGATAGTCCGGGAATTCTTGGTGAGGTGGAAGAATTTGCCGGATGAGGATGCAACGTTTCAGCTATTCTCGTTTAGCCTCTGCGCAGAGCCTTGGAGGCCAGCGTAATTCCCTGAGGAGGTATTTTCTGGTGGTTTTCGGGGGTTGGCCATTTTTGATATGGTTCCTGGGTTTTGTCCGGGTAGGTGAGTAGAGGAGGTTTGCAGATTTTCAGCTCATTCTGGCAAGGGGATCAACCCCTAGTCTTCAGTTCATTCCAGCAGTAGCAGCTACCGGGCAGTTTTCTAGCAGCTGGGATGCTATTTAGAGAGCAGCAATTCCCTGTATATTCTGAGAGTATTTCTTCACTTGCCTTGAGCAAGATTAGGTGCCATCACTCTGATCACCTATTGTACTTCATTATATTTCTCAGATTAATAAAATGGCTTAGCATTTCCTCTTTATGTTTTTGGATGAGTTGCCGTATTTCCTTTCTATGCTATTATATGTCTGCTGCACTGTTATTTTTATATATTCTTGGGCATTCTAGTTCTATACCACTTGGTGCGTTTATCTTTCACTCTTAGACAGAGTCTGGAAAGGGCCAGGTAGCCTCCGGATTTCACCCTCTTTTCAGAGGCGGCATATCCGGTAATTGCCCTCCCAGTCTATCTCTGGTTGGAGTTTGCCGTGTTTTAGAGATATCCCCGAAACGGGATATTACATGGTCATTCATGTTTATGCATATTGAGCTAGTCATTTTGACTTTGAGCACGCTGGCTATTTAGCTTGTCTGCAGTACTGTTCAGTACATCGGGTGTCTCCGTTCGGAGATCCCACCCTCAGCCTTGGGAGACTTCGAGTGCTTGCTCGAGTGAGGTATTTCCATCAGCATTTTGCAGGAGGATCGATGGTTGCATTCGTGGAGGAGCGGAGCATCTAGGGACTACGCAGTCTTGAGAGGGAGGACGCAGTTCATCTTGGGGGAGCTCCGGATTGGTGCCATTTTGGAGGATTTAGGCTGGAGGATTGAGCAAGGGGCCAGCGCTTGCATATTGGAGACTATTGACAGAGAGGGAGGACATATTTTGGAGGTTAGCATTCAGCACCAGCGTGGCCCTTGGGAGGATAACGTAGATCCTCAAGGGAGGCATTTTCAGGGGTCGACCATTTCCGAAACGCTCTCTGGGCTTTTCTGGGTATTGTGAGTAGAGGCCGATTCCAAAGTGTCAGATTATTCCGAGTAGGGGAGCAGCCCCAAATACTCATTTTTTTCCAGCAGTAGCAGCAGCACGGCAGTATGCGAGCAGCTTGGACGCAGAGCAGAGAGCAGCCATTTCCAGTGACATTCTGAGAGTATTCCTACACTTGCTTGGTGCAAGTCGAGGTGCCATCATTCTGATCACCTCTTGTACTCATTTCTATTTCTCAGTATAATAAAATGGCTTAGCATTCTCTCTATTTCATGTGTATCTGCTTCATGATCTGTTTCTTGCATTTTATATCGTGTTGTATGCTTTGTATTTTTGTGTATTTCCCCTTCAGGATATTACAATGGTATCAGAGCTCATAGACCTGGCTCAGCCTGTGGAGCGAGTTGTCTATGACACTAGGAGAGAAGACGTATATTTGCTATTGGGGTAGGAAGTACCGTGACCGAGAACGTAGGTTGCAAATCACCTACGGAGAGGGTGACTGCGTTCCAGTAGTGGACGCAGAGTAGGAGGAACCGGTGGCAGATGATAGTGATGCGAAGAAGTTTGGGGAAATGCTCCTCAAGTCAATACAGGATTTGTCAAGGTAGATTGAGGTGATGGGACAGAGATTCACTGTTGTAGAGGCTAGACAGCGTGAAACCCCAAGGGGTTTCCAGATTGGTGAGGGATCAGGCACATCCCACCATTTGCAGGAGCACGATGCCACTCAGCACATGGCATCACATGCACCCACACGTTCCACTATGCCCACTTTTCTGGCTGCAGACATAGGGGCAGGAGCACAGCAGGAGCCGGAGCCTGGCCACATGGGTGATTACTTTGCTGAGTACCAGGCATACAGGCAGGAGTTCAGGAATGCCCTTTCATTTCGAGATTTTGTCCAGCTCCAGCGGGATAGCAGACCCCGCGACCATCACAGGGGACACCAGCATTATCACGAGGGAGACACTCAGCGTACGATGAGCAGGTTCCATTTGCCTATGTTTGATGGCTCATCAAACAGTTCGGCAAAGGCTTGGGTGGAGAAGCTGGAAATATACTTCCAGCTCAACCAGATGTCAGAGAAGGAGGCCATCAAGGTGGCAGCGCCGCATCTGGATGGCGAGTCCCAGGATTGGTGGTTCCACGGGATGGTTACACTTGGGCATTCGACAGTGACAGCATATGCCGAGTTCTCCCGGAGGTCGATAGAGAGGTTCGATCGGAGGGATCCGGAGGAGCACTTTGTTGAGCTGAGGAGGTTCAAACAGACCGGGAGCCCGGACACATATATCTCAGATTTCCTGAGACTTTCGGTGATGGTGCCAGATCTATCCGCGGCACAGATGATTTACATGTTCATTGATGGGCTAGCAGAGCCGCTTCGGGGATTGGTCAGATCCACTAGACCAACCACACTCCATGACGCAGTTGGCAGGACCCGGGACTTGCAGGATGCCTTACCCAGGACTAGGATGCCTTACCCCCAGAGACAGGTTTTCCAGCCTAAGGGGAAGGATGTGAGGATTCCGCCTCCTAAGGGGAGTCAGGGTAGAGGACAGTTGGATGATGATGCCAGGAGGGAGTTGAAGAAGAAGAGATTGTGTTTCACTTGTCAGGAGCCGTGGGCACTAGGACACAGATGTGCTGCTGGTAAAGCACATTTTATCGAGGTCTTCTCCGAGAGCAGTGGGGAAGAAGATGAGTATGATGACATGGAGGCAGGGTCAGCCATGCAGTGCCGGATCATTTGCCACCTCCTCCACCAGGAGCAGGAGGTGCAGCCTTTGCACCTACCGGAGGGGCCCTTGCAGCTTTGTGAGGAGTTCCCAAGTATCTGACGCTGCGTGTCTGGGGTACAATGCGAGGGCAACGAGTATCAATACTGGTGGACAGTGGGGCAGCCCACAACTTCATTGATGCACAGATGGTAGAACGGAGAGGTATACAGACAAAGAGCTTCGATGGGTTTTCAGTGTTGGTCCCAGGAGATCAGACTATGTAGTGTGCCAGATATGTTCCAGCGCTGGTAGTGACGATGGGCACCTACACAATGACTGACCACTTTTTCGTGGTTAACATACCGGATACCAATGTGGTATTAGGGGTACAATGGCTGATCACTCTAGGGAAGGTCACCACAGATTGGGAGGCCTTGGAGATGGAGTGGGATGACAAGAAGACAGGGGAGCACGAGAAGATACGGGGCATGCACACTTATCCACCCCAAACAGTTTCCGCTCACCGGATGGAGGCAGACTTTCGAAAGGGAAACATAGAGTGGGCTGTAGAGCTGTGTGCATCAGAGGCAGGGACTAACGGGCAGACGGTTCATCCAGAGATACAGACCATCCTTGACAGGTATGCCACTGTGTTCGGGGAGATACCACCAAGACAGCCATCGGATCGGGGGTTTGAGCATACGATTGAGCTAGAGCAGGGCATACAGGCCATCATTACCACACCCTATAGGCACCCCAAGGCCTATCGGGACGAGATTGAGCGGGCTATCCGCGAGCTATTAGCTCTTGGACACATTCAGCCTAGCACCAGTCCTTTCGCTTCTTTGGTAGTGTTGTTGAAGAAGAAGGACGACACATTGAGGATGTGCATTGATTACAGGGCCCTGAACAAAATGACCATGAAGAACAAGTACCCTATTCCACGGATTGACGAGTTGATGGATGAGTTGAGAGGGGCATAGTTCTTCTCAAAGATTGATTTGAGATCCGGGTACCACCAGATTCGCGAGGGAACAGGACAATCCCAAGACCGCTTTTAGGTGCCACTATGGCCATTTTGAGTTCTTGGTGATGCCCTTCGGGCTAACCAACGCATCGAGCACCTTCCAGTCATGTATGAACCACATCTTTTGCAGTCATCTGAGGAAGTTTGTGTTGGTCTTCTTTGATGACATACTGATATATAGTAGGACATGGGAAGAGCATCTCCAACACATAGAGGCAATGTTGCGTATTTTGGAGGAGCAACAGTTTTATGCTAAGCTCTCCAAGTGCGAGTTTGGGTTGACGGAGATGCTATACTTGGGACACATCATAGGGGTGGACGGAGTGAGGGTCCACGAGGAGAAGATCAGGGCCATCAGGGATTGGCCAGAGCCGAGAAACGTGACGGAACTTAGGGGGTTTGTGGGTATCTGCACTTACTACAGGAAGTTCGTCAAGAGTTTCTCTCAGCTTGCTGCACCCCTTACAGATCTGGCGAAGAAGGGGGCATTCAGTTGGACAGATACAACGCAGTGAGCCTTTGACATGCTCAAGGAAGTGATGAGCCGCTGTCCAATGCTAGCATTGCCAGACTTCACGGAGCCATTCGTTCTAGAGTGTGATGCATCAGGAGAGGTGATCAGCGTAGTGTTGATGTAGGGAGGCCACCCTATAGCTTTTGAGAGCCGGAAGCTCCTTCCACATGAGCGGTTGTATGCCATATATGACAAGGAGATGCTGGCCATCATGCATGCATTGGCCAAATTTCGGTAGTACCTGGTAGGTAACAGGTTCAGGGTGAGGACTGACCACAACAGCCTCAGGTTCTTCTTAGAGCAGAAACAGCTACAGGAGAGGCAACATAAGTGGGTCAGCAAGATCCAGGCTTACGACTTTGACATTGAGTATGTCAAAGGGAAGACCAACGTGGTGGCTGATGCACTTGCACGCAGACCAACCACGCTGTCTCTGATGAGTTTGGACGCAGATTGGAGGGCTCAACTATTGGTGGAGTACTCCAAGGACATGTTTGCTTGTGAGGTTTTGGATGGACAGGTGACAGATGACAGATACAAGGTGATGGATGAGATCATCTACTACAGGGACAGGATCTTCTTGACTGAGGGCTCTCAGCTCAAGAAGAAGATATTGTAGGCTTCTCACGATTCACCATTGTCTGGCCATCAGGGGTTTACCAAAACCTACAGGGCCATCAGGGAGAGGTTCTCATGGAAGGGCCTCTAGGAGGACGACTCCAGCATGTCAGGGAGTGCGAGGTTTGTCAGAGAAACAAGGGGGAGATGAACCATCCGACAGGTTTGTTACAGCCTCTTCCCATTCTAGAGGGGAAATGGGAGAGTATCTCGATGGATTTCATCACAGGGTTGCCCATGGTGCAGGGCAAGGATTGTATATTCGTCGTCATTGATCGACTGACGAAATATGCGCATTTTTTCGCCATATCCACACATTATACAACAACATAGGTGGCGGATTTGTTCTTCAGGGACATCTTCAGATTACATGGTCTTCCCAAGACCATTGTCAGTGATAGGGACAACCACTTCATGGGCGGGTTTTGGCAGGAGCTTTTCCAGTTGGTGGGGACAGAGTTGACACCGTGCAGTAGCTACCACCCACAGACAGATGGGCAGACAGAGATAGTTAACAAGTGGCTGGAGGGCTACTTGCGTAGCTATGTAAGTGGGCAGTAGAGAGCATGGCTGAAGTGGCTGTACCTAGGAGAGTACTGCTACAACAACGCACATCACATGTTCATCGGTATGTCTTCGTTTTATGCATTATATGGTTATCATGCTTTATCTTTTTTTGATGTGATGTTTGGTGCCAGCAAGGCTCCGAGAGCCAAGGATTGGATCCAAGAGAGTCAAGACATCCTCCGAGCTCTCAAGGATAACATGGCTACAGTGCAGAACCAGCAGAAGCTGTATGCTGACAGGGGTCGGGTGGAGAGACAGTTTGAGGTAGGGGACTTGGTCTACCTACGTTTGTAGCCATACCGACAGTCGACTCTGAAGCAGAAGGGAGCTGAGAAGCTCAAGCCCCGTTTTTATGGGCCTTACAAGGTGATACGCAGAGTTGGGCAGGTTGCTTATGAGTTGGAGCTGCCCTAGGGCAGCAAGATTCATAACATCTTTCACGTATCGTGCCTGAAGAAGGCACTGGGACAGCAGGTGATAGTGACAGAGGAGCTTCTGCCTACAGATGATGAGGGGCACTTGGTGCTACAGCCGGAGGCTATTATTGATAGCAGGGAGAGACAGTTGCGGAGCAGGACAGTCCGAGAATTCTTAGTGAGGTGGAGGAATTTACTGGATGAGGATGCCACTTGGGAGAGTGACAAGATCTTGCAGCATCCATCACTACAGTTGCTTGGGGTCAAGCAACATTTTGTCGAGGGAGACTGTAATATTCCCAATTAGCGATAACTAATTGAAAATATTAATTTTGACCAATTTTTCCTTATTATAGTCGGAGCATGAATAAAGTGGGTAAAATATTAATAAACTCACTTAGGATAAAAGTATTTCCCTAAGTCCACATCGTATTTGAGGAAGTGGGGCCTAGTGGCCAAGTGGACAGCGCAGGGAAAGGAGGACGCAGTCTACGTGGGTAGCGTGGGGCCTACCTCTCGCAGTTGAGAGGGACAGCGTGGGCCAAAGAGCACGTGGGAAATGGCGGGGCCTAGGGAGAGAGAGGCCCATCGTTATAAAAGGGAGGAGAGCCTCCTCATTTGGTCATTCATGTTTATGCATATTGAGCTAGTCATTTCGACTTGGAGCACGTTGGCTGTTTAGCTTGTCTGCAGTACTGTTCAGTACATCGGGTGTCTCCGTTCGGAGATCTCACCCTCAGCCCCGGGAGACTTCGAGTGCTTGCTCGGGTGAGGTATTTCCATCAGCATTTTGCAGGAGGATCGGTGGTTGCATTCGTGGAGGAGCAAAGCATCTAGGGACTGCGTAGTCTTGAGAGGGAAGACGCAGTTCATCTTGGGGGAGCTCCGGATTGGTGCCATTTTGGAGGATTCAGGCCAGAGGATTGAGCAAGGGGCCATCCCTTTCCTATTGGAGACTATTGACAGAGAGGGAGGCCATATTTTGGAGGTTAGCATTCAGCACCAGCGTGGCCCTTGGGAGGATAGCGTAGATCCTCAAGGGAGGCATTTTCGGGGGTCGACTATTTCAGAAACGCTCTCTGGGATTTTTTGGGTATTGTGAGTAGAGGCCGATTCTAGAGTATCAGATTTTTCCGAGTAGGGGAGCAGCCCCAAATACTCATTTTGTTCCAGCAGTAGCAGCAGCACGACAGTATTCCAACAGCTTGCACGCAGAGCAGATAGCAACCATTTCCAATGACATTCTGAGAGTATTCCTACACTTGCTTGGTGCAAGTCGAGGTGCCATCATTCTGATCACCTCTTGTACTCATTTCTATTTTTCAGTATAATAAAATGGCTTAACATTCTCTCTATTTCATGTGTATCTGCTTCATGATTTGTTTCTACCATTTTATATCGTGTTGTATGCTTTGTATTACTGTCTATTTCCCCTTCGAAATATTACAATGGGATTCGTCAAGAGTGACGCAGATCCTAATCTCTACTATTTGACAGTAGGGAATGAGCCTCTAATTTTGGTATTATACGTAGATGACCTATTCCTGACTGGTTCATCTAGGCACATCAAGGATTGCAAGGAGAACCTAGCTACAAAATTCGACATGAAGGATTTGGGATTGATGCATTATTTTCTGGGGTTGGAAGTTTGGCAGCAGAAGGGTGAAATCTTCCTTGGACAAAGGAGGTATGCTATAGAAATTCTGAAGAGGTTCAGGATGCAAGACTGTAGGCCCATGGCTACTCCAATGATCACTAACTGGAAGAAGATTGATGCATTTGAGGATAAAGAAGTTGATCCCACCTTGTATAGACAACTCATAGGATCCCTGATGTATCTGGTTAACACTAGACCAGATTTTTGTTATGCATTCAACACCTTCAATCAGTTCATGGTGGAACCAAAGAGGGCATACCGGGCAACAACCAAGCATGTTCTCAAATATATATGAGGGACAGTCGAGCACAGATTAAAGTACACCCAAGTCAATGACATCAAACTGAGTGGGTTCATTGGTGCAGATTGGGCTGGAAGTTCAGTAGATCAGAAAAGTACCACTGGGTACTGTTTTAGCATTGGATCAAGAATGACTTCTTGGTGCAGTAGGAAACAAAAGTCCGTGGCTCTGAGCTTAGCCGAGGCAGAATATATGGCAGCCAACACAGCTTCGTGTGAAGCCATATGGCTTAGGAAGCTGCTTATGAATCTATTCAGGAGAAGGATGGAAGCGACCAACATTTTATGTGATAATCAAAGTTGCATCAAACTCTCTAAGAATCCGGTGTTTCATGATCAGTCAAAGCACATTGACATCGGGTGTCACTCTATCAGAGACTGTGTCTAGCGGGGAGCAGTACAGTCACAGCACACTCCGAAGGAAGAACAGGTGGCAGATATCCTCACTAAGGCTCTGGGAAGAACAAAGTTTGTTTATTTCAGGTAGAAGTTGGGGATCATTAAGAATTCGTTTCAGTAGAAGAAATGGATAAGTGCAATACTTAAGAGGGAGATGCAATACAGATGCAGCAACAACAGTGACAGTGATTTGGGCAGCAGTACAGATAACAGCAGATGAAGGGTTGTAGACTGAGCATCAACAACACAAAGGACTGATGCTGTGGATCAAGGTGATGCTTCTGGTGAAGAAGTATTACTAGAGCACATTCCTCGCTAAGAGGGAGTGTTGATTTTTGGGTAGCATTAGATGTGCTCTAGTTCTGAAACATTGTGGAGGGGCTAGAACACATGAGATTTCCAAGACCCATAAATCGTTTGGACAAATTCCACCCAAAGTGAAAGTTATTCAAATAATTAATTATTTTAAATGAAGCATATGTTAAAACATAGGGAATTTAAATAATTAAAGTGCATTAATTTAACAGTCGGGTGACAAGCCTCTAAGAGACAAGGATCAAATCTAATTTAATCTTAGCCATTGATTAAGGATTAGATCACGACCGTTGATTTATCAACAAGAAAAGTATAAATGAAGACTTGTGGATCAGTTGAAGACAAGCCGGGCAAACACTCAGTAAGCTGAGGGAAGTCGATTATTCAGAATTTAGAATTCGATTTCAGAGGGAAAGTTGCAGGGCGAGGGAAGAAGAGGGTATCATCATCTGTCAGAGGCAGAGGGACAACACAGAGAGGCAACACAATGAGGACACAGTCCTCACACAGTCCCTGTGCAGAGGATCACGCAGTGGAGGTCAGAGAGTCTCTTGGGTGTCAAAATTTCTCCGGAGTTTGGGAGAAAATTATCTCAGGTGCTTTCATGAAAGTTTCTCCGTTATTCTTCCAGTCATTCCTTGTAAAGAAATTGTTGCTGAAGATTAATAAATAAACCCTCATCTGCTGCACCGGTTTTCCCGCATCGGGTTTTTCCGAAGACAATTGTCCAAAAATAACTGTGTTGATGTGATTGATTTTTATGCTTATATTTCACTGTTCTTTTCTTTATGAACTTATGCGATAACTACAGTAGAATTTATTTTGATGTTTATTGAAGGGTTTTTTGTAAATAACTTATTGTGGAAAATAAGTGGGAAAAATAAATCAGTTGCTGCAGTAGAATTTCAGATTTGAAATTTTCACACCATAGGCCCTAGATGAGCCTCCTTTGTCATACAACAACCCATGATTGTCCCAACCCCTGGAGGGCAATGAACCGTCCTACCTTTAAGGGGTAATCATTGCTATATCTGGCACATCATGCTCTTATCCTTGAGCCCCGAGCAGTGAATTAAAGAAAATTCATAAAAGGAAAAAGGCATGTAAAGAAGGTTGGAAAAGTCATGGCCGAGACACCTCATGTACCACGATTGCTCCCTCCTACACATTATATACCCTAGTGTGGGCTTCCCCTTATCTGTTTACCCCTATGCTCCAATATGTGACCCAAGATTGCCCCTCTCATTCGCTATTGTGTTTCACTTATTTATCACTTACCAACCCCATCCAAAGGATGTACCTTGGACGTACTATCCCCTTTAAGGGATGAAACCACTTAATAAGGTACATGGATAACCCCCTTTGGAGTATGGAGACACTAGCACATGCCAAATCCCACTATGGAAAGGCATGCCATTCTGAAGTGCCCACTTCGTTATCCATGATTTGTAAGCTCTTTTACACTATTATTCTAATGACTGGTTGTACTCGAAGCCTAGGGGACGCATTGGATCTTATACATGATTGCAGGTGGTTTCCATTTGGGTTTGGTCTCCCTATATGGGATCCTAACCCCCGGAGGGCTACATTGGCACATATACCCTAGGGTGTGCATGGAGATCCATGGGCCTCCAGAACAACAGATAACACTCCACAGATCCGCATCAATGTTTAGAAACTATTAGCGATCCACTTTTTGGATGATGATGATGTGCTTGGTACACTATGCCCAGCAGGCCCCACAGGAGCCCCACACTCTTGGCAGGTGTCCCAAGACTTGTACGATGTCATGGCAACGTTTATTCCATCACTTGAGCCCTTGCAGAGGAGCTACAGGCATCTTCGATTCATATGGAGACCCATGGGGTCATTTGTGTGCCCCCACACACATTGGGGGCACCACAGGTCTACTACTTGGAGAACAAGGGGCCACCCCCTTGTCCATCATATTTCGAGGAAATTATTCGTCATTATGGCACTTCAGGATATTATTAGGCCTTTGGAGGGCCCCACGACATGTACATATTATTATTTGGCCCCTGAGAGGCTTATTTTTCCATTTATGAGCTAGTTTGGTGGGCTTGTCACCAATATGGGTTTTATTTGCACATTATTTTATTATTAGTGGCTAATGTAGGCTCATAGGGTAATTCGAACTCCTAAGAAGGATATATATTGATGTTAGCTACATTCATTTGTATCATCACTTCACTTGGGATCTCTCTATCTTTAGAGAACTTCACATATCTTCTTGGAGTATTATTTTGGATAAATGGATGAATTTTGATGTATGGATTTGGTCCATCTTGGAGCTTTGTTTTTTGCAAATGTGATGCTGGTTGGATATACTCTCTAACACTGTAAGTGAATTTTAATGATCTATTCTTGCTGCTGCATACTATTGAACTTCGCTGTAATTGGGGCTAGTTGCTGGATGATTGGAATGTGGAATTAAGTTTCTATTTAGCTTGTTTAATGTATGGGCCATTGTTAGATGAATGAAATGTCCTAGAGATTTTTTCATCTCGATAAGCTTGCACTATTTGCATGAAGTATAAATGCTTGAAGGTCACTTTTCTTATTTTTCCCTTAACATTGGACGAAGTTGACTTTCCGAGCCTCCTTGATCAAGAAACCGAATTCTCAATCATTATCATCCTTGAATCCATATCCCCAAGGGAAATAGGCACTGGTCCCTCAAAAGGGTGGTCATTTTCCCCTTTTTTTTCACCTTTTTTCCCTTTTCCCCAGGCCTAGCCATGATAGGTCCCCTAGGGCACCAATTCCCCAAGAATTCACCCACAGGAAAACTTTGATCTCTTAGAGGCTACTGCGCTGGTGGGTCCCCTCCCTCTCCTCCGAATTTGAGGTAATTCCAACGGTGGAATATCTGAGAATCCCAAGCCCTAGCTCTAGGAACAAGTGTTGCTTAGGCATAACCAAGGCTAGACCCTAGTAGGGTCAATTTTTAACTTTTGAAGCAAAATTTCTTGTCTAATCCTTTCCTCTGACATTGTCCAGGATAGGAGCATCATTGGTTACTATATTCCATCTTCGAACCTGGGCTGGGTCCACCTGCTCCCGTGTGGTCCTGTTTTGTCAAAGATTAAATCATCAAGGACTATATGGGAATCCAAGTTCATATAGGATTTTAGGGATTAGGAAGTACAAGTTGTACCTATTGATTTTATAGCATCGGAAAGTGTTCAAGGTCTCAAATTTTGATGAGAGGCTTGGACAACAGTATTCCAGAGAACCCGTAAATCGTTTGTGGAAATTCCACTTGGATTTTGCTTTATTAAAATAATTAATTATTTTAATGTGATCCCTAAGTCTAAACTTAGAGAAATTAAATAATTAAAGGGTATTAACAAAGTAGAGTGTGAATCTTCTAGAAAATGAAGATCAAGTCATCTTTTAATCTGAGCCATTGATTCAGGATATAATTTGGGCCATTGATTCATCAGCGAGAAGACTATAAGAGAAGGCTTGAGGGTCATTTGGAAATCAAGCCGGACACATTCTCAGTACCCGAAGGAAATCGATTCTGAAGCAAGAGAATTCGATTTCAGTGGGTGAGTTTGTAAAGGCGGGGTTGCAAAGACAGAAGCAGGAGGGAGAAGTCAACAGAGATGGAGAAGAAGAAAGGCAGCGTTGAGCAACAACACTAGCCATCCATGCAGGCTTACGCAGTCCAGGTAGGAACTGCACAGAGGGGCTACACACATTGACACAGAGGGTGCAGGAGGTCATCCTGTGTGTCGGGAATTCTTCCAGATTGTCCAGAAAGTTCACATCAGGTGTATGCTATTTTATTTTGCTCGTCAGGACTTCTGTAAATGATCTTTTCACTATTGAAGATAAATACAAACCCTCATTTGCTGCACCGGTTTTCCCACATTGGATATTTCCGGGGACAATTGTCCAAAAATAACTGTGTTCATGTGGTTGTTTCTATTGTGCTGTATGTGTTATTTTTGTTCTCCTACTTTTGATTAGAGTGAAGTACTGTAGCTGCATTTATTTCAAAATTTACTGAAGCATCTGTAAATAACTTATCACATAATTAGGCGAAATAAATCAATTACTGCAGTAATAATTTTCATAGTGAAAATTTCACATGGTATCATAGCAAAAGGCAAAAGACAGAAAAGGGGGTTTTGCAATGGAATGACTATCTGGCAGTGACACAACTCAGAAGGACTCACGCAGTTCCTCAGAGCACATAAAGAAACAGAGGGAGCATGACATATCTGTTCTGGCATCCAGACTAAACGAGGATTTCGCTTGTGTGTCAAGCACAATGTAATATCCCTGTTTAAGGCAACCCTGCTTAGGGTGGGCCCTGCCACGTGTCCGAGGTCTGCGTAATGAGGGGATGTTTAGCTGCCGCCCTCAGATGCTCCGGTAGGTTGTTTAGCCCACCCTTAATGCGCTGGGTTGCTGCCCTCACTAACAGTTCGGGTTTTTGGTGTACTGGTTGGGCCTTTGTGGCATCAGAGCCGAGGTCTCGAGGTCGAGACTCGCAGAGAGTGGTGGGCTATAATATACCTGTTTAGGGCAGCGCTGCTTAGGGTGGGCCTTGCCACGTGTCCGGGGTCTGCATAATGAGGGGCTGTTTAGCTGCTTCCCTCAGATGCTCCGGTGGGTTGTTTAGCCCACCCTTAATGCGCTGGGTTGCTACCCTCACTAACAGTCCGAGATTTTGGTGTAGTGGTTGGGCCTTTGTGGTATCAGAGGCGAGGTCTCGAGGTCGAGAGTCGCGGAGCGTGGTGGGTTGTAATATCCCTGTTTAGGGCAGCCCTGCTTCGGGTGGGCCCTGCCACATGTCCGGGGTCTGCGTAATGAGGGGCTGTTTAGCTGCCGCCCTCAGATGCTCCAGTGGGTTGTTTAGCCCACCCTTAATGTGCTGGGTTGCTGCCCTCACTAAGAGTCCGGGCTTTGTGTGTAGTGGTTGGGCCTTTGTGGTATCAGAGCCGAGGTCTCGAGGTCAAGACTCACAAAGCGTGGTGGGCTGTAAGATCCCTGTTTAGGGCAACCCTGCTTAGGGTGGGCCCTGCTAGGTGTCCGGGGTCTGCGTAATGAGGGGATGTTTAGCTGCCGCCCTCAGATGCTCCAGTGGGTTGTTTAGCCCACCCTTAACGCACTGGGTTGTTGCCCTTACTAACAGTCTGGGCTTTTGGTTTAGTGGTTAGGCCTTTGCTGTAATATCCCAAAAGGAAATAAACAGCAATACAAGCACATGAACAAAGACATACAACAAGCCATTTTATTAATACTAAGAAATGGAAATGAGTACAGAGGTGATCAGAATGATGGCACCTCAACTTGCACTAGGAAAACGTAGAAAGACTCTCAGGAAATGACCCGGAATGGCTGCTCCCTCTGGACTGCGTTATCTCCCAAGCTGCTAGTACTACCGTATTGCTACTGTGCTGCAGCTACTGCTGGAATGAACTGAATCTTTGGGACTGCTCCCCACCTCGGAAAATTCTGAAACTTCGGGAATGGCCTCTACTCCCAATACCCAGAAAAGCCCAGAAAGCTTTTCAGAAATGGCCGACCCCCGAAAATGGCTTCCTTGAGGCACTATGCTATTCCTCAAGGAGGGCCGCTGGCTCTGAATAATCTGCTCCAAATAATGGCCCCTAACTCCTCCAAAATGCTGGAATAGGGAAGGGCTGGCCCCTTACCCACTATCCCGGGCTGAATCCACCAACAAACCCCCAATCCAGAACCACCTCCTCTCAAGACTGCGTCCTCCCTCTCACTGACTGCGCTGTCTCTCTGAGTGGATGCTCCTCCTGTGGTAGCTACAAATCTCTCCGGCAAAACAAGGATGAAACTCCTCACCCGAGCAGGCACTTGAAGTCCCCCGGGGCCGAGGTTGGGATCTCCGAACGGAGACACCCGATGTACTGAACAGTACGTGCAAAATTTGCTAAACAGCAAGCGTGCTCAATGTCAGAAGACAATTCTCAAAGATGCATAATGAGAATGAATGAGAATGAGGAGACCCCTCCTCCTTTTATGCTTGGTGAGCCTTACCCTCACCTAGGCCCCACCAATCTCTGCGCTGTCCTCCTTGGCCCACACTGTCCAACTCACTTTGCGTTGGCTAGGGCCCACGTTGTCTACGTTGCTCCTTTTCCTACGTTGCCACTTGACCACTAGGCTCCACGTTGCCAAATAGACATGTCTTTTACGTGACTTTAGGAAATACTTTTTATCCTAAGTGTGAGCTAAGTGTCCCCTTCACCCACTTTATTTATATTTTAACTCTATAAAGGCAAAATAGTCAAAATTAATATTTCCAATTAGCTATTGCTAATTGGGAATATTACAATCTCCCCCGGCAAAACGTTGCTTATCCTCAAGCAACTGTAATGATGGATGCTGCAGAATCTTCTCACTCTCCCAGGTGGCATCCTCATCCGATAAATTCCTCCATCTCACTAGGTACTCTCTGACTGTCCTACTTCGTAGCTACCTCTCCCTAGTGTCAATAATGGCCTTCGGCTATACCACCAAGTGCCCCTCATCATCTGTGGGCTGAAGCTCCTCCATTGCAGTCACCTGCTGCCCTAGTGCCTTCTTCAAGCATGACACATGAAAAACATTGTGAATCTTGCTACCCTTGGGTAGCTCCAACTCATATGCAACCTGTCCCACTTTGCGTATCACCCTGTAAGGTCCATATAAGCGAGGCTTGAGCTTTTCAGCCCCCTTCTGCTTCAGCGTGGACTGCCGATATGGTTGCAAGCGTAGGTAGACCAAGTCCCCTACCTCAAACTGCCTCTCAACTCGTCCCCTGTCGGCGTACAACTTCTGTTGGTTCTGTGCTGTAGCCATGTTATCCTTGAGAGCTCGGAGTATATCCTGACTCTCTTGGATCCAGTCCTTGGCTCTAGGAGCCTTGCTTGTACCAAACATCATGTCAGCAAAAGATAAAGCATGATATCCACACAATGCATAAAACGAAGACATACCAATGGACATATGATGAGTGTTGTTGTAGCAGTACTGCCCCAAGTGCAACCATCTCAACCATGCCTTCTGTTGCCTGCTGACATAGTTACGCAAGTAGCCCCCCAGCCACTTGTTCACTATCTTAGTCTGTCCATCCGTCCGAGGGTGGTAACTAGTACTCGGTGTCAACTCAGTGCCCACCAAACGGAAAAGCTCCTGCCAAAATCCGCCACAGACGGTATCCCCATCACCCCGACAATGGTCTTTGAGGAACCATACGACACGAAAACGTCACGAAGAACAACTGCGGCCTTTTTGTCTTGGGTAGTGTCTTTGATATGGTGAAAAAATGAGCATATTTAGTCGTTGATCTACAACTTTAAATATGATACACTCTTTATTACGTGAACAGCCAAAAAATGAGTCCATGTGACTCCTCCATTTTCCCCCTCGGTATGGGAAGAGGCACTTAATAATCCTGGCAGGATGGTTCATCTCCCCCCTTATTTGTTTAGCAAACCTCGCACTCCATGACATGCCGGAAACCGTCCTCTTTGAGGCCTTCCGAGAGAAACTCTCTCATTGGCCTAGGTTTTTAGTAAACCCCGGGTGGCGTGTGGAGAATCATACGGGGCGTGCAGCCTCTTCTTCTTGGGCTAAGAGCTTCTCGATCGAAGATCATCCATGTCAGATCATTATAAATCATCCTCTACTCTGTCATCTATCACTTGTCCATCCAAAATCTCACAAGCAAAATGGTCCTTGGAGTACTCTACTAGTAGTTGAGCCCTCCAGTCCGTGTCCAAACTCATCAAGGACAACACGGCCGGTCTGCGGGAAAGTGCATCTGCCACAACGTTGTTCTTCCCCTTGACATACTCGATGTCGAAGTCATAAGCCTGGATCTTGCTGACCCACTTCTATTGCCTCTCCTGCAACTGTTTATGCTCTAAAACCAATCGGAGGCTGTTCTGATCCGTCCTCACCCTGAATCTGTTCCCTACCAGGTACTGCCGAAACTTGGCCAAAGCATGCATGATGGCCAACATCTCCTTGTCATATATAGCATACAACCTCTCATGTGGCAATAGCTTTCGGCTCTCGAAATCTATGGGGTGGCCTCCCTGCATCAAAATTGCGCCGATCCCCTCCCCCGATGCATCACACTCCAAGACAAAGGGCTGTGTAAAATCTGGCAATGCTTAACACTGGACATTTGCTCATCACCTCCTTGAGCCTGTCAAAAGCCCTCTGCGTTGTATCCGTCCAACTAAATGCCCCCTTTTTGGTAAGGTATGTAAGGGGTGCAACAAGCTGGGAAAATCCCTTGACGAGCTTCCGGTAGTAGGTGTAGATCCTTACAAATCCCCGTAGTTCCGTCACGTTCTTCGGCTCTGGCCAATCCCTGATGGCCCTGATCTTCTTCTCGTGGACCCTCACTCTGTCCACCCCAATGATGTGCCCCAAGTAGAGCATCTTTGTCAGCCCAAACTCACATTTGGAGAGCTTAGCATAAAATCGCTGCTCTTTCGAAATGCGCAATACAACCTCTATATTTAAGAGGTGCTCCTCCCATGTCCTGCTGTAAATCAAAATGTCGTCAAAGAACACTAATGCACACTTCCTCAAATGATTGCGGAAGATGTGATTCATGCATGACTGGAAAGTGGTTGGGGCATTGGTTAGCCCAAAAGGCATCACCAAAAACTCGAAATGGACGTAATGGCACCTAATAGCGGTCTTGGGAATGTCCTGCTCTCTCATGCGAATCTGATGGTACCTAGATCTCAAATCAATCTTTGAGAAGAACTTGGCCCCCCTCAGCTCATCCATCAGCTCATCGATTCGTGGGATGGGGTACCAGTTCTTCATGGTCTTCTTGTTCAGGGCCCTGTAATCAATGCACATCCTCAACGTGCCATCCTTCTTCTTCACAAGTACTATTGAAGAAGCAAAGGGGCTAGTGCTAGGACGGATGTGTCCAAGAGCTACGAGCTCATGGATAGCCCTCTCAATCTCATCCTGATAGGCTTTGGGATGCCTATAGGGTGTAGTGATAACAGCTTGGATGCTCTGCTCCAGCTCAATCGTGTGCTCAAACCCCCGATCTGGTGGCTATCCTGGTGGTATCTCCCCAAATACCTTATAGATCCTGGTGGTATCTCCCCAAATACCTTATAGATCCTGGTGGTATCTCCCCAAATACCTTATAGATCCTGGCGGTATCTCCCCAAATACCTTATAGATCCTGCCTCTGACACACGCAACTCCACTGCCCACTCTATATCTCCCTTCCGGAAATCTACCTCCATCCAGTGTGCTGAAACTATCTGTGGTGGATAGGTGTGCATACCCCGGATCTTCTCATGCCTCCTAGTCTTCTTGTCCGTCCACTCCATCTCCAAGGTCTCCTAGTCAGTGGTGACCTTCCCTAGTCTGGTAAGCCACTGTACCCCAAGTATCACGTTGGTGTCTGGAATTTCCACCACGAAGAAATGATCTGTCAAGGTGTACGTCCTCATCGTCATTGCCAAGGCTGGCACATACCTGGCACACTCCATGGTTCGGTCCCCTAGAACCAGTACCAAAAACCCATCAAAAGTCTCCGTCTACAGGCCCCTCCGCTCTACCAGTTGGGCATCAATGAAATTGTGGGTAGCCCCACTGTCTACCAACACCGACACACGCTGCCCTTGTACTGTGCCTCGGACACGCAGTGTCAAGTACTTGGGAACTCCCCGCAAAGCTGCACCTCCTGCTCCATGTGGTGTAGGTTGTAGATGATCCCCTCTCTGCGCTGTACTATTGCCTCGAGCCTCCATCTCCTCATACTCCTCTTCTTCCTCGCTACTATCGGAGAAGACCTCGATGTAATGTGCCTTCCCCATGACACAACGGTGTCCTGGTGCCCATGGCTCTTGGCACGTGAAGCATAACCTCCTCCGCTTCAGGGCTCTCCTGACCTCATCATCTCCAAACCCTCTGCCCTGGTTCCCCTTGGCAGGTGGAACCCTCTCATCCTTTCCCTTCGACTGGAATGCCGATCTCTGGGGAAAAGGAGCTCTAGTCCTGGGAAGTGCATCCTGTAAATCCTGAGTCCTCTCAACCGCATCATGGAGTGTCGCAAGCCTCGTTGATCTGACTAATCCCCATAGAGGCTCTGCCAATCCATCTATGAACATATAGATCATCCGATCTGTGGATAAATCAGGTACCATCATGGAGAGTCTCAAAAACTCGGAGATGTACGTGTCTGGCCTCCCGGTCTGCTTGAGCTTTGTTAGCTCAACAAATTGCTCCTCTGGATCCCTCCGACCAAAACGCTCTACCAACCTCTGCGTAAACTCGGCATATGCTGTCACTCTCGAGTGCCCCAGCATAACCATCCCATGAAACCTCCAATCCTGGGCCTCGCCCTCTAGGTACAGCGCTGCCACCTTGATGGCCTCTAGCCCGGCCATCTGATTAAGTTGGAAATATATATCCAACTTCTCAACCCAAGATTTTGCCGAACACTTGGCCGATCTGTCAAATGTCGGTAGATGGAATCTTCTCACTGTGCGTTGTAAGTCCCCATCATGTGAATGCCTATTCCCCCTTGTGATGGTTGCAGGGTCTGCTGTCCCACTTGAGCTGAACAAAATCATGGAAAGTGAGGGCATCTCTGAACTCTTGACTGTATGACTGGTACTCAGCAAAATAATCTCCCATGTGTGCCGGCTCCTGCTCCTGCTATGCTTCTCCCCAATGTTTGCGGCAAGAAATGTCGGCATCGTGGAACGGGGGGGTGTGTGCTATGCTATTTGCTGCGTTGTGAGGTGCTCCTGTAAATGATGGGAGGTACCTGAGCCCTCTCCAACATGGAAACCCCTTGGGGTCTCGCGCTGTCTAGACTCTGCCGTGAATCTCTGCCCCATCTCCTCTATCCGCCTCGACAAATCCTGCATTGATTTGAGGAGGGGTTCCCCAAACTCCTTCCCGACATCTCTTTCCTCCGCCATTGGTTCCTCTTCCTCTGCATCCACCACTGGAACGTTGTCTCCTTTCCCGAAAGTGAGCTCTAATCTCCGCTCTTGGTCTTTATACTTCCTTCCCCGGTAAGTGATGTAAGGTTTTCCTGCTGGTGTCATAGACAATCTACTCCACACGCTAAGCCAAGTCTATGAGCTCTGATACCACTGTAATATCCAAAAAGGAAATAAACAGCAATACAAGCACATAAGCAAAGATATACAACAACTATAGACAAATCATAAGGGAAACAAACAATATGGAGAACGCTGAGCCATTTTATTAATACTGAGAAATGGAAATGAGTACAGAGGTGATCAAAATGATGGCACCTCGGCTTGCACTAGGCAAGCGTAGAAAGACTCTCAGGAAATGACCCGGAATGGCTGCTCCCTCTGGACTGCGCTATCTCCCAAGCTGCTGGTACTGCTACTGTGCTACTGCTACTGCTGGAATGAACTGTATCTTTGGGGCTGCTCCCCACCTCGGAAAATTCTGAAACTTCGGGAATGGCCTCTACTCTCAATACCCAAAAAAGCCCAGAAAGCTTTTCAGAAATGGCCGACCCCCGAAAATGGCTCCCTTGAGGCATTACACTATTCCTCAAGGAGGGATGCTGGCTCTAAATAATCTGATCCAAATAATGGCCCCTAACTCCTCCAAAATGCTGGAATAGGGAAGGGCTAGCCCCTTACCCATTATCCCAGGCTGAATCCACCAACAAACCCCCAATCCGGAACCACCTCCTCTCAAGACTGCATCCTCCCTCTCACTGTCTGCGCTGTCTCTCTGAGTGGATGCTCCTCCTATGGTAGCTGCAAATCTCTCTGGGAAAACAAGGATGAAACTCCTCACCCGAGCAGGCACTCGATTTCCCCCGGGGCTGAGGTTGGGATCTCCGAACGGAGACACTCGATGTACTAAACAGTACGTGCAGACTTTGCTAAACAGCAAGCGTGCTCAATGTCAGAAGACAATTCTCAAAGATGCATAATGAGAATGAATGAGAATGAGGAGACCCCTCCTCCTTTTATGCTTGGTGAACCTTACCCTCACCTAGGCCCCACCAATCTTTGCGCTGTCCCCCTTGGCCCACATTGTCCAACTCACTTTGCGCTGGCTAGGCCCCACGCTGTCTATGCTGCTCCTTTTCCTATGCTGCCACTTGACCACTAGTCCCCACGTTGCCAAATAGACATGTCTCTTAAGTGACTTTAGGAAATACTTTTTATCCTAACTGTGAGCTAAGTGTCCCCTTCACCCACTTTATTTATATTTTAACTCTATAAAGGCAAAATAGTCAAAATTAATATTTCCAATTGGCTATTGCTAATTGGGAATATTACACACGACCTCTCCAAGAGTTTGGTACATTGACAGTGGAGCATTTGTTCATATGATGGGAGTTCAAGAATGTTTTCCAAGCTACCAAGAAGAGCAGATGAATTTTCAGATCACAATGGGAAACAAGGCCAAGTGTACCCCCGTTGGAAGAGGTACCATAATATTTCAGATAGAAGTTGGCAACAAGATTCAGGCTACAAACATTTTGCATGTTCCGGGTTTGGGGATGAATTTACTCTCGGTGTCTCAGCTCCAGAACAAAGGTTATGACATATACTTTATTGGAAATAAAGTTTATGTCAAACACCCTAGCTGGAAAAGAAAGACACAAATTGGAGTAAGGAGCCATAAGTTATATAAGCTCCATCTTGAGCCCCCAATGGCACTAATCGGCAGTATGGACGAAAGGGATCTGAAAGAATTATGGCACAGAAAGATGGGGCATTTACATCATGGAGCCTTGAAGATTCTCAAGAAGACTGTAATAGGAGCTCCAGAACTCAACACAAGGAAAGATGAGGTCTACAGGAGGTGCGTATTAGGGAAGTATGCCAAGGCAGTTGTAATATCCCTGTTTAGGGTGGGCCCTGCCACGTGTCCGAGGTCTGCGTAATGAGGGGCTGTTTAGCTGCCTCCCTCAAATGCTCCGGTGGGTTGTTTAGCCCACCCTTAACGCACTGGCTTGTTGCCCTCACTAACAGTTCAGGCTTTTGGTGTTATGGTTGGGCCTTGTGGTAATGCAGCAGTAGGGCCAAGAGCGTATTGGAGTTGATACACTCAGACATCGGCGGTCCAATGTCCACGACTACTCTCAATGGTGCAAAGTATTTTGCTACCTTCATTGATACCATTCCAGGAAAACTTGGATCTACTTTCTCAAAACCAAAGATGAAGTCTTTGAGCATTTCAAAGAATTCAAGACGTCGGTAGAAAATTCAACTAGAAAGAAGATCAAGAAGTTTAATGGTGGAGAGTATATCGATAAAGAGCTCACCAGGTTCTGTGCAAAGGAAGGCATCAAGAAAGAATGGACAGCTCCATAGAATCTAGATCAGAATGGAGTTGCAGAAAGGAAGAACATGATAGTTGTAGAAGCTGCAAGGGTGATGCTATATGACCAAGACATGCCCATATTTTTGTGGGCAGAAGCCTGCAATACAACTGTGTATGTGCAAAACAGGGTGCCCCATAGAGCATTAGGGAAGGTAACTCCTGAGGATGTGTTCACTGGCAGCAAGCTTGAGGTGAGCTATATCAAGATATTTGGCAGTATGGTGTATTGCCACGTACTAGATGAGAAGAGGAAGAAGTTGGATCAAGCTGCGGAGAAGGGTTATCTTGTGGACTATAATGAAAATGTGAAGGTGTATCACATCTATATTCCGAAAATAGGAAAATCGTAGTAAGGCGGGACGTAAAATTCATAGAGGAGAGAGCCTTCAAAAGATCCTAGGAAATGGCTACAGATACGTAGATTGAGGAGGATCCACTAGTACAGCCTCAGTGGCCTACAAAGGTTGGGTTGAGTGCCTCTCCACTGCAAAAGGATTTTGAGGAGAGTTCCTCCGAAGAAGAGCAGGTTGGAGAGCAGCTATGACCACCCACCACCAGTGGAAGACCGAGCAGAGAACTCCAACAAATTCTGAGGGGTGCAAAGGAATTTGTTGGAGCCCCTAGAGATGGGAAGAGGGTACGGAGGCAACCTGACAGATACCAGGCACTGGTAGCACAGGTTGGAGAACCCTCTAGCTTTCGGGAGGCAGCTCAGCATTAGGTGTGGGTAGATGCCATGGTGGAGGAGTATAGCTCCATCATGACAAACAATGTATGGGAAGCAATGTTATCGGCAAGACCGGTTCGAAAAACTTCATGGGTCCGGCGGTTTGGGAGGCAAACCCGGTCGAACCGGCCCTGCGGCCGGAAGCGGCCGGTTCGATGCTTCAGCCCGGCTTGATTCCCGTGCGGTCTGGTTGACAGGATTGGGAAGACAGTTCCGCAGTTCCTTGGCTCTGGGCACTAAAAAAAATTTTTTTTTCTTAATTTTTTCTAAATTATTATTTTTCCTAGTTAATAACGCTACCCTAGCCCTCCCTAAAGCTACTTAAACACCCCCACCCCCTCTATTTCCCTCACACTATTCATGGTAATGTTAAATTCTTAAAGTAAAAGTGACATTCTCCTTAATCTTCATTTTCATCCTTTTACTTAAATTTTTAACATTACCATGAAATGACTCAGGATGTTTGAGAGTGGTTCTGACCTCATTGGATTTCATATGGAGAAAGTAGAATTTTAGATCTCATTCAAATTCCAGCAGACTTATCAGTTTTTCAGGATTTCAGGATTTGGTTATTGCAATGTTTCCATCGAATTTTGTCATATATTAGGGTATGGAACTCATATTTAATCAAAAGCACCAATCCCTCTATGTACCTTGATGTTAGTGACATTGGTTGTCAAACTCCTCTATCATGACACTACTAAAAATGTACCCATCACTCAAACAAAACCTTGACTATCGAAGATGATAGATAAATCTATGTTTAAATCAATGAATTAAGTATGAATTTGTGTAAAAAATATCTAATTTTTAATATATATATATATATATATATATATATATATATATTTTAAAATATATATATTTTTTTAATAAAATAATATATAACGTATTGTATCCCAGAAGTACGCTGTTCCGGGGTCACCGTACCCGTATCCGATTCTTCGAATCCCCGTATCCCCGTATCAGGTGACTTAGGGATTCTGATGATGATTGATGATTTGATCATATGTAGCTTGTAGTATTGTAGGCTATAGTATAATACTATGATCTAACATGTTATTTTGGACTATAAAGGCCTTTTAGACCCTGTTTCTTGATGTTTGTTACATTTTTTGTTCAGCGATGTTTTGCACTAAGTGCTATTTTGGCCATCTGCACCTATATAATGAAAACTTTTGCATATTTGTGTTTAAATGGTTTGGATTAATATGGATGTACATGAATATATCTGGTTTTTCTTTAAAATATGAATATTTTATGTGTTTTTGGTAAACCGGTTTTTTTTCCGGTTCCGGTCCGGTTCCGACCGGTTTCCGATCCACAAGGTTTTCCGGTTCGATAACCGGTTCGGTTCCGATAAATAACATTGATGGGAAGTAGTCCCTAGACCACAGGACAGATCAGTTGTAGGATCAAGGTGGATCTACAAGATCAAGTATGTTGTAGACGGCAGCATAGAGAAATTCAAAGCCACATTTGTGGCTAAGGGTTATGCATAGAAAGAAGGGATCGACTATGAGGAAACCTTCGCCCCTGTAGCTCGGTACACATCAATCAGATCCGTCATCTCTCTCGCTGCGCAGATGGGATGGGATGGGAGATTCACCACACGGATGTCAAGACAACATTCTTGAATGGGGTGATAGAAGAGGAAGTGTACATAGAACATCCAAAGGGCTTTGAGAAACATGAGCAAAAAAATCATGTTTGCAGGTTTAAGAAAGCCCTGTACGGTCTAAAACAAGCCCCCAAGGCATGGTATGGGGAATTGATAGCTACTTGGAGAAGATGGGATTTGTCAAGAGTGACGCAGATCCCAACCTCTACTATTTGAGAGTAGGGAATGGGCCGCTAATCTTGGTATTATATGTAGATGACCTGTTCCTTACTGGATCATCTAAACTCATCAAAGTCTGCAAGGAAAATCTGGCTACCAAATACGACATGGAGGATCTGGGGCAGATGCACTATTTTCTTAGTTTGGAGGTCTGGCAACAGAAGGGAGAAATCTTCCTTGGGCAACGAAGATACAGTACAAAGATCCTGAAGAGGTTTCAGATGGAAGACTGTATACCCATGGCTATGCCAATGATTACAAACTGGAAGAAGATAGACACGTTAGAGAATGATGAGGTTGATCCCACCTTGTATAGGTAGCTCATCGGATCATTGATGTACCTGGTCAACACTAGACCGGACATCTGTTATTCAGTGAATACCCTCGGTCAATTCATGATGGAACCAAGGAGGGCTCACTGGGCAACAACCAAACATGTTCTCAGATATTTGAAGGGGACAATCGAGTATGGGTTGAAGTACACCAAGGGCAATGAAGTCCAGTTGAGTGGGTTTACAGACGCAGATTGGGCTAGAAGCACAGTGGATCGGAAAAGTACCAGTGGGTACTGTTTCAGTCTCGGATGAGGAATGACTTCCTGGTCTAGTAGGAAACAAAAGTCCATTGCACTGAGCTCAGCTGAGACAAAGTATATGGCAGCAAGCGCAGCTTCGTGCAAGCCCATATGGCTTCGTAAACTGGTCTTGAACTTACTCAAGAAGAGGATGGAACCGATTGGAGTTATGTGTGATAATCAGAGTTGTGTCAAGCTCTCTAAGAATCTTGTGTTTCATTAACGGTCGAAGCACATTGACATTCGGTGCCACTTTATTAGAGACTACGTCCAACGGGGAGCTGTGCAGTTGAGGTACACTCCTACAGGAGAACATGTGACAGATATTCTCACCAAGGCTTTGAGTAAGATTAAGTTTACTTAGTTCAGAGAAAATATGGGGATGGTCGAGAACCCTTTCCAGTAAAGGAACGGGTGGTCTACAGAGACAGAGGGAGCTGCAGTACGGATGAGGAAGTGGCAAAGACAGTGTAACAGGGAGCAGTATAGAGGGCAACAGCGCAGAGTTGAGAGGCAACAGCCAAGACATCAACAACACTGCAGATGCTTTAGAATCAGAGCAGTACAATTGGTACCTTGCTTGAACACTTTCTTCGCTAAGAGGAATTATTGATTTTATAGGATCGGAAAGTGTTCCAGGTCTCAAATTTGAGGAGAGGCTTAAACAACAGTATTCCAGAGAACCCATAAATCATTTGTGGAAATTCCACTCGGATTTTTCATTATTAAAATAACTAATTACTTTAATGTGATCCCTAGGTCTAAACTTAGCGAAATTAAATAATTAAAGGGTATTAATAAAGCAAAGTGTGAATCTTCTAGAAAACGAAGATCAAGTCATCTTTTAATCTGAACCATTGATTAAGGATATAATCTGGGTCGTAGATTCCTTAGCGAGAAGAGTATAAGAGAAGGCTTGAGGGTCGTTTGGAAATCAAGCCGGGCACATTCTTAGTACTTGAAGGAAAACGATTTTGAAGCAAGAGAATTCGATTTCAGCAGGTGAGTCTGTAGAGGCGGGGTTGCAAAGACAGGAGGAGGGAGAAGTCAGCAGAGACGGAGAAGAAGAAAGGCAGAAGGATGCAGGAAAGGCAGCGCTGAGCAGCAACACTAGCCCTCCACGTAGGCTTACGAAGTCCAGGAAGGGATTGCGCAGAGGGGCTACGCAGATTGACACAGAGGGTGCAGGAGGTCATCCCGTGTGTTGGAAATTCTTCCAGATTGTCCAGAAAATTCACATCAGGTGTATGCTATTTTATTTTGCTTGTTAGGACTTCCGTAAATGATCTTTTCACTACTGAAGATAAATACAAACCCTCATCTGCTGCACGGGTTTCCCACATTGGGTTTTTCCAAGGATAATTGTCCAAAAATAACTGTGTTCATGTGGTTGTTTCTGTTGTGCTATATGTCTTATTTATGTTCTTCTTCTTTTGATTAGAGTGAAGTACTGCAACTATATTTATTTCAAAATTTATTGAAGCATCTGTAAATAACTTATCAAATAAGTAGGTGAAATAAATCAATTACTGCAGTAATAATTTTCATAGTGAAAATTTCACAGTACCCTCCTCCCGTATCCTCACCCCCTCTCCCTTGGAAGGCAAGTCCCTTGCTTAAAGAGCAACAAAGCATCATTCTTCACCTCCTCCTTGGGAAACGGTTTCTGGGATCACTTCATATCTATTCATTGACATATCCTTTATAAGTGGCTTCCCAAAACATCGGGACTCCTCCCATTGGTGAAAGCCCGTAAAGAGTAGGGAGTCTTAGCCGTGGTGACAGTGGGCTAAGCCTCCACTGTTGCCCTTAATCTAGCAATTGCCCTCTTAGGAACCCCCTTTAGGTCCCCTGCTGGTTTGAGTGGTAACAAGACCCTTTGATGCGAGGGCCGCATTCTCCTCCTTCACACCCTTCGATCCGCTACTGCTGCTGCCACTGATGGAACTCTTTAGCAGAGCTCGCCTCAACTCCTCCTGCTGCAAGTCAGACCACATCCTGTCTCATTCTGGTAGCTTGTCTCTGCCCAATATACATTGGACAAAAACTCACCACTCCCCAGAGACACTATTAAGTGCCAACCGCACTAGCTCTGTTGGTTGAGGCGCTGCCCCAACAGCTGCAAGCTAGTCTCAAACCTCCTGAATCCTGGTGAGGAAGGGATTTATGCCTTTCCCCTTCTGCATCCTTATGCATCTCAAATTTTATTCCAGGAACATCTTCCGTTGCTCGGAAGTACCCTGATACAGCTGGGCAAGAGCATCCCACATCTCTTTCGCAGTATCCTTACCAGCTATGTGTGAGACTATATGGTCCCGGACTCCATCTAGGATCAATCGCTTCGAATTTTCCATTTCCTTCTTGTATTCCTTTAGCTGATCTGCATCTTGGGGAACTTCCACAACACTATCTATGTAGAGCTTCATGCCATATTTATCTAATAGGAGGGACATCTTGGCCTTCCAGATGGGATAGCTGGAAGAACCCTCCAACCTATCTTGATCTCTACGTCCGACTGTGGCCATGTCGAAAATGTTTGAAAAACCCCCTCTTTTCTTCTTCTTGCTTGCTGCTCTACTACTCGCACTCCCTTTTGGAATGTGTGGATCTTCTAGCTGCTACTGCCAATCTACCTGGAAAAATCAAACTTCTAAGACTCAAAGTTCCTTGAGAGAAATATTGTCTATGCTTTGTGTGCTTTTCTCTTCCACTCGAAGCTGGTTCTGTTGCTGCAAAAACCCTGTGCGTCCAACCACGGAATTTTCTTAGCGAAAATCTCAGCTGTTGCTGCTCCCTCTGACTGCTGGAATCACTTTCCTGGAAAAATCGACTTTTCTGCAACCCTGCAACTGAAAATCAAACTCCTGCCCCAACAATTTGACCTGCCTGTCTAGGTACTGCACAACCTCAGAGAATTTTCGGCCTGTTGCTCCCTTTGAACAACAAAATTCTCTGCTCTGCTTCTTAGCTACCTGATGATCACTTACGCTCTGATACCATGTGAAAACTACAATCTATCACAACAGCTGGAAATTGTTTTTCTAATTGTTAATTTATTTAACAATTTGTCTGTTGTTTGCTACGACAAATATCAAATAACTCACACTGTGATTTTCACAAATAAACTACAGAAAATAGTAGTGCTGGAAACTGAGAAAATTTAACACACACAGACACAAAAATGACATCGTTATTTTTGGACAAATGTTCTCGGAAAAACCCAACTTGGGAAAACTGGTGCGACAACTGAGAGTTTTTATTATTCTGCAGCAATGAGAGAATTTCTGAGTACAACTGGATGCCAAAATCTGGCAATCCTACAGAGAAAAAAATACTGGCAAAAATCTATTAAGGAATTTTACTCACCCCACAAGCAAATCCGGGCTCTGGTTGCAGCTCGAAGTGAGTCGTGCAAATAGCCTCTGTCCAGGCTTGCATCACCCTAGTGCAATCCCTTCCCACACACAGACTGAATCAACTGCTCTTGTAGCCGTCCTATCTGCCACTGACTGAGAAACTGCCTCTCCAACCTTTTGGAACCCTTTCCCGGCCTCTGGAACTTAAACTCGACTTCTCTCCAGCAAAATCGAATTTCCCTCTATTGGCTTTTGCACAACCCCTGTGTCAGCCTCACTGCGGTTCTTCTGCCTCTCTGCAAATGCACTTGCTGGATCTAGAAGACTTCCTCTAGCCGCACTGTCCTTGCCCCTCACTATCTCTGCTTCCTCACTGAAGCTCGAACTCTCCGGTAACTGACTGATGCTACTCTGGAAAATCGAATCCTCTTAGTGTCTTTGTTGTATTCTCCAAGTGCCCATCGACTTCTTCTTATAATACTCTGTTGGAGCACCAACGACCTAGATTAGAACTTAATCAAGGGTCCAGATTAATTCCCTGTCGATCCATGTGAGTTTCTAGAGAATTTTCACCTTGACTTAATTAATTCTGATTAATTAACCATAAATATTTAAAAATCAGCTAATAATCTAATTAAGCCATCTCTATGTGGAATTTCCAGAAAAGATTTTTGAGTTTTGGAGATCTCATGTATTCTAGCCTCTCCCCCAAGTTTCGTGGCTAGAACACATCCAATGCTATATAAACTAATAGGGTTTCAGTGTTGAGATCATATACCCTAGCCGCTCAAATATGAGGAATCATATCAGATCCACTCACTGGGGTTTAATGTGGAGATCACGAGAAGGGGTTAGTCAGATCGCTCACGAGTGCATAAAGTTTGGAGAAGCAGAGTTAGGAGGCCATGTTCCATATTGCTACATTCAACTTTGGAGTCCATAACATTAGCTTATTATTCAGCCAAGCATGCTAGGTAGCAGGGGACATTTATAGATCTATTCCAGGTTCGGGAACTGAAACTTGGGCATGTAATATCATATTCCATTTAACAAAAATAAGACTGAGTTTCTGATAAGTGTTATGTGTTTTTTGATATGTTTTTGCATAGTGCCATTTAAATTTACAGAAAAATTATGTGTAAATTTTCTGAAGAAATCTGAAGAGAAAATTTCAGAAAATAATTAAAAGGAATAGTACAAAATATGAATTGGTAAGTAGTAAAAGATAACATAACTTAAATTGTTCCAAAACATTTCTTCCACTATGAAGTTAGGTTTTCATGTCACATGGGTTTAAGAAATGACGTGTTAGATTTTCATATCAAGTAAAGATGACCTTTCAAGGTTTGTGAGCCATTATACCACATGTCACTCTTAGCTCTGTATGAAACTATTTGATAAAGTGTGCATTATGTTCTGAAAATGTTTGGGAATTACTTTTGTGGGGAATATTCAACTGTGTTCTTATAGAGTTGCCTGCAAATTTGTTTTATGCATATATACGGGGGAGACATTTGTAATTATTTTATTTTGAAGAATGCAAAAAACATTTAGAAGTGTTTTTATTCTATTCATAAACTTCTTATTAGAAGTGTGTCATTGAAAATTGAACAAATGTTAGAGAGCTTATTTCAGGAACGAAGCAAATGTTGAGCTTCTCTCAAACTTAATGACATTTCTGTGGAGCAGGAAGCAAAAGAAAGTGGTGCAAGGATTACTGTTGAAACCTGCCCACATTATCTTGCATTTGCCGCAGAGGAAATTAGTGATGGGGACACTCGGTTTAAATGTGCACCTCCTATAAGAGATGCGGTTAACAGAGATCATTTGTGGAAGGCTTTAAAAGTCAGTTGGTTTTCCATTCCTTTTTCCGAAGTAGATCAGTTAGTTGGCTATTTCTGTTTTCTATCAATCAATGGCTTATTTAGAAAACAAAAATTCCATCATATCAACATATCAAAATCTAATGCATGGTTAGTTTGTTTCAGGAAGGGCACATAGATATGCTTAGTTCTGATCACTCACCTTCAAGCCCAGAACTCAAAAACGTTGAAACAGGTGATTTTTTGAGTGCATGGGGGGGAATATCTTCCTTACAGGTAAAGTTGCATTGCTTTGTGCATCAGTTGATAGATTTTTGAGGGTTTCTGAACTTAAAATTGGAGGAAAACAACTCCAAGTTGCAGCCATAGTTAATTTTCAGTGATATCTCGAGATGTGAAGATTGATGCTATAAATAGTAAATGGTTAGAGAGTATTTATTCATTTAGAAAAGGCTATTATAGTTATTCAATGTATACTATTTGTTGACTGTCAGTACCATCACTTTCGTGCATACTTAAGTATCAAAGTAAACTGAATGTCGTCACCCATTTATAATAAAGAATCATGAGTTTTCATTCTGATATTGCCCCTTCACCAATTTAAATATCTGTAAAGGTTTTATGTATTTAATTCGTATCGCAATATCTGTTCTCAACGCTGAATGAACATGTTGTATTTAAATAAATAATAAATTATTAATAACAATAAATGTTTTGATGTTGGGTCAGCCTTGAGTAAAAACTTATATATATATATAGGGATTGAGGATAAATACATGAGCGAAAATTTAGTAAATCATTAAAATGTCTCTCAGAGGATGCTGTCACTGCCTACATCAAGATTTGATAGCCTCCCTCTTTACCTTCTTTAGGTACCATGACCAGCGATGCTTACTCCTCTACATTAGGGAGATTTTCAGCCACAGATCTCATTTCTTGCACAGCATGCCCTGCCTCGGGATGACCATGACGGTCACCTCATACTTGCATGTGGATCCATCAAATCAAAACCACAAGCGACAAGCAGAAGTTCAGGGTGCACCAGACAATAGAAGGGTGAGATCCTGGGTTTCTTCTCAGCTTCCTTCCACCCCCCCTGTCTGGGGGATCAACAAATATCATTGAGACTAGTTCAGCGATGTCGAACCGTATATCAATCCTTATGTCCTCAGAGCACTAGAGGGACCAGCTCTAGACAATTCCAGAGTAGGGCGCTTGTAGCCCATCTGATTACTTCCTATGTAACAACCCACACCCTAAGTTCTTACTTCCTAATATTTAACTACTAGTTAAATATAAATATACAAACATAAAAAAAAAACTAACCTTAAAGAATAATTAGAATAATTAATAAAAAATTCAAAGCACCATGATTAAATACATTCGAATGACATCTCATTAATACAACCATATCCTCTTACATTCAAATGACATCTCTTTGAAAACATTCATTTCTACATTTATGGACGTCAAATCTTGATGGAGTTGTGGCGGTGGGGTCTTATCTCGATGGAGTTGTGGCGGTGGGATCTTATCTGGATGGAGTTGTGGTGGTGAGGCAGAATGTTATTTAAACAATAAGACATGAAGGAGGAGGGGTCTTTTGTTCGGAGATGAAATGGGAGGGGATGATCACGGGAGCGTTTTATGAAATTGAGGAGGCTGTTGTGAGGAAATTGAGAAGGCTGTTGTGGTGAAATTGTTCAACTGTGGAAGGGAGACTTACTGTTCTCGGGATTCTGGGCACGGGGTCAGAGGAGGCATCCTCTGGATTTGGGATTAAAATCCTAAATTGGCTGGGAGGAACATTTTGGTTCTGAAATTTGTCTGCTCAGCTGGAGAGGAGGATCACGGTTCCAGCAATTATCGGCTTATTCAATTCATTCAGCCTTCATCAACTAAATTCGGGTTTGGATCTCATAATTCCAGGTATTCCTCGGCATCAGCTAGTTATTTTGATTATGAATGTATGCTTAAATTCAATATTTTAGCTGTTAAAATATCTGTTCATGCTAATTTCTGTTTAAAGTCTATAAATCTGTTTAAATCTATAAATCAGATCAGCAATTTGTTTAAAATGATGAACAGAGACTTTACACATGGTATCAGAGCGTCAATTTGAAACCTTAGGGACCTTATTGGCCCATTAAATTTCGTTTCTAAGTTTCGGCTTGCTTGAATGTTTTTTTTTTCTTTGCTGAAAGTGTTAACAAACCAGCAATGGCTATTGTTGTTGAAGAGTACTTCAAATAGCAAAACCCCTGTCTTTGAAATGTGCTGTTGTCAGATTTTTCCAGAAGCTAAACCATATTGTTTCAAAAGACAAACATGCACATGAAAAGAAGTTCATAGGAAATAAGTTATGAAGTATGCCGTATGATTAAGAAGGATTCACAGCATATCCTGCTGCCATGAAGAACGTTTTTTTATCAATGTTTCAGCATGTTTAGAATAAATTATATACTTGTCAAATGGCAATGACCACATTTAACAAACTTGTATCCAGCATCAGTAATTTCTCTAGTGTTAATAAATCACAAACTCATGAACTTATGAATTCTACATCCCAGAAGAATATTGAAATAGTAGAGGAGTCAGATGACATAATAAATTCCAACTGAGCTTCTATGAAGAACCTGACGAATTTACTAGAAGTCCAGACCTCTTCAAGGCATTCGATGTCTTAATAGTAGTCCACCTTGCTAAAACAATGGCGTTACTATCCCCGATCGTTGACTTGAAGCTGTTCTTCATAGCTAGCATTGCACAGTACTACCCAGTATTAAAGTCTAAGCATGCTACATCAAGAATATCAGCTAAATCTGAAGAAGGATCCTCCATCTGCATTCTTCGTTCTGTACTCATGGATGCAGTGAATGGTTGAATCAACTGCTGAAAAGATCTGGCACTATTTTCCAGTACCCACTTCAAAAACATTTAAAATCAGTTTGCATTTCAACAATAGAAAGTATCATATATCCAACTTAGAAAATAAGGAAATTCAGCTTAGAAAACTAAAACTAGTAACCAACCATCTTCTATTATTTAGTGCAGTAGCAGAATTGTTGAGTACCTGCAACAAGCTTTCAAGCCAATAATCTTTCTTTTCTCCCACACGAGGAAGAATGTGCTTCAATATAAGTTCCTTTCCCAGTGGGCCATTGGAACCCTCTACAAGACGACAGATAACGAGTGCAAGTTGCTCATCCCTCAAATCTTTTGCACAAACTGAAACAACACAACTGGGATCACCACCAAGCAAGAAAAATGCTACTGCAAGCTCAAACTGGTGCCTTTCCTTTAGGACATAGGCATTCTTCAAAGCAGCAGCTTTATTATTTTTCCTCCTCAAAAAAAAAAAAAAAAAAATTCGAGCCAAAAATCCAACTAAGGGCTTATCCCTTACAGCTACTTGCTCGTTGCTAGTTGCTGAAAATAGCACTACCATCATGAGAACGGTTCAATAAAACTTCACAATTATTCTTCAACTCTGATAATATAAAAGTAGAAAAACCGGGGGTAAAGTATAAACAAGTGGATTCTAATCTCAAAAGTATTCAATTAAAAATACAGTTCATCCAATTCTAGAATATTATCACATTACCTGAGGTGACAATGCTCTAAGTTGTCCGATCATGAGTTTCATAACATCCCCACACACTGTTTGGGACTCGTTCATCACAATGAGATGAAGGCACCTTCACCTTCTGTTCTTTACGTCAACCCCAATAACCGCCTAATAACCGCCCCACCCTTCCTCAAAGGACCCAAGTTCTGGCAAGCAACCTGTAACCAAGCACCAGGAGCACATCCCAAGTCCAAGATGGACGCCCCAGGGTTTATAATTTTAAACTGTTTCTGTATCTGCAAAAGCTTGAAAGCAGATCAAGCTACATAGCCAAGACGTTGAGCCTCCCTGCAGAAGAAGTCGGGAAGTCCTGCCCCACTCATCCTATCTCACACAAACTTCGATGTTATGGTTATTGCTCTGCTCTTGCATTTTCGATTAGATTTGTTTCACGTATGAGATGGAGTTTTCAATAGGCAAAACTAGTAAGTTTGTCCGTGGCAAAATCCAACTCATTTCCATGCAAATATTCATCCCAACTGAATATAATTGGGATGCATTAACTATTTCAAATTGCATTCATTGAATGAAAATGTGGTCTCTGTACCAAATCAGTATCGTATACAGAATTTATGATCGGGAAATAAGGTTCCGCAGGTATATTTATAGGGAGTTGGCGATTTTGAAAGGCTTACATACAGCGGTTAATACCTCTGATTAGTCGATAACCACTACACCCACACCGCCCAGCGTAGCTATCGTGCATATGGGAGCTCTTGGCATCGAGGCAAACTCATTCACAGAGGTGTTGTGGTTGGGCCAGGGGTATGTGTCGTTGTCAATTGTAGAACGCAGAAAATCATATATATCGTACATGATACTTGCAAAGTCATGGACTTGTTCGAAGCGACCAAAATAGACAATCATTTATATCGTATGTTTTAAAAAAAAAATGTATATCGTATGGTTTTATATATATCATATGGTTATAAATTTATATCGTATGGTTTTTAAAAAGGTACGGTTTTAAATATATATTTCGTTTGGGTTTTGAATACATAAACTCCGCCACGGTTCACGTTGGTTTCTTGGTTGCCGGAAATTGTCACAAACTGGAAGTTGTGGGTTCGATTCGTGGCATGAGTTAGCTGAGTTGAAGAACTATATTATTTTATTATTAAATCCAAACTTAAAGTTTAATTGCACGTATATTTCATAAGTATTACAAAGCCAAAGTTTATATGCATGCGTATTAAAACTTTTAAACATTTCAAAGGTTTGATTTATATGGTCCGAATTGGCAAATTTATTAAACATATGCCAATTTACAAGGTTTAATTCAGAGGCATACGTATATGGTTCAACGCATATATCATTTGAATATACCATATGCTATTAACCATAGTATATAGTCTGATTGCAAATCAAACCCAAAGTTCGGTGATATTTCAAATGTTTTAAAACCTTGGTCCGAGCGTGTATTTAATGGTGGACAACGCATGTATTTTAAAATCGTGTGTTAAAAGGAGGAGGTTGGGGTTTGATTTATATGTCATTTGATTTAAATAAATCTCATTTGGTTTAAATATATATCATGGGTTAAAATATATATCATTTGGTTTGAAATGTATATATATATCTTTTGGTTTAAACATATATGTGGTATAGTATAAAAATATGCTCCATAAATTTAATGCCATACATATTCTATAATAAAACCTCCACCATATGTTAAAATATAAAAAGCAGATGTAATGACTTTAAGGAATTTATAAGAAATCTGGATTTAAATAAAATATTAATATATATAAATTATAACATAATAATAAATATATCACATATCAGGTGAATTATGAATTGGGGTATGAGCACTTAACTCTGGATAAATTAATAATATTTATCCCCACATATTATATTATAACCTAAAAGTCCGCATATATTAAACAAATTCAAGTCCGAATATGGTAGGGCAAATTAAAGTTTGAAATGTATGTTTTAGCATCTAAGTTAGGGTGAGAAATCTTATAATATGGGGTATCATTAAATAAAGTTTGACATTTATGTGCTATGATAGTATGTGTAATATATTAAACTATAGTTAAATCGGAAAAATAATTTAAATTACATAACTAGATAATGCACTTCAAAGATGGATTGAGATTAAATAGTTTTGCATATGGAAGGTTTAGAAAGAAGCTTCTGTATATGATGTAAAAGTTAAATGCTGCTATCTATGGTTAAAAAGGTATAATGTATACATATATTATTTTAAAAATTATTAATTATTTTATTGTAAATTGAGTATTGCTATTTATATTATAAATAAATTATTTTGGAGTTTGATTTTTACAAAATAAATTTAAAATCGTATTTGACTCTCATTTATTTTATTATTACAAAAATCAGGAAACGTTACAATGTTAAGAACGTACCAAAGGCGGCAACGCCAGCGAAATGCATTGCCATCACCTTCGCCCTCGCCATCACCATCGCCACCTCGTAGATCGCCATCAGCACCTGTCGCTCGAGCACCCGATCTTACTACTGTGATGAGCTCATTAGAAGCCATTTTGGAAACATTAAAAGGGTCGCAGTGGTCCAGGAGCAAGGAGGAATGATGTCATCTAGAAGAAAGACATTCAGAAAAGCCTAAGGATTGTGAGTACAAGCCTCAAAGAGAAGATATTTCGCGGGAACTGCAAAAGATTAAACTCCCGGAATTCTCTGGAGGACGAGCTGGAGAACATGTCGAAGCATGGTTGGAAAGGATGATAAGATGCTTTGCGCTAGGAGAATATTCTTCCACTTATAAAAGAAAGATCGTTGTATTCCAACTCAAGGGGAATGCTCTGATTTGGTGGGGAAATCTGGCAAAACAACTACATCTCACTTCAGATACCGTTCCTTGGGAGTTGTTCGTGGACCGATTCCGTGCGAAATACTTACCACTTTTCTTTCAAGAGCAGCAAGCCGGAGCCTTCCATACTCTAATCCAAGGTGGTAAGACCGTGGAAGAATACGAAATAAAGTTTATGGAACTTGTAAAATATGTTTCTTATCTAGACACGGATGAACGCTAGGTCGAGCATTTCGTATTTGGATTAAATCCTCGAATCAGGGCCATGGTAAGAATGTGGAAGCCATCGACGGTAGCAGAGGCGATTGAATGTGCTCGTTATGCAGAGGAATATCTGGGGATTAAAAGAGATTTTAGGCCAGCTGAATCAATACCGCAAGCATTTACAAGAAAGACTCCCCGAAATTTCTTCCGAGGAAATAACTCGAGACCACCTCCTTATGGTAACAAGTTTACCCCAAGAGGAGCGGGAGCAGGAGCTCCCAGGACCATAAATGCTATAGCTTCTGAATCCTCAAACATCAGTCCGTGGAAATCTCGAGGAACTGGTAATCGGGGAAGGAATGGGAGAAGAAGTGGCACCAGGGGACAGAGCTCTTGGTCTGGAAATTCACAGTCAAACTCTCGGGGGCCAGCCCAAGTGGACTGTTGGAGGTGTGGAGGACCTCATCTTCGGCGTGATTGTCCGGAAAACTCTCGGCGAACAGGAAAAGGACCATTATAAGATACTCAAGGTAATCATAGAATCCATGCCGTCGTCAACAACAACCAAGCAGCACATCAATCCATTGTAATGGAATCTTCAGGTACAATCAACGGAATAAAACTCAAAATCTTATTTGACACTGGAGCTACTGATAGTTTTATTTCATCTTATGCATTAAATAAATGTGGGTTGGCAGCCTGCAAGCAAAACGATTTCAGACAGGTAGAAATGGCTTCGGGAGACCTTCAACCGGTAGAATTAAGTGTTGAGGATTGCAAAGTTGACCTTGGAGTCTGTTTGACCAAACTCAAAGTATATGTCACGGCCCTAGGAACTTACGACCTAGTGATAGGAATGGATTGGTTAGAGTCTCATCGAGCATGGGTAGATTGTTTCGGGAAACCAATACTTTGCTTGAATGATGTGGGAGAGACAATCCAAATTCAAGGTATTAAGAGAAAAGTATCCTTGCGTTTCATCTCAGCTATGCAAATGAAGCGGTGCTTAAGGAAGGGTTGCCAAATGTATGCAGTTCAAGAAGTAAGCAAAGAAAAAGGGCCTTCCTTAGATCAGTATCCGATTCTGTCAGAAGTTCCAAATGTTTTTCCAAAGGAATTACCAGGATTGCCTCCTAAGCGAGAGCTAGACCTCACCATTGAATTGAAACCTGGTACGAAACCTATATCTAAAACACCTTACAGAATGACCGCCGCAGAACTTCAAGAATTGCAAATACAGTTGAAGGAACTGTTAGATGTGGGACACATTCGACCTAGTGTTTCACCTTGGGGTGCTCCTGTAATCTTTGTCAAGAAGAAAGATGGTTCATTACGACTGTGTGTGGACTATCGAGATTTAAACTAGGCCACGGTAAAGAATAGGTATCCAATGCCTCGCATTGATGACTTTTTTGATCAAATGAAAGGAGCTACTGTGTTTTCAAAGATCGATCTGCGATCGGGTTATCATCAACTAAGGATTAGCGAGAGCGATGTTTCTAACTCTGCATTCCGAACTCGTTTCAGGCATTATGAATTCATTGTGGTGCCATTTGGGTTGACCAATGCACCTGCGGTCTTCATGAACCTTATGAACAACGTTCTCCGCAAATACTTCGACCAATTTGTACAAGTTTTCCTGGACGATATTCTTATTTACTCTAAGAATGAGAAAGAGCATGAAGAGCTTCTTCGGATAGTATTATCTTGTCTCAGAGAACACAAGTTATATTGGAAATTATCCAAATGCGCTTTCTTTCAAAAGGAAATTCATTACTTAGGTCATATCATATCAGGCGAAGGAATATCTGTAGATCCTGAAAAGGTAAACACAATCAGGGAGTGGCCGATACTAAAGAATGCGCATGAAGTGCGTAGTTTTGTGGGTTTAGCAGTTTACTACCGAAGGCTTGTGGAGGGATTCTCCAAAATTGCGAAGCCGATCACAAACCTCCAGCGCAAAGGTGTTAAGTATGAATGGACTGAGGAATGTGATAAAGCTTTTTCTGAACTTAAAATATTGTTGACTAGTGCACCAATTTTGCGAGTACCTGATATGGATAAAGATTTTACTGTGTGTACCGACGCATCTAAACAAGGGTTAGGCGCAGTATTAATGCAGGAAGGAGGCGTAATAGCATACGCTTCAAGAAAATTAAAACCCCATGAAGAACTTTATGCTATGCATGATTTAGAGTTAGCTGTGGTGGTTTTAGCATTAAAGATTTGGAGGCAATACCTGGTGGGGAGAAACTTTGTGCTTAAAAGTGACCACCAAAGTTTGCAGTACTTGTTCACCCAGAGAGACTTGAATGCAAGACAAAGACGATGGAGTGAAATCTTAAGTGAATATGATTTTGTAATTGCATATATAAAAGGGAAGGAGAATGTTGTAGAAGATGCTTTAAGTAGAAAACCTCGAATATTCTCCCTCATACCTATCAGGGTGAACTTAAGAGATCAGGTACTTGAACATCTTGTAAGGGATAGTTGGTACTTAAAGGTAAGGTTGGGGCTTGAAAGTAACCAGTCAAAGGGACCTGAGTTCGAAGGATATGATCTAGAAGAAGACAGAATTCTACGATTTTATGGAAAGATGTACATACTAGATAGTGGAGATCTCTGAAACACCATCTTGAGGGAAGCACACAGAGCAGTGTATTGTGCACATCCTGGTGTAAAGAAAATGTATGCTGACACTAAGAGACTCTTCTTTTAGTCAGGCATGAAAAACAACATTGTCCAATTTGTCGCTAGGTGTCTTGAATGTCAGTAGGTAAAAGTTGATTATTGTCACCCAGCAGGTCTCTTACAGACTCATGACATCCCTATGACCAACTGGGACAAATATAGTCCTGGATCTGCGACTTGGGAGGATGCTGAGACTTTATGCCAGAATTACCCCAGCTTATGCTAAATTTTGAGAACTGGAAATTTTTTTTTGTATATGACTACTCTAATTTTAATACTTGAAACTTTATTTTGAATTATCACGTAAGAATGAATTTTACTTGCTGAACGGATGTTACTTAACTCTAGTGATACCGAACATATGTTATTGTTTGACTTTACTAGTGCAGGGATACCAACATGCCTTATGTCATTTAAATTATCATTGCAGGAATATGAAATCTAGATCATAGATCACATTATGAATGACATCATGTATCAATTCATTTTATTTACATGTCCATATGATTGAAGGAAAAGAAATAGAAGAGTAACTACATTTTAAATATCAAAATGAAACATATTGTTATACAGGTTGAATATGGTTAAAACAAATGCATCATAGATAGAACATGTTTGAACTAAACTAGGGCAGTATCTAAACGAAAATTGTATTGGACATATTGATACATATGTGGACAAGTGTTTTAACCGAGTACGGATATAAGTTCTAGGACCAATATCATAGATAGTAGTATATTTGGAATGTGTAGAGATTGTTATATGAATAACAATTTGTTATGAACAATATAGATGCATATGCTGTAATGTGTGTACGAATGTTTACATTGATAACAATATATTTGGAATGTGTAAAGATTGTTATATGGGTAACAATTTGTTATGAACAATATAGATGCATATGCGGTAATGTGTGTACGAATGTTTACATTGATAACAGTATATTTGGAATGTGTAGAGATTGTTATATGGGTAACAATTTGTTATGAACAATATAGATGCATATGCTGTAATGTGTGTATGAGTGTTTACATTGCAGATTGTGTACAAATAATCACCTTACAAAATACAGATTTCAAAACCAAAATACGTGATGACAGAATCCCCAGAACAGTTAAGACTCCTCAAGATTCCACGATAGGGTATTGACCCTGGTCCTGTTGGGAGGGGTGGAGGTGTTGCCCACCAGTTATCCCCCGATACTTGGAGTCATGGGAGGACTGTGCTAATCATGCTCCCCTAGACGTGTGATGATGACTGCCGGATGCCTACAAGCATATCAGGTCGACGTAATCAACGCTGATATCCTTAAGGTCTATGAATGGATCAGTAAAACTGATGCCATGGCATATTCCTGTAGAGGACGGATAGGATGGGAGTGGAAGGAATTAGGAAGGATAGGATGATTTTAGAATAGTTTGGAGATGCGATTGAGATGGGAAGTAACAATTAAATTGCAGATACATACTTATTCAAACAGAAAGTCAATCTTAAAATATCAGCCTTCTACAATCACCCTAATCTCTAAAACACAATTATTGATATGAATATATGAAACCCTAACTTCGGGACGAAGTTTTCCGAAGGAGAAAGTATGTAACAACCCACACCCTAAGTTCCTACTTCCTAATATTTAACTACTAGTTAAATATAAATATACACACACAAAAAAAAACTAACCTTAAAGAATAATTAGAATAATTAATTAAAAATTCAAAGCACCATGATTAAATACATTCGAATGACATCTCATTAATACAACCATATCCTCTTACATTCGAATGACATCTCTTTGAAAACATTCATTTCTACATTTATGGACGTCAAATCTTGATGGAGTTGTGGCGGTGGGATCTTATCTGGATGGAGTTGTGGCGGTGAGGCAGAATGTTATTTAAACAATAAGACATGAAGGAGGAGGGGTCTTTTGTTCGGAGATGAAATGGGAGGGGATGATCACGGGAGTCTTTTATGAAATTGAGGAGGCTGTTGTGAGGAAATTGAGAAGGCTGTTGTGGTGAAATTGTTCAACTGTGGAAGGGAGACTTACTGTTCTCGGGATTCTGGGCACGGGGGCAGAGGAGGCGTCCTCTGGATTTGAGATTAAAATCCTAAATTGGCTGGGAGGAACATTTTGGTTCTGAAATTTGTCCGCTCATCTGGAGAGGAGGATCATGGTTCCAGCAATTATCAGCTTATTCAGTTCATTCAGCCTTCATCAACTAAATTCGGGTTTGGATCTCATAATTCCAGGTATTCCTCGGCATCAGCTAGTTATTTTGATTATGAATGTATGCTTAAATTCAATATTATAGCTGTTAAAATATCTGTTCATGTTAATTTTTGTTTAAAGTCTATAAATCTGTTTAAATCTATAAATCAGATCAACAATTTGTTTAAATGATGAGCATAGACCTTACATCCTAGTTCCATAGGAGTGGCCAAAGATCTACTCAAAGTTTCTTTCTTTCAACCTCGGATGCTAGGAGTATCCCTCGCTCCCACATTTCTCCAAGGATCACACAACAAGACCTACCATTGGTTCTAGGGGACTTTAACAGTGAGCCAATGCCTAATTTTCCTCCCTCACCATTAGTCATTAGACTCAAGATCCCTTTACATCTTTAGCTCCATCACCAAATCTTCTCTTCTCACTCATTCCTCCTGGGAAAGCTATGCTCCAGTCTTTTATAGGTGTGTCACAACAGCGCTACCACTTGCTTCTTTCTTTCTTTTTGTTATTTTTAGCATTTCCTAGGCGTTGCACTTGCACTCCAACATTGTACTTATATCGATTGTACTTTTCTTCAGTCCCATTGACCTACTGTTGTGGTTATTTTGTAATATTCCCTTTTTTGGTGTCACCTACTACAGGGTTAGGTTGGACTTCTAGAGTTAGGAGCAGACAAGTCACAGGTACAGATTGGTACTATCAGTGGGCTCAGGAGTTTTTTGGAGGAGTTTTGAGGAGTTTCCATGGTGTCCGAAGGCATTCACTTGATATATTCTATCATCCGAGCAGTTTTGGCTTTCGTTCTGGTGCATTCCGATAACTTTCAAAAATTTGAGTTATTTCTGGGCTTAACTCAGCTGATTACGCTCAAGGTGGCATTCCGGGAGGAATACATGATGGAACACCTTAGTGTAACAGCTCGTTGGAACCGGGACAAGGACACCTACATGGTGGGATGGTTAGACACGGGTTTCAGTGACCGGAGGAGGCGTGGTAGCTGATTTACCCTTTTCTGCATTAAAAAGAAATATTTTAATAAGAGGGAAAAGTGCTCCATGAATAAAATAATAATAAAATAATGCTCCAGAAGGCTCCAAGAGATCTATAAAAGAAAGGGAGGAGGCCATTGAGGGATATCTTTGGATCATGTTATTTTATTGTATGAGAGGTGTGAGACGTGGTTCTCTACTTCAGCCGTAGCCCCAGGACGGAAACCCTTGGGTGATTTGTGAGTGTTGGGCAAAAACCCAACTCTCTTGAGGAGACTTCATTCAGAAGTTTCGTAGAGCTTTAGGGATTGGTGTGAGGATCATTCAGATCTTCAACTTGTGCTTCAGTGGGTTCAGTGATAGCTTTTTCCGTAGCCGATTTGCAGCAGTCTTCTTGTCGAGCCATCTACATCATTGCCAGTGTCATTCATCAGTTGGGCCAGAGATCTTTCTGGGTTTTGCTCCGCTTGCTTGGCAAGCTCAGGTTCCGTTGTTCCTTTATGTTGATGTACTTTTTACCATGGATTAATAAAATGGCTCAGTGATTTTATCGACATCCATTGTGTTATATTGGTGGTTGTGTGTTTATTTCCATTTATTTTGCTGCTCAAGTCTATTTCTGCATTTTTAGTTAAAATATCCCATTTGGGATTTTACAGTGGTATCAGAGCAATGTTCTGGCTCAGCCGTGGGTTATCTTGAGAATCCAAGTTCGGGGAATTATCATCGCCAGAAGAGCTAAAACCCAGTTTTTGCCACAGAATAACGATTCATTGAAAAAAAAAAAGAAGAAGAAGAAAAGAAAAGATATGGGATTGATTTTCTCTCTTGCGTGTGAGGGGCAAGGCCGATCCCGTTAAAAGGGATTAAAATAAAGGGGGTCGATTTTATTTGGTAAACGGTGCACATTTTGTCACACCAGAGACTGCTAATTGACGCTACGGAGGACGTGAGCACCCATCCAGAATTGCCAGCGTTCGTATTCCCTGTGCCATCTAACCAATGCCCAGTTGTGTTCACAATCTCGGGAGGAACTACGTAGCTTGAATTGGAGGACCGAAACCCCATCTCCGGGAAGAGCTCGTGCCAGAGATCGGTACAAAAGTATGGAGTGAATAGTGCACGTGACGTGCACGATGATACACATCGCAGTCAAACAGAGGCACGCCGAAGACAGATTTTGTGGAGCCGAGCCTGTGGGAACACGCAACACTGAAAAATCTCTATCCGACGGTGGAATCCTCCAGACGCATTGACTATGCGTAGAATTGAGGGATCCATATGCATAACTGGTTGATCCGACTTAATATTCCCACGTCAGCCTCACGAAGTGGAATTCCGACGAAATGAGATCATAGCATGGTGGCAATGTTTGTCATGGCCACACATGAAGATAGGTCCCAGCTGGAGTAACACGTCAAAGCAGTCGACTCTTAAACTTGGAGCCGCGCAATGTGATTAGAAGCTGAACAGCGGATTGACAACGCTAGATTAATTGGCTGCAGGTCTTCTAGAAACAGTGCGAGTTGATGAGTCACGGAACTCTGCAACATATCACTGTTAGGGAGGCGTATTACTTGGTGGATGGATTTCGTTACCACAGATTGCACGTGAAATATCATATGAACCATGGTAAATCCGTGATTTTTGTGCATGATGGGGACTCACCATTGTGCGTAGGAGGTAATGGTGGTGCCACAAATTTTCAGTGTTGCTAAGAGGACAACACGTTATTATTTCTTCCATTTGCTGTTGGACGTGCTTTATTTGGCATCGGTATATGATTGATCCCTGCTAGACGATGCCTAAACTGCTGGTGTAATTATTTTAGGGTACCCATTCAGAAAACTGGGGGAAGAAATCAGTCCGTCAGTCTACGGTTCCCTCATATTGGACTTGTTTGCTGTGCCAATATCCTACAATATTTAGAAGGCTGCTACCAATGGGTTTTGCGCTTTAAGATGGACAAGTTCTGCCTCAAGGAAAACAAATTTATATTAGGTGAAGCAGAGATTGAACTGCAGAGTCATTGAGTGTGGATTTAGTTTTCTTGCTGAAGTGTGTGGGCGTTGGAAGAGAATATCAGTCTCTATGTTGCATGCTGAAGATTGCCTGAGGGCTGAGAATCATATTGAAGACTCAACACTGTATTCTAACCCAGTTATTTTGAAGTCTGTTGGGTATGTGTGGAACACTGTAAATGATTGTGGGAATAAAAATAACGTTAGTCACCTACAGCAAGTTTGTCACCTAACAGTTTGACAATTCTTCTTAAAGAAATTACACCCAATACACTCAGAAAATAATGTTCTCATGCAAACACTCTGTGATGGAGGAACTCCTAAATAAGTTGAGAAGATTGAACACAGAAATTAATCATGGCACACACCCAGAAACTAAGCAGGACAACAAATCTCTTTCAAGAGGGATTTGTGCCATCCTTCAAAAGGGACAGCCAAAAGGTTTACAAGAAGAATTGGGGATTGGTCACAAAATTTTTGCACTTGGGACAGATCTGAAACATATGAAGATGTCAGGGAGAGTTTTGTCCAAACTAGAAGAGTTTAATGAACTCCTGTCCACAATAAACCAAGTAGAGGGGAAGAAACTTATTTGGGCTCTAAAACCTGCTATGCTTTCTCTTACACAACCCAAATTCTTGGAGGAACCTTGTGAAGGGGTCACACTTCCAGTTGCAGCTTGCCTCAGTAACATCATGAAGTTGACCGCACCTATAGCTCCATACAATGATGATGTTATGAGGAGGATTACGAGATTGATTGCAGAGACTTTTCAGGATTTGGACAACACTACAGGCTCTACCTTTGGGAAGAAGCTTGAGATTTTATGGAGTATGGCCACATTCGAGACGTATGTCATCATGTTTGACCTTGAGTGTGATGACTCGATTTTGCAAATGTTCCAATGCTTCTTCAGCATTAGGAGACATCATTCTGACACCGTCATAGCACATATGCAGTCCATCTTGTCATCATGTATGAGAGACTGTGAGACCATTGGCCGAGAGTTGCAGACCAGGTTGTTGAGCATTTGGAGGAGAGAGATGTTGGTCTCACCTGCTGCTTATGAGCTAGCCCAAGGGCTGGTTGAGCAGAATATTGGGCTATTCAGGAGACAGTTGACTAGGGAGGAGCTGCTCCAGTTTGGTGGATTTGGCAGCAGAAATGCACTGAGGAGGAAGGGACTTTGCTTCACCTGCAAAGAACCTTGGGGGCTTGATCACTCATGCTTGAGTGATGCAGATGATGTGGTAGAGGCAGAACAGGAGGACATTCCTTCTGTATGCCAGAATGAGGACTCGTCTTCAGATGAGTTCATGGGATCAGTTGAGGATGCTTCTGGGGAGCGAGAGCAGGGTGAGCAGTCAGGGGACTCTATGGGAGATACTCTGGGTGATGAGTCACTTGTGACGATTCAGCCAGAGCAGCATATGATGGAGCTTGGGTCAGCAGAGGAGGATACTTTGCACATCATGCATGATAGTCCCTTGGGGGAGAGCCAGATGGAGGCTCACATTGAGTCTATGATGGATATACGGCTAACCTCGGGGCCAGCCACTGCGGAGGAGCAGTCAGATGCAAAGACACCGAGTATGGTGACAGCAGTTGCAGATTCATATCCTCTGGAGATGTTGGAGGTTGATGGGATAGTCCTCCGGGGGGATAGCAGACATCAGGAGCATTACATTCCCAATCAGGAGAGGGATGAGCTGTTGGAGATGGGGGAGCATCCATCGTTGGACCGACACCCTGATGAGGTACGGACAGATGCACATGCATTCAGCAGAGTTGCAGTACTTTAAGGGAGTAGCACACTCCAGGAGTACATCAATGGGGATTGCAGCATATCTTGCCCATTTTGGCCCATTATAGAGAGAGGGGCTTTCTTCTACATGCAACTTTCGTTGGCAGACTGGATAGAGCAGCGTGAGTTGATTATGAGCTAGCGACAGTTCTTTGGGCATATTGCGTATGCAGTTGACACTACATTGGATTCTTCTTCCAAGATAGATTGGCGGGAGATCATGAGCTGGTACCCTCTTGATGGTATGATTTTCTTCGTAGGGAGCACAACAGATCAGGAGCCCTTAGACAAAGCAGATGTTACAGATTCCAGCTAGCAGTGGGGCACAGGTCGTCATTTCTTCAGCACTCCATCTCGATTTCAGGGGAGCAGGATCAGCATGGGATTGAGTCAAGACTTGGATTGGAGAGAGGTGATGAGTTGGTACACAGTTGGTGGGGCAACTTACACCATCATAGGTACAACGCAGCAGGAGACGTGGTCTTCACCTCTTAGAGCATCAGTTATAGCTAGACGCAATGCACAATCCGAGCCGTGGGACTTGGGCGATGATTGGCCATCGTGGCATGGGGATCCGAGAGGATTGTTTGTTGACTGGTATAGTGAGAGATCAGTTTGGGATCCCGACATTTAGGGGTCTATTCCGAGTGGTTTGACACAGGAGCATAGCAGCACCCAGAGGTTTGTATGGGATTCGGGCATTGGGTCTCAGCTGCGGCGAGCCAACAAAGTGGCCTACATATTTCGATTGCTTGAGGGCAAGCAATCTTGGGGCGGAAGGTCTGTAATATTCCCTTTTTTGGTGTCACCCACTACAGGGTTAGGTTGGACTTCCAGAGTTAGGAGCAGACAGGTCACAAGTACAGATTGGTGCTATCAGTGGGCTTAGGAGTTTTTTGGAGGAGTTTTGAGGAGTTTCCATGGTGTCCGAAGGCATTCGCTTGATATATTCCATCATTCGAGCAGTTTGGCTCTCATTTTGGTGCATTCCGATAACTTTCAGAAATTTGAGTTATTTCTGGGCTTAACTCAGTTGATTACGCTCAAGGTGGCATTCCGGGAGGAATACATGATGGAACACCATCGTGTAATAGCTCATTGGAACCGGGACAAGGAGACCTACATGGTGGGATGGTTAGACACGGGTTCTAGTGACCGGAGGAGGCGTGGTAGCTGATTTACCCTTTTCTGCATTAAAAAGGAATATTTTAATAAGAGGGAAAAGTGCTCCATGAATAAAATAATAATAAAATAATGCTCTAGAAGGCTCCAAGAGATCTATAAAAGAAAGGGAGGAGGCCATTGAGAGATATCTTTGGGATCATGTTATTTTATTGTATGAGAGATGTGAGACCGTGGTTCTCTACTTCCGCCGCAGCCACAAGACGGAAACCCTCGGGTGATTTGTGAGTGTTGGACGAAAACCCAACTCTCTTGAGGAGACTTCATTCCGTAAGTTTTGCAATAGCCTGTGATCGGGTGTGTGAGGATCATTCCGAACTTCAACCCCGTGTTTCGAAGGTTGAGTGACAGCCTTTTGCCTTAGCCGATTTGCAACAGTTTCTCTTGCCGAGCCATCTACATCATTGCCGTTATTCATCAGCTTGGGCCGTAGATCTTTCGGGTTTTTATTCCGCTTTTGCTTGGAAAGCTCTTAACCATAGAGATTTACGTGTACTTTACCATGGATTAATAAAATGGCTCAGTGATTTATTGACATCCATTGTGTTATATTGGTGGTTGTGTGTTTATTTCCATTTATTTTGCTGCTCAAGTCTATTTCTGCATTTTTAGTTAAAATATCCCATTTGGGATATTACATATTTGTTGGACACTAATAAAATTATTTTATCTCAAGCTCACATATTGTTTAAAGGTGGATTATTAAGCATCTTGTGCTTGACTGGTATGGTCTATAGAGAGATTTTTTGCATAGGGGTTTCTGATTGTGCACAGACATATAAATCCATGTTAACCCTAGATCTATCATGTGCCAGCAAAGATCAAATCCCCTTGAGATGGAAACTTTCTGACAATGCAAAAACATAAGGAAAGGTTTACACCTCAAAGGATTCGATCGCTCCTAACACTTGATAGATTAAGAGTTAAGATGGATCTATGATGGTCTAATTAATCCATGCAAAGTCTAACACTAGGACTATACGGTCTAAGGTAAATGAAGCTGAAAAATGTAGATTTTGTCACAATCTAACCCTAATTTACCCTAGAAAACAGTAAAAAATAAATTTAGGGTTTTAATTTTACAGGATTGATACAAGAGTGGATTAATGCCTTTCTCAATCAAGGGCTAATGGAGTCTAAGTGTAATGACCCAACTCGAATTATATGGAACATAGAAATATTAGCATGCATATGATAGCTACATATGCATGTATCACGTGTACGACACTAGTACATGCACTAATCAATTATGAAAGAAACTCGGTGTAGAGTAATGAGTGAATTATTGAAGTATTGAGTAAATCCCTGACTCACCATAATATAATAAATGTATTAGTTATACCTACCGTTATCATAATATAAAGTAATACTTTGTTCAAAGAAAATTAGAAGCATTGACTTATGCAAATAAATGATAATATTTTAATAAATCCAAGATATTTAGTAAATGATAATATTTTAAATCTAAGATATTTATTAAATAATTATAGTTTAATAAAACCAAGATATTTATTAAATAATAATATTTTAATAAATCCAAGATATTTATTAAATAATAATATTTTAATAAAACTAAGATATTTTGGAAATCAAAGATATTTATTAAAAGATGATATTTTAATAAATATCTGGAATGGAGTTTGTGTATAAAAGGAGAAGAGGGGTAAACTTGATGGGCATGGGCAGTGAATGGGTAAAATGACTCGGATGCTGTCAGAGGAGTTCTAACTGCGTGAGACATGAGCGGTGAGTTCTAATGGAGTCATGGAGTGATCTCGATTGTTATTGGAGTTTTGGGCACGGGAGCCAGAAGACTTGTCTTCTGGATCTGGGGACAGGAGAGGTTGACCTCAGATAGGCTGGGAGGAAAACGGCGGTTTGGTGACAGAAGCTGGAGCCATGGCGGATCAAGAACATCTTCAAACACGGTTCCAGGTAAGTATTAATTAGTTAATTGATATATATTCTGCTTCAAAATCCCACTCTGAATTGGGTAGTATGAATTGTGTGAATGGTTGTTAATTTTGAAAATTAAGGGCTTTACACTTATGAATTTTGTTAATGATGGTTAAATTCTGAAAATTATGGTCCTTACACTAAGGCTAAATTCTATGGAAGAGGACTAATGGAAGTGATTCAAGGGAGATAGAGAAAGCTTGTTGATTTTGGGTAGCATCGAATGTGCTCTAAGTCTCAAATTTTGTAGAGAGGCTTAAACACGTATTCCATATAACCTATAAATCGTTTGGTAAAATTCCACTCGGATTGTATTCTATAGAAATAATTAATTATTTTTAAAGGGACTCTAAGTCTACACTTAGGAAAATAAAATAATTAAAGTGTATTAATAGAATATGAGTGAGAATGATCTAGAATACAAGGATCAAGTCAAAAGTTAATCTTAGTCGTTGATTATAGATCTAATCTGGGCTGTTGAAGTCTCAACGAGAAGATTATAAGGACTTGAAGGGTCATTTGCAAATTACATTTTGGAGACACAGAGAATCTAGAGATCTATTTTTTCTGACGGAGCAGTGTTCGGAAGAAAATTAGATCTAAGTGATTCTTGATTGCAGTGAGGGGGAGTAGATCCAGTTGGAAGATTTCTTGAGTCGGAGAGTACACAACAACAAAGACAGAGAGAGCGACAACAACAACGTAGAGCAAGTGACGCAGTGCTTACGTAGTCATTGCGCAAAGCTAGAGGGAAAGTTGTTTTCCTACTGAGGAGACAGCGCAGAGCCAGAGTCAGATCCCAGAGAGATTTTCCGGAGGGCCAGTTGGCTTTAGCTTCCAGCCAATAGTGAGACCAGCGCAGAGGCAGAAGGGCAACCGTACTTGCAGTGTCGAGCCTACGTGGGTGACACAGTCACTGCGCAGAGGCAACGCAAGGCAGTCCAACCTTGGTGCAGATTAGTGCCAGTTTCCTGTGGAGGAGTGAGGTTTGTCTCACAAGATCTCTTCTGTTTGTTTCTCTGTATGATTTGATAGTCTCATCAATCATAGATTTGTACTTAGAGTTTATTGCATAATAACATAAACCCTCAGATCTGCTGCACTGGTTTTACCGCATTGGGTTTTTCCGAGACATTAGTCCAAAAATAATTGTGTAGAATGGTTGTGTGATCTATGTGTGTTCAAATTTGTTTCTGCACTTGTATTTCTTCCGCAGTTTAATTGTGTAGGGTGTAGCGAATGGATTTCGATATTTACTTGTAGAACACAGTAAATAATTTTTCAAGTAAATAACGAATAAAAGACTTTTCATCAGTTGCTGCAGTAGGATTCCTGAGTTTGACGGAATTTTCACAAAGCTAACGTTAGGTTTCTCAACTCCTCAAACCCTAATATCTTTCAATCAAATTGCAAAAAATATGGGATGAAGTTGTGCCTAGGTTTCTCAATAGAGACTTGATGATAATCTTGTCAAGGACATGTTAGAGCCTTAAAAGATTTAGTAATACTTCGATGAAAATTTCATTAAAACCCTAATTCTACGACAAACACAAGGTGGAAGAAGATACAATAAATTTGCACAAAATCTCCATAGAATCACTAGTTATCATCCAAGAGAAGGAACCATCCAATCACAATATCCTCCCCAAGACAATTTACTCATTAAATGCTCCATGGTGATTGAGAGAAAAGAGACAAGCTAGTGTGCACTCTCTCAAGTGTGAGTGTGAGTTGTCCCCAAGAATAATCTTCAAATTGGACTCCCTCTCTACCAGGTTAGAGAGAACCTCCTTATACCCAGAAAAATGTTGAGAGACCCCACTATCAACCAACCAACTATCCCAAGTATCCTGAGGAGATGAACTAGAAAGTGCAGAAATAAGGATATATTGAGATTGATTAGTAGCAACATTACTTTCATACCTGGTATTTCTTGATTTCTTTTGAGGACAATGGTTTTCATCACGATCATTCAAAGCATCTCTTCTTCTTTCCTCTCTTTCATTACGATCATTCCTTTGATCATCTCCTCGTCTTCTATTAAACCTATTATGGTTGCCTCTAGTGTTGTATCGTGGAGCATTGTTCTTCTCAGGGCAGTCTCGAGCATAGTGGCCTTTCTTGTGACAATTGTAGCATTCAATGTGTGACGATTCCTTGTCTCTTCCATTCCTTCTATTTGAATTTTGAGGAGGAGGCTTCCTTGAACTTGATGAACCTCCTTTTCCTTTCTTTTTCTTGTTATGAGTGATAAAAGCAGTGGGATCTCCTTCTTCATGCTTTTGTATCCTGCCTCTTGAGATCCTTGATTCTTCTTGAGTAAGTTTTATTGTTTTCCAACGAGCTCATTAAATGATGGGAAACTACTGTTATTGCTTATGGTGGTAATGAAGGTTTGCCAAATAGGAGGGAGACCTCTAAGAGTTACCAACACCAACTCTCTATCTGTAATATTCCCAATTAGCAATAGCTAATTGGAAATATTAATTTTGACTATTTTACTTTAATAAAGTTAAGTTAGAAATAAAGTGGGTGAAGAGGGACACTTAACTCACACTTAGGATAAAAAGTATTTCCTAAAGTCACTTGAGAGACATGACTAATTGGCAACATGGGGCCTAGTGGTCAAGTGGCAGCATGGCAAAAGGGATAGTGTAGGCAGCGTGGGACCAAGCCAGCACAGAGAGAGATGGAGAGCGTGGCTCAAGGAGACAACGCAGTTGATGGTGGGGCCTAGGTGAGAGCAAGGCTCTCCAAGCATAAAAAGGGAGAGTGGCTCCTCATTTTGGATCATTCTGATTATGCATCTATGTTATTTGTCTTTTGACATTGAGCATGCTTGATGTTTAGCAAAGTCTACACGTACTATTCAGTACACTGGGTGTCTCCGAGCGGAGATCCCAACCTCAGCCCTGGGGGACTTCGAGTGCCTGCTCGGGTGAGGAGTTCCATCTTTGTTTTGCCGAAGAGAGTTGCAGCAATCACAGTCGGGATCATTCACTCAGAGAGACAGCGTAGTCAGTGAGAGGGAGGACGCAGTCTTGGGAGGAGGTGATTCCGGATTGAGGGTTTATCAGGGAATTCAGCCCGGGAGAGTTGGAAAGGGATCAGCCCTTCCCTATTCCAGCATTTTGGTGGAGTCAGAGGCTATTATTTGCAGCAGATCATTCAGGACCAGCGTTCCTCATTGGGGAATAGCGTAGTGCCTCAAGGGGGTCATTTTCGGAGGTCAACCATTTCCGAAAAGCTTTCTGGGCTTTTCTGGGTATTGGGTGGAGAGGCCATTCCCTGAGTTTCACAATTTTCCGAGGTGGGGAGCAACCCCAATTTGTCAGTTCATTCCAGCAATAACAACAGCATAGTAGCAGTACTAGCAGCACTAGAGATTACGCAGTCTTTGAAAGAGCAGCCATTCCAGGTCATCTTCTAAGAGAATTTCTACGCTTGCCTAGTGCAAGCCAAGGTGCCATCATTCTGATCACTTTTTGTACTCATTCCATCTTTCAGTATTAATAAAATGGCTCAACGTTCTCCATATTATCTGTTTTTCTTATGATCTCTCTCTAGTTGTTGTATGTCTTTGTTTATGTGCTTTATATTGATGTTTATTTCCATTCGGGATATTACAGTGGTATTAGAGCTCATAGACTTGGCTCAACTTGTGGAGCAGATTATCTATGACACCAACAGGAAAACCGTACATCTGCTACCGAGGGAGGAAGTATAAAGACCAAGAGCGGAGGTTAGAAATCACTTACGGGGAAGGCGACTACGTTCCGGTAGTGGACACAGAAGAGGAGGAACCAATGGCCAAGGAGAGAGATGCTGGGAAGGAGTTCAGTGAACTTCTCCTCAAATCAGTACAGGATTTGTCGAGGCGGATAGAAGAGATGGGTCAAAGGTTCACGGTAGAATCCAGACAGCGTGAAACCCCAAGGGGTTTCCATATCGGAGAGGGATCGAGCACATCCCATCATTTGCAGGAGCATCTCACAGCTCAGCAAATGGCATCACATACACCCCCACGTTCCACGATGCCCACATTTCTTTCTGTTGACACTGGGGCAGGAGCACAACAGGAGCAGGAACTGGCTCACATGGGAGATTACTTTGCTAAGTATTAGTCCTACGGCCAGGAGTTCAGAGATGCCCTCACATTCCATGACTTCGTTCAGCTCAAGCGGAACAACAGACCCCACAACCATCACAGGGGGAACAGGCATTCACATGACGGGGATGTACAACGCACTGCAGGTAGATTCCATCTACCGACATTTGACGGGTCACCCAAGTGTTCGGCAAAGGCTTGGGTGGAGAAGTTGGATATCTATTTCCAGCTTAATCAGATGGTAGAGCTAGAGGCCATCAAGGTGGCAGCGCTGCACCTAGAGGGCGAGGTCCAGGATTGGTGGTTTCACGGGATGGCTACGCTAGGGCACTCAGGAGTGACAACATATGCCGAGTTTACACGGAGGATGGTAGAGCGTTTTGATCGGAGGGATCCAGAGGAGCATTTTGTTGAGCTGACAAAGCTTAAGCAGACCGGGAGCCCGGACACATACGTCTCAGAGTTCTGAGATTCCTCGTGATGGTGCCTGATTTATCTGCAGCCCGGATGATCCATATGTTCATCGACGGGTTGGCAGAGCCTCTACGGGGGCTAGTCAGATCGACTAGGCCAACTACACTCCATGACGCAGTTGGGAGGACTCGAGATTTGCAGGATGCACTACCGCGGACTAGAGCTCCTTTTCCTCAGAGACCGGCATTCCAACGGAAGGGGAAGGACATGAGGGTTCCACCTCCAAGGGAGAATCAGGGCAGAGGGCCAGTGGATGATGATACCATGAGAGATCTAAGGCGGAAAAGGCTATGCTTCACATGCCAGGAGCCATGATCACCCGGACACTGTTGTGCCGCAGGGAAGGCACATTATATTGAGGTCTTCTTTGACAGTAGTAGGGAGGAGGAGTGTGAGGAGATAGAGACAGGAGGCAGCAGTACAACACAGAGAGGGGATCATCTAGCACCTCCACCACCAGGAACGGGAGGTGCAGCATTTGCACCTACCGGGGGAGCTCTTGCATCTTTGTGGGGAGTTCCCAAATATTTGACACTGCGCGTCCGAGGCACAGTGAGGGGAGAACATGTTTAAGTATTAGTGGACAGTGGGGCCACCCACAATTTTATTGATGCCCAGTTGGTAGAGCAGAGGGGCATACTGACGGAGAGCTTTGATGGCTTTTCGGTACTGGTTCCAGGTGACAGGACCATGTAGTGTGCTAGGGATGTGCCAGCCTTGGCAGTGACTATGGGGACTTATACCCTGACGAATCACTTCTTCGTGGTGGACATTTCGGACACCAACGTGATATTGGGGGTGCAGTGGTTGATCACGCTGGGGAAGGTCACCACTGATTGGGAGACTTTGGAGATGGAGTGGACTGTAATATCCCCAAATGGGATATTTTACTAAATTTGCATGAATTTACTTAAACCCGAAATTATGCCGTAAAATCAACATTTATTCAACAGAAGATTGCCATGTAAAATAAAAAGACATGAAACATTGCAATCCAATACAACATAGAATAGGAAGAATCTCAGCTTTTATTATAAATAATAATAAGGGTTACATATAGATCTGACCCAAAAAGAGCTGAGATGGAAAACTGTCCACCAAGATACACTGCTACACTGCGATGACCTCCAAAACTGAACTGTTGCACTCTCCCTCTAGCAACTGCTACCACTGAATCCACTGAAGCACCTGTTGAAGATCTGAATGATCCTCACTCCAATATCTCTGAAGCTCTGCGAAACTTCTGAATGAAGTCTTCTCAAAGAGAGTTGGGTTTTCGTCCAACACTCACAAATCACCCGAGGGTTTCCGTCCTGGGGCTACGGCTGAAGTAGAGAACCACGTCTCACACCTCTCATACAATAAAATAACATGATCCCAAGATATCTCTCAATGGCCTCCTCCCTTTCTTTTATAGAACTCTTGGGGCCTTCTAGAGCATTATTTTATTATTATTTTATTCATGGAGCACTTTTCCCTCTTATTAAAATATTCCTTTTTAATGCAGAAAAGGGTAAATCAGCTACCATGCCTTCTCCGGTCACTGAAATCCGTGTCCAACCATCCCACCATGTAGGTATCCTCGTTTCGGTTCCAATGAGCTATTACACTAAGGTGTTCCATCATGAATTCCTCCCAGAATGCCACCTTGAGCGTAATCAGCTGACTTAAGCCCATAAATAACTCAAATTTCCGAAAGTTGTCGGAATGCATGGAACGAAAGCCAAACTGCTCGGATGATGGAATATATCAAGCGAATGCCACCAGACACCATGGAAACTCCTCGAAACTCCTCCAAAAATCACCTGGCCCCACTGATGACACCAACCTGTACTTGTGACCGGCCTGCTCCTAACTCTGGAAGTCCACCGTAGCCCTGTCATAGGTGACACCAAAAAAGAGAATATTACATGGACGGATAAGAAGACCGGGAGGCATGAGAAGATTCTGGGTATGCACACCTACCCACCACAAACAGTTTCAGAACACCGAATGGAGGCAGATTTCAAGAAGGGGGACAAAGAGTGGGCAGTGGAGTTGCGTGTTTCAGAGGCTGGATCTACAGGGCAGGTGGTACACCCAAATATACAATCCATTCTAGATAGGTATGCCACGGTTTTTGAGGAGATACAACCAGGGCAGCCGCTAGATCGGGGGTTTGAGCACACGATTGATCTGGAGCAGGGCATCCAGGTTGTCATCACTACACCCTATAGGCATCCTAAGGCCTATCGGGATGAGATTGAAATGGTTATCCATGAGCTCTTAGCTCTTGGACACATCCGTCCTAGCACTAGCCCTTTTGCTTCTTTAGTAGTATTGGTGAAGAAGAAGGACGTCACATTGAGAATGTGCATTGACTACCGAGCCCTAAACAAGAAGACCATGAAGAACTGGTACCCCATCCCACAGATCGATGAGTTGATGGATGAGTTGAGAGGATGGAAGTTCTTCTCAAAGATTGATTTGAGATCCGGGTACCATCAGAATCGCGTGAGGGAGCAGGACATTCCCAAGACCGCTTTTAGGTGTCATTATGACCATTTTGAGTTCTTGGTGATGCCCTTTGGGTTGACCAATGCTCCGGCCACATTCCGGTCATGCATGAATCACATCTTCCGTAGTCACTTGAGGAAGTGTGTATTAGTGTTTTTTGATGACATTTTGATTTACAGCATGAGGTGGGAGGAGCACCTCCAACATATAGAGGCTGTACTGCGCATCTTGGAGGAGCAGCAATTTTATGCTAAGCTCTCCAAATGCGAGTTTGTGTTGACAGAGATGCTCTATTTAGGGCACATCATCGAGGTGGATGGAGTGAGGGTCCACGAAGAGAAGATCAGGGCCATCAGGGATTGGACAGAGCCGAAGAATGCGACGGAGCTTCAGGGATTTGTGGGTATCTGCACCTACGATCGGAAGTTCGTCAAGGGATTTTCCCAACTTGCAGCATCCCTTACAGATCTCACCAAAAAGGGGGCATTCAGTTGGACTGATACAATGCAAGGGGCTTTCGACAGGCTCAAGGAGGTGATGAGCAACTGTCTGGTTTTGGCATTCCCAGATTTTACACAACCCTTTGTCCTGGAGTGTGATGCATCAGGGGAGGGGATCAACGTAGTTTTGATGCAGGGAGGCCATCCCATAGCTTTCGAGAGCCGGAAGCTGCTGCCCCATGAGAGGTTGTATGCTATATACGACAAGGAGATGTTGGCCATCATGCATGCATTGGCCAAGTTTCGACAGTACCTGGTGGGGAACAGGTTCAGAGTGAGGACAGACCACAACAGCCTCCGATTCTTCCTAGAGCAGAAATAGTTGCAGGAGAGGCAACAAAAGTGGGTCAGCAAAATCCGGGCATATGATTTTGACATCGAGTATGTCAAAGGGAAGAACAACGTGGTGGCCGATGCACTTTCACGCAAACCAACAACATTGTCCTTGATGAGTTTGGACACATACTAGAGGGCTCAACTCCTGGTAGAGTACTCCAGGGACTGTTTTGCCTGTGAGATTTTGGACGGACAGGTGATAGATGACAGGTACAGGGTGATGGACGAGGTGATCTACTACAAGGACAGGATCTTCTTGACTGAGAACTCCCAGCACAAGAAGAAGATATTGCACGCCTCACATGACTCGCCCTTATCAGTCCACCAGGGGTTCACCAAGACCTATAGGGCCATCAGAGAGAGGTTCACTTGGAAGGGCCTCAAGGAGGACGTACTCCAACATGTCAGGGAGTGCAAAGTTTGCCAGCATAACAAGGGGGAGATGAACCATCCGGCAGGGTTATTGCAGCCTCTTCCCATACCTGAGGGGAAATGGGAGAGTATTTCGATGGATTTCATTACAGGGTTGCCCACTTTACAGGGCAAGGATTGCATATTTGTAGTCGTTGATCGGCTGACTAAATATGCTCACTTCTTCGCCATATCAGCACGTTACGTTGCAGCACAGGTAGTGGAGTTATTCTTCAGGGATTTTTTCAAATTGCATGGTCTCCCAAAGACCATTGTCAGTGACAGGGATAGCCGCTTCATGGGCGGGTTTTGGCAGGAGCTTTTACGTTTGGTGGGCACTGAGTTGACACCGAGTACTAGTTACCACCCTCAGACGTATGAGCAAACAAAGATAGTGAACAAGTGGCTGGAGGGCTACTTGCGTAACTATGTCAGTAGGCAGTAGAAGGCATGGTTGCGATGGTTGCACTTGGGGGAGTACTGCTACAACACTCATCATATGTCCATCGGTATGTCTCCATTTTATGCATTATATGGGTATCATGCTTTATCTTTTGCTGACATGATGTTTGGTGCTAGCAAGGCCCCTAGGGTCAAGGATTAGATCCAAGAGAGTCAGGATATACTCTGAGCTCTCAAGGATAACATGGCTACAGCACAAAATCAACAAAAGTTGTATGCCGACAGGGGACGTGTTGAGAGGCAATTCGAGGTAGGGGATTTGGTCTACCTATGGTTGCAGCCATATCAGCAAACCACGCTGAAGCAGAAGGGGGCTGAAAAGCTCAAGCCTCGCTTTTATGGACCATACAGGGTGACACGCAGAATTGGGGAGGTTGCATATGAGTTGGAGTTGTCCACTGGAAGCAGGATTCATAACATTTTTCATGTGTCATGCCTGAAGAAGGCAGTAGGACAGCAGGTGACTACAACAGAGGAGCTTCCGCCCACCGATGATGAGGGGCATCTGGTGCTACAGCCGGAGGCCATTATTGACACTAGAGAGAGGTAGCTGCAGAGCAGGGCAGTCAGAGAGTACCTGGTGAGATGGAGGAATCTATCGGATGAGGATGCCACCTAGGAGAGTGAGAAGATTTTGCAGCATCCATCATTGCAGTTGCTTGAGGACAAGCAACGTTTTGCCGGGGAGGACTGTAATATTCCCAATTAGCAATAGCTAATTGGAAATATTAATTTTGACTATTTTACTTTAATAAAGTTAAGTTATAAATAAAGTGGGTGAAGAGGGACACTTAACTCACACTTAGGATAAAAAGTATTTCCTAAAGTCACTTGAGAGACATGACTAATTGGCAACGTGGGGCCTAGTGGTCAAGTGGCAATGTGGGAAAAGGGACAACGTAGGTAGCGTGGGACCAAGCCAGCGCTGAGAGAGATGGACAGCGTGGCTGAAGGAGACAACGCAGTTGATGGTGGGTCCTAGGTGAGAGCAAGGCTCTCCAAGCATGAAAAGGGAGAGGGTCTCCTCATTTTGGATCATTCTGATTATGCATCTATGTTATTTGTCTTTTGACATTGATCACGCTTGCTGTTTAGCAAAGTCTGCACGTACTATTCAGTACATCGGGTGTCTCTGAGCGGAGATCCAACCTCAGCCCCGGGGGACTTCAAGTGCCTGCTCAGGTGAGGAGTTCCATCTTTGTTTTGCCGGAGAGAGTTGCAGCAACCACAGTTGGGAGCATTCACTCAGAGAGACAGCGCAGTCAGTGAGAGGGAGGACGCAGTCATGGGAGGAGGTGATTCCGGATTAAGGGTTTATCAGGGGATTCATCTCGGGAGAGTTGGAAAGGGATCAACCCTTCCCTATTCCAGCATTTTGGTGGAGTTGGAGGCCATTATTTGTAGCAGATCATTCAGGACAAGCGTTCCTCATTGGGGAATAATGTAGTGCCTAAAGGGGGTCATTTTCGGAGGTCAGCCATTTCTGAAAAGCTTCCTGGGCTTTTCTGGGTATTTGGTGGAGAGGCCATTCTCAGAGTTTCACAATTTTCCGAGGTGGGGAGCAGCCCCAATCTGTCAGTTCATTCTAGCAGTAGTAGCAGCACAGTAGCAGTACCAGCAGCACTGAAGATTACACAGTCTTTGAAGGAGCAGCCATTTCGGGTCATCTTCTGAGAGAATTTATACGCTTGCCTAGTGCAAGCCAAGGTGCTATCATTCTGATCACCTTTTGTACTGATTCCATCTTCAGTATTAATAAAATGGCTCAGCGTTATCCATATTGTCTGTTTTTCTTATGATCTCTCTCTAGTTGTTGTATGTCTTTGTTTATGTGCTTTATATTTTTGTTTATTTCCATTCGGGATATTACACTACCAAGCACAGTTTCCTCGACTCTCTGCAATTGATATCTAAGACGAGATATCCTCATAATGTAGAATTGCACAGATTCTCCTTTATTGATCTTCGTATCTTTGAGTTAATCTTTCAAGGAGATGATTTCATTCAAATTGTTGACTTCATACATGCCAACCAGCTTATCATACATCTCCTTAGACTTCTTCAAATTTCTAGCATGGGCAAGTAAGTGATCTTGTAAACCATCAACTATAATTTTCTTTGCTTTTAACTCACCTTTCTTGTACTTGGTCTTGGTAGCAACGGGAGCATTCTCCGGAGGCTTAGGAACTTTTTGCTGTATGTACACCAAAGCATCATTGTCCTTTGATATGATTTCCAACCTGATCTTCCAAGCGAACAAAGTTAGATGAGTCACCCAACTTCTCATTTTCCCCTCTGTAAGAGGTAGGCATCTTGACTTGATTATATAGGCTTTTTCAACTTTTCCAAAGATGATTGCGTCAGCTCTTTCCTTCTTTGGGCTTGTCCTTCACCTTAGCTCTGATGCCATGTTGATTTTTGCACTGCTCTATGCTGTTACAATTACTTTAGCCCAATTCGCTAATTCAATTAGCAATCTATTCAACAATAATTAATTCTTCCAATCATCAGCAATAATTGAAGATAGAAAAATGAATGCAATGACAATAGGAGACAATCAACACATCAGAAAGAGACACTGATTTGGTCAAAGACCAAGGAAAAACCCTTTGAAATTCTTCTTCTATTAGATTGTCTTCAAATGTTTAACAGAGAGTACAATGATCCCAAGTCCATAAATAAAAATGAAAGTCAAAGATTGGCTTATCCAACTATAACCAACCAAACTTCAAAATGAGCCAATAGTCAAATCTGGTCAACTGTCATAAAGTCTGCAATTCTGAAAAGTCAATAACAGTCAACGTGCACTAACAATTCCTTTAGTAAATGGTCAAACAACCCTTCAAGAGCAGGGCCAACAGTCATCCAACTCGGCCTCAAATGCTGGTCAAAGTCAGCCAAAAACAGTCCAACAATATCCAATGAAATTTGGTCAAAGGAGAGAGAAAATTCTGCAGTCAAATCTGCAATTTCTTCTGCGGTCAATCCAAGTCCAACACCTTGATTTTTGTGCCAAAAAGTGCAGCCTGCCCAAACAAAAATTCCCTCGAAAGATCGAACGAAAAATCAGCCCAAAAAGTCAAAGTCAATGCTGGTCAAAGTTGCAGTAAACTTTAGATTTCAGCCACCTGCAATTTTCGTCCTCCTCTTCCGCATGTTTGAGAGAAATCCTGCAATTTTAGATGTATCGAATCCAAGAATAGATGATGAGATGATGTGATGATGGTCTCCAAATGAGGCTCCTTGACTTGTATTTATAGGCATTGGAGGAGGCATAATTTGTCCTCTAGGCCAATCTCATCAAATGTGTCATTGTGGGCTTCACATCAAACATACACTTTCCCTTATTTGAATCAAGTGCTTCAAAAGTCAAAATTGGTCCTCTCGGAAAGAGGAATCTAGTCCAATGATTGGAATTTGTCACTGAGCTGCCAAATTAACAAATAATGGACCCTATTAGGTGGTTCCAACCTCTGAGGGAGTAACAAATCCATGGTACATCCATCAAATGGCAGGTGTCATGTGAAATAGTGATGGAATGGAATGGGGCAATAGGGAAGGCTCCAAGCGACATGTCATGGTACAACGGTAGCTATAATGAGGGAAACCCACTGTAATATTCCTAATTTGCGACAGCAAATTGGAATATTTTATTTTGTTTATTTTGCCACCTATAGTTTGTAAATAAATAAAAAGTGAGTAAAGAGGGTCTAAACTCACTTAAATGAAATAAGACATCCACCTAGTAGCACAATGTTGTGACTTAAGTGGGCGTCAAGGGGGGGACCCAACACCACGTGGAGGAGAGAGAGAGACTACGTTGGGTTTTGGAGGGAAACCAACACTATAAAATATGAAGGAGCCTCCTCATTTCATTCATGCTTGGATTATGGATTGTTGAGTGAGACATATTGTCTTCTTTGGCACGCTGGCTGTTTAGCCCGTCTGCTGCACTGTTTAGTGCAACTGAGTGTCTTCGTGCAGAGATCTCACCCTTAGCCCCGGGGGACTTCGAGTGCCTACTCGGGCAAGCCTATTTTCTTAGCATCATCCTCCAGGATAGCGTTATTGCTGCAGCAACGTAATACTGTGTTGTAGGGTGTTGCCGTGGTGACTTTACGACACCACCTCCTTCTCTTGTTTTTCAGAGGGAGAGTCTCTCTTTCCTTTGGAGGATCAGATTGGGAGATATTGGAGCTTATTATCAAATCTTGGCATCAGGCCTATATGTTCTTCATGGTATACTGCGTAGTTCTTTCCCCAAATTTGCGTTATTGCCGAGGGAGCAGCATTCCAGGGTTTTTGGCATCATTTTGGAGTTAGATCTCTGATTGAGGGTGATCCTTGGATTGGCCAACCAATCCAAGTATATTTCTGATCTGATACTGAAGTTTGCTTCAGAAATTCTGAATCATTCTTCAGATCTGCTGCAGTAAAACTCAGATCTGCTCCGGCATTCTCATGTATTGTTGAAATCCCCAAGGGGAAAGTAATAAAGAGCCCTTTGGGCATTTTGTCTCATTATAGATCTCTACTTTCATGTATTTATCAGTTGTAGATCTGTAATATAATAAATATAAGCTTCAGCCTCCTGGAGAAACGCTGAAGGGTTTCTGCATCAATCTCTTGTCTTGCGACACCTCAATCTTGAGGGGTTTTCTATAAAAATGTTGTTTAACCTTGCTCAATGCCTTTTCCATGATCCTAAACCTATTCTCTAATTGTTCACAGTATTTTACATCTTATACCTTCAGAAAAAAACGCAGCTTTGCTTCAGTAGAATTCTGCATACTCAAAGTCTTGGGAAATCAGGGTTTTTCTTGACTAGTTGGGAAGGAGAAACTGTTTAATATAGCAAAACGCCTTTGTTTGAGCTGAAATTCGACATGGACGTCCCTCTTGACCTAATATAACATATCCTAGAACCTTGACCCGTCATTTTACGCAGATTTGCTTATACACTCATTTTAGGGCCAAAATCCTCACTTTTCCCCACCTTTGTGCCCCTAAAAGCTGAGTAAAGATTGCTGCAGTATTTGGAGTGGGTTGCTGAGTGTTTCTAAACACTTTTTATGTTGGCTGAAGCATACTTTCCTGAGGAATGCGTTTTTGAGTCATGATCTGCTGAGAATTCCATTTTTGGGATACTACAGTTTGCTGCACTATTATTGTTTGGGTGTTCTAGTTCTATACCACTTGGTGTGTTTATCTCTCACTCTTAGACAGAGTCTGGAAAGGGCCAGATAGCCTCCGGATCTCGTTCTCTTTTAGAGGCGACATATCCGGTAAATGCCCTCCCAATCAATCTCTGGTTGGGGTTTGGTGTGTTTTTGAGATATCCTGGAAACGAGATATTACAGTGGTATCAGAGCATAGTTTTGGCTCAGCCTGTGGAGCTAGTTATCTATGGCACATATGAGGATCTCACATCAGCATGGTCATATACCCTTTGGAGAGTATTTCCGAGAATGGCAGTCCAAGGGGGAAGACTTCAAAGCAGCTTTGCCCTTCAAAGATTACTGTCAACTCAGACAGGATGAAGGAGGAAGGTACTATGGTAACAAAGGAGTTTCTAGCATGTAGAGTTCAGATTTGCAGCGTACCACTGGGAGATCACCTCTTCCCATGCATGAGGAATCCAATATTCCCTATGAGTCTAAGCCCAAGAAGACCAGAACGGTGAAAAAGAAGAGTTTATTCTCATCTCTTTTCAGATCCAGAAGAAATACATCCACCTTTGAGGAGGTCAAGAAGAATGAAGAAAAAGAAGAGGAAGAACCATGCGCTTCCAATTGTCATCAAGAAGAAGAGATCACATCACCTCTTGAGGAGGCTTGTGAAAACGCTGTCACACTCATGGAGGAGCAGCCACATGCATAAACAGTTGGGGCAGCTGACACTTTTGAGGACGGGACTCTTGCAGCTCTACAAGAAGTTCCAAATGCAGATCGAGAGCAGCTTGGTTGCATTGCGGTGTGGTCTTTGGATCTATGTTCAGGTCGCAGGAAAGCGCTGCTACATCAACATGTTGGAGGCATAATTTGGAGGGACGAGAGGCCTAGTAAAGGCTCTCTACCCTAGCTGCAATTACTCCAAGGAGCAGTGTAGTTGAACAAGTGTGATTTCCCTTCTGGAGAGGTCAGATCACTTGTTGTTGTGAGACAGAGTGCTATAGGGTGTTTTGAGGATGTTCCTTAGGCCCAAAACAATGCTTTGGAGGCCTAGAAAGGATAGCGAGGAAGGGTAGGCATTTGGAGAAGGGAACACAATTGGGACAAGAAAACCAACAGTGTGTTGGAGAGCAAGGTATGTGTATTCCCTTGTTGAAGTTTGGTTGCTAGTGGATGTAGAGGTCCTAGAAGAGGACATTGGTATTGGACACTTGTGGACTGTTGGAGGGCAGCGTGAGAGTGGACCAAGTTGGCCTTGTGAAATTTTCACTCTGAAAATTATTACTGCAGTAGTTGGTTTATTTCGCCTACTTATTATGCTAAGTTATTTACAGATGCTTCACTAAGTTTTGAAATAAACATAGCTGCAGTATTCACTCTAAAAAATAGAAAGACAAATTAAACACATATAGCACAATAGAAACAACTACATGAACACAGTTATTTTTAGACAATTTATCCCCGGAAAAACCCAATGTGGGAAAATCGGTGTAGCAGATGAGGGTTTGTATTAATCTTCAGTAGTGAAAAGATCGTTTACAGAATTCATGACGAGCAGAATCAATAGCGTACACCTGATATGAATTTTCCGGACAATCCAGAAGAATTCCCGACACACGAGATGACCTCCTGCACGCTCTGCGTCAATCTGCGTAGCCCCTCTGTGTAGTCACTGCCTGGACTGTGTAAGTCTGTGTGAAGGGCTAGTGCTGCTGCTCAGCATTGCCTTCCCTTCGTCTTTTGTCTTCCTTCTTCCCGATCTCTACTGTAACGACCCATTCCTAATTTTTGAAATAAAATAATTTAATTAAGTCAAATTAATTAAGCTTAAAACAAACATAATACAAGTCAAGCTTTACATAAAACCATCACCTCTACGTAACTAGATAAGGACTCAAAGGGGGATATTTCATGCACTTAACCCCAAAACCTTATCTCTAAATTAAATGTCTCCTTAAATGAATATAATATCTCCTTAAATGTCTGCAGACCCTCATAAATGCGATAATATCTACGGGAGTTAAGGGCGGTGGAGAAAATGATATAAGGGGGAGGTTGTGAAGGAGGAAGGGGATGGTCTTTGAAGGAAAAATTCTGCATTCTGTGAAAAGGGAAGATTGAAGGATACTATCAGCATAGGAAGGGAGTTTCACCGTTCTTGGGATTCTGGGCACGGGGGTAGAAAAGTGATCTTCTGGGTCTAGGATTGTTCCTAGATCGGCTGGGAGGATTATATTGTTTTGGTGATCTGTTCATTCTGTCCACAGCATCACAGGAGGAGTGCCTGAGGAGTGCCATCATTAAATCATCTGCTGCATTCCAGGTATTTCCCATGTAACTAAAATTTCATTTCATTTCTGAACTCCATGAAATCGTATTACTACTGATTTATGTTTATATATATGCTTAGATATATTCATGGAAATGATGTCTTAAATTGTATTTAGGGGAAGAATGATAGTTTGTATCAGTTGTCTTAATTAAGTATAAAAACTTGGAATAATATTTAGAAGTAGCAGTGATTCCCTGTTAGTTGATTTAGCTAAGTCTTTCCCTCCAGCAAAAACTCTGAAATTCCTTGAAATTAAGTGAAAAATTTTAGAAATTAACGAGCAAGGTCACTACATTTGGTATCAAAGGAAGATTCAAACCCTCTTACGACCTTATAGGCCCATTAAAAGCTGTTGCTGGTATAAACCAGTCTCTGGTTGTTCCAAATCTAAAGCTGCTGCATAAACAAATACTTTTATACAATAGCTAAACTGCAACAATTACTGGTTCCTCACCAACGTTCCAGGATTTTGTTTCTTTTCAAACTGCTCTAGGAGTCTTTCACCGAAATTATTGTTGAAAGAATGAGATAGAAGCTCTAGTAATCGAGATAAAATTAGTAGGAGAGGTATGATGAGGTTTCCAGCAAAGTCTGGTGCAAAATACACTTTCAGAAAATAAGCAAGATTATCAACAAGAAGCGGCACATATACACCGTTAAAACCTGTTTCTCTAAATGCCTGATTGTGCAAAATTGGACCTTTACTATGGCCAACTGGATTTGCAATGACTCCAAATACTTTTGTGTCTCTGTTCAAACGCCCAATCTTATAATGACCGGTTAGATCTGCCAGTTTTGGTTGGCCAGGAGTTGAGCCCTTCCCAGATCCAATTGAACCATAGATGAGGTATCCTCCAAACTTTGGACCAAGCAGTTGACTTATTAGTCCCCTATCACCTGTTACACATGCAATTACTGGCAATTTCTGTTGTTGCATAACTTGTACAGGACGAAAACAATTCAACCTTAATATGCAAAAATATAGAGCAATCCCGTCTTTGATACAATACTCATATTTACTTTTCACTTAATAGGCAAAAAGGAATGAAGCCAAGATAGCAGTATAATTGAAATGGGTATCAATTGACCCTATGCCAAATTGTATTCTCTGGACAGTGATTTAAGACTGCCAAAACAACATCAATAATTAATGATTAGATGAATCCTTAAAACAGATAGGTATTCAAAAAAAAAAAAAAATGATAACATTTTCTTCTAAGAAGAAACAATCAACTAACAAACTCATGTCTAGATTTACTTTTCATTTTACACTGGAATATGTTTGCCTTGGTAAGGATAGTATGCAACTCACGTATTATAAGCTTTATCCTTTGGGACAGAGCTTTTTCCAACACCCCGGTTGTCAAAAGAGCAGACCTGGATAGAGTTCTTCAAAGATATTTCTTCATCCTTGTTATGAACCAACAAAACTCTGGCATTTTAGAGAATCAGAAAAACGAGAGCTAAGTGATTCATCAGTTGAACATTCTGCTTCATCTCCATGTCTATCCTGTGTGTGACATACATTTTCTTCATTTGGAATGTCAACCCCTGTTAAGCCAAACCTGCAAACTCAAAAATTTTGCATTGAAAATCAAGAAAAAGATTTAATATGGCACAAGTTGACTGGTTAACCAAACTTTTCTCATCTGCATAGTTGACATTCCCCAGCAAATGAGTAAGTACATGGCTTGTCTCTACAGTTTTTCTCACAGTAAGATTGTGAGCATGGCTCAAGCATTTAAAGCTTGATAATGCTTTTAATTTTGAACAATGTTCTCATAGATTTCCATAGTAAATATCTATTAGATAAATAAGTCAGCAGTCTCATCACCATAGCCTAATTTCTTGTTCCTACTTTCTTGGTTGAATTGAACTAATTAGCGCAGACTATTATTAAGAAACACTCTAAACCTGTACACACTACTGTAAACCTGGAGAAGAAACTTAAATACGGACTGTACTCCAACTATATGGTTAGGGAAGCCTTGGAAACTTCAAAAAAATCAGGCCGTCTTCGCTGCCAGACAGTTCATAGAGACCATAAAACAGTGTGTGGTATACCTCCAAGACTTGTAACAGTACGAAGTGTATTCTTTGACATAACAAAAATAGTGTGAAATCTGATACATCAAGAATCCGTGACATGTTAGGAAGAGACTAAAACTCTATGGTGAAATGGTCAAAACACTGAAATCTATTTCTGAGATGTAACCGCTTTTTAAAGAAAACAACGATCCTAACACCTGCGTACACCAAAGCTTCCAATCCTTATCGAACTGATAGCGGGGAAATCCAAAGTTTAATAAATGGACGGCGAATTGGATAGATGGTGGTGGAGCATATGAATGGCGTGGCACCAATTTGATGCGGTGGAGCCGTCGACGCACATCTTCGTTCGAATGGCGATTGTTTAAAAGGGCGGATTATGGAATGCCGCGGACAGGATTTGAAGTTCGGTCGGGGCTCCACCAGCCGGTGCGAATGGCAAAATTTTTTTTTTAAATAGGACTAATACATGTTATATGTCGGTCCGTTTGAATATGTCATATGGCCCTGTATTATGGTTCGATATATCAAATAGTGCCAAGGTCGAAGGTTAATTAAATCCTCACATATATAGACTTTGCATATTACGCGGATATGGTATATGTCATCGATATGGTCTTCATTTTTTTTTAAGATTTAATTCATCACATCATGTAAGGAGTTCATATTCCGATTTGCATATTTAAAATTGAATTCAAGGTACTAGCTACTTTTAACACGTGTTTTTATCAAGAATTAAATTAATTTCAGTTAATCAACTCTGTCGAATAGAAAGCTTTACCCTTCAAATTAGATTGTCGAATTGCACCTTCAGTTTTGAATTGCAGATAAGTTTAGATTTAAAAAAATAAATAAATAAATTTATCTGACAGCTCACCGCATAGTGCCATCGGTCTGCAGACTTTGTGCAGCCGTGGTTTAATAAAACCAATTAACGGACAAAGACCGACTTTGTAAAGTCGTGGTTATGAAAAGAAATTATTTATCTGACACCTAAACAAGACCGATTTGTGAAAGTCGTTGTTATAAAAAAAATAAAAAAATAAAAAAATAAAATCAGGAAAATAATGAGATTGCCGATAAATTGAAAGTGGAATTAAATATATATCTGTGTTTTAATTCATTTATAGTTTATTTTATTTTAAAATATAAAATTTAATTATCGGGCACGTAACGTGATTACGGATAAAAGTTAGAATTTTGGTTATATTTCATTTATTATATAAATTTAATTGAATTATAGGCCATATAATTTTAAATTAAATTAAACAAAAGTAGGGTAAATTAGAGTTTGAAGCGGATCTTTTATGGGCATCTAAACTAAGGTGACAAAACCTTATAATATGATATTAAGTTAAGGATCGAATGATAGCATCGTATGCGCTAATAGTATGTGCATTATGATGCATTAAAAACTATAGTTAAATTTGGAAAAGTTTAAATTTACCTAACTAAAGGATTCACGTTGGGTTGGGATTAAATAACCTATTAAATAACCTTGCATGTGAAAAGTTGTGAGTTAAGCTTTTATATATGTAATGTAAAAGTTTAAAATGCTTTCACGGTTAAAAAGGGGGATAATAAAGGTATTTTGTTATATGCATAATAATTATTTATAAAACGTGCGGAATCAAACTAAATAAAAGTTGATTAGCACCATTTATAAATTAAATTAGAGTTTGATTTTGTACAAAAATAATTAAAATTTTAGTCTCATTTATTTTGTTACGCAGAGAGGGAGAATCACAAGGGTAAAAAAAATCAATATTCAAGTGTTAGTTAGTCATAAGTAGCTGAAATCAATAAATCCCTTCTATCATTGCATCTAGGACTAAAACAATCTAAAAACAAGTTTTACAAACTAACACTATGATCTAGGAAAACCTTGCATTCCACTCTAGATTTAGTAAGCATACATTACCCTGCATAGGACAAGGAGGTCGCGTTGCCACCCTCCTTGACCTCAGTACCAGTAAGACCTGCCTGCAGGTAAAATAACAAAAGAACTATACCCGTATGCCAGCTCAAATCCTACGAAAATTATATTTTGTCAGTCTAAAAATTTATCCACTCCTCATGAATTTATTATTATGTATTTCAGGAAAAAATACCATGTTTAACACGTACCAAAGGCGGCAGCGCCAGCGAAATGCAGCACCGCCACCTCCACCTTCACCATCGCCTTCACCACCATCAAGATCGTCGTCAGCACCTGTTGCTCCGCCCAATCTCACCACTGTGATGAGCTCGTTAGAAGCCATTATGGAAACTTTGAAAGGGTCGCAGTCGACCAGGAACAAGGAGGAGCGACGTCAGTCAGAAGAAAGTCATTCAAAAAGGACGAAGGATTTTGATGACAAACTTCACAGAGAAGATATTTCACGGGAACTGCAAAAGATTAAACTCCTGGAATTCTCTGGAGGACGAGCTGGAGAACATGCCGAAGCATGGTTGGAAGGGATGATCAGATGCTTCGCATTAAGAGAATATTCCTCAACGTCTAAAACAAAGATCGTTGTATTCCAACTCAGGGGGAATGCTCTGATTTGGTGGGAGAATATGGAAAAGCAGCTGCATCTCACTTCAGATATCGTTCCTTGGGAGTTGTTTGTGGACCGATTCCGTGCGAAATACTTACCGCCTTTCTTTCAAGAGCAGCAAGTCAGAGCCTTCCATACTCTAACCCAATGAAGTAAAACCGTGGAAGAATATGAGATAAAATTCATGGAACTTGTGAAATATGTTCCTTATCTAGACATGGATGAACGCCAGGCCGAGCGTTTCATATTTGGGTTAAATCCTCGGATCAGAGCCATGGTAAGAATGTGGAAGCCACCGACGGTGGCAGAGGCAGTTGAATGTGCTCGTTATGCAGAAGAACATCTGGGGATAAAAAGGGATTTCAGGCCAGCTGAATCAATACCGCAGGCATTTACAGGAAAGACTCCCCGAAATTTCTTCCGAGGAAATAACTCGAGACCACCTCCTTATGGTAACAGGTTTACCCCAAGAGGAGCGGGGGCAGGAGCTCCCAGGACCATAAATGCAATAGCTTCCAGGTCCTCAAACATCAGTGCGTGGAGGTCTCGAGGAACTGGTAATCGAGGAAGGAATGGGAGAGGAAGCAACACCAGGAGACAGAGTTCTTGGTCGGGGATTTCTCAGTCAAACGCAAAAGAACCAACCCGAGTGGACTGTTGGGGGTGTGGAGGACTTCATCTTCGACGTGATTCTCTGGAGAACTCTCGGCGAACAGGAAAAGAACCATCATCAGATGCCCAGAGCAATCATAGAATCCATGCTGTCGTCAACAACAACCAAGCAGCACATCAATCCACGGTAGTGGAATCTTCAGGTACAATCAACGGAATAAAACTCAAAATCTTATTTGACACTGGAGCTACTGATAGTTTTATTTCATCTTATGCATTGAATAAATGTGGGTTGGTAGCCTGCAAACAAGACGATTTTAGACAGGTAGAAATGGCTTCAGGAGACCTTCAATCGGTAGAATTAAGTGTGGAGGATTGCAAAGTTGATCTAGGAGTCTGTTTGACCAAACTAAAAGTATATGTCACGGTCTTAGGTACTTTCGACCTGGTGATAGGAATGGATTGGTTAGAATCTCATCGAGCATGAGTAGCTTGTTCTGGGAAAACAATACTTTGCGTAAATGATATGGGTGAGACCATCCAAATTCAAGGTATTAAAAGAAAGGTATCCTTGTGTTTCATCTCAGCCATGCAAATGAAGCGGTGCTTGAGGAAGGTTTGTCAAGTGTATGCCGTTCAAATGATAAGCAAAGAAAAAGGGCCTTCCTTAGATCAGTATCCGATTCTATCAGAATTTCCGGATGTTTTTCCAAAGGAACTACCTGGACTGCCTCCTAGGAGAGAGCTAGACCTCACCATTGAATTAAAACCTGGTACGGAACCTATTTCTAAAACTCCTTACCGACTAACTGCCCCGGAACTACAAGAATTGCAAATACAGCTGAAAGAATTGTTAGATGTAGGGCACATTTGACCCAGTGTTTCACCATGGGGTGCTCCTGTAATCTTTGTCAAAAAGAAAGACGGTTCATTACGACTGTGTGTGGACTATTGAGATTTGAACCGAGCCACGGTAAAGAATAGGTATCCAATGCCTCGCATTGACGACCTTTTCGATCAAATGAAAGGAGCTACAGTATTTTCAAAGATCGATCTGTAATCGGGTTATCATCAACTCAGGATTAGCGAGAGCGATGTTTCTAAGACTGCATTCCGAACTCGTTTCGGGCATTATGAATTCATTGTGGTGCCATTTGGGTTGACCAATGCACTTGCAGTCTTCATGAACCTTATGAATAGCATTCTCCGCAAATATCTCGACAAATTTGTACAAGTTTTCCTGGACGATATTCTCATTTACTCTAAGAATGAGAAGGAGCATGAAGAGCATCTTTGGATAGTGTTATCTTGTCTCAGAGAGCACAAGTTATATGGAAAATTATCCAAACGCGTTTTCTTCCAGAAGGAAATCCATTACTTAGGTCATATCATATCAGGCGAAGGAATCTCTGTAGATCCTGAAAAGGTAAATACCATCAGGGAGTGGCCGATACCTAAGAATGCACATGAAGTGCGTAGTTTTATGGGTTTAGCAGGGTACTACCGAAGGTTTGTGGAGGGATTTTCCAAAATTGCAAAGCCATTCACAAACCTCCAGCGCAAAGGCGTTAAGTATGAATGGACGGAGGAGTGTGATAAATCGTTTTCTGAACTTAAACGATTATTGACTAGTGCACCGATTTTGCGAGTACTGGATATGGATAAAGATTTTACTGTGTGTACCGACGCATCTAAGCAAGGGTTAGGTGCAGTTTTAATGCAGGAAGGAGGCGTAATAGCATACGCTCCGAGAAAATTAAAAACCCATGAGGAAATTTATGCTACGCATGATTTAGAGTTAGCCGCGGTGGTCTTAGCTTTAAAGATGTGGAGACATTACTTGGTGGGGAGAAACTTTGTGCTTAAAAGTGACCACCAAAGTTTGCATTATTTATTCACCCAAAGAGACTTGAATGCAAGACAAAGATGATGGAGCGAACTCCTAAGCGAATATGATTTTGCAATTTCTTATATAAAAGGGAAGGAGAATGTGGTAGCAAATGCCTTAAGTAGAAGACCCCGAATATTCTCCCTCGTACCTATCAAGGTTAACTTGAGAAATCAAGTGCTTGAACATCTTGTAAGAGATAGTTGGTACTTAAAAATAAGGTTTGGGCTCGAAAGCAACCATTCGAAGGAACCTAAGTTCGAAGGGTATGATTTGGAGGAGGACGGAATTCTACGATTTCACAGAAGGATGTATATACCAGACAGTGGAGATCTCCGAAACACCATCTTGAAGGAAGCACACCGAGCAGTATATTGTGCACATTCTGGGGTAAAGAAGATGTATGCTGACACTAAGAGACTCTTCTTCTGGTCAGGCATGAAAAATGACATTGTCCAATTTGTCGCTAGGTGTCTTGAATGTCAGCAGGTCAAAGCTGACCACCGTCACCCAGCAGATCTCTTACAACCTCATGACATCCCTATGACCAAATGAGAGATAATTTCTATGGATTTTATCGTCGGGCTGTCTCTTACGCAACAAAAGCATAATGCCATTCTGGTTGTGGTGGATAGATTAACAAAAAGCGCCTATTTCATCCCAGTAAGAGATACTGATGAAGTAGCTGATGTAGTACGGGTATTCATAAATGAAATTATCAGATTTCATGGAGTACCTAAGAAAATCATATCCGACAGAGATCCTCGGTTCACATCAAGGTTCTGGAATTGTATGCAGGCGGCCTTGGGAACTCAGTTAAATTTGAGTATAGCATATCATCCTGAGACCGATGGACAGACAGAAAGGGTAAATCAAGTACTTGAGGATATGCTAAGGATGTATGTTATGGACCAACAATCGCGCTGGGAAAAGTACTTACACTTGGTGGAATTTGCTTACAACAATAGCTATCACAGGTCAATCGGGATGCCGCCATTTGAAGCATTATACGGAAGACCTTGCAGAACGTCGTTGAGTTGGGACAGGTTAGAAGATCGAATAATCGTCGGACCAAACTTGATCCAAGAGATGGAGGATCAGGTAAAACTGATTAGACAACGGTTAAAGGAGGCTCAGGATAGACAGAAAAGTTATGCGGACTCTCAGAGGACAGATAGAAGCTATGTGGTAGGAGATCAGGTTTTCATCCGCATCAGACCAAATAAAAGCACCATTCGGTTTGGGAGGGGGACAAAATTATCCCCCCGGTTTATAGGACCGTTTGAAGTCCTGGAAAAAGTTGGACCTATCGCTTATCGTCTTGCACTGCCACCCCACTTGCACAAAATTCATAATGTATTTCATGTATCCGTCTTACGACACTATATTGCTGATAAATCTCATAACCTTCAATGGAAGGAACTGCAGGTATCGGACGAGAGAACCCTAACGGTCGAACCATTATGTATTCTGGAACGTAGGGTTCGACAGCTCAGGAATTGCCGGATAGACCAAGTGAAAGTCTAGTGGGACAAGTATAGTCCTGGATCAGCAACTTGGGAGGATGCTGAGACTTTTTGCCAGAATTACCCCAGTTTGTGCTAAATTTTGAGAACTGAAAACTTTTATGTATATGACTACTCTATTTTGACACTTGAAATTTTGAAATACTATGTAAAGATGAGTTTTACTTTACTGGTGCTTGGATATCAATAAAGATAGAATGCTACTTCACTTTACTGATACAAGATATATGCTGTTTGTTTAGAATTTACTAGTGCATGGACACCGATATGCGGGGTGTCATTTAAATTAACATTGCAAGGATATGAAATCATGGATTAAATATTATAGATGAAACTATCTGTTCATTACATTTCAAATATGATCAAAAGAAAGGAAATAGAAGAGTAACTACATCTTGAATATGAAAAGTGAAACATATTAGTATACAGATTGAAAGTGGTTAAAGCAATGCATCATAAATAGAACATGTATGAACTAAACAGAAGCAGTGTCTGAAATGAGAAATTTTATTAGACATATTGATACCTATGTGAACAAATTTTCTTTTTATATATATAAGTTCTAGGATTAATATCATAAATATCAAAGTATTTTGAATATGTAGAGGTTGTTATATGGGTAACAATTGATTATGAACAATATCGATGCATATGCTGTAATATGTGTATGAGTGTTTACATTGCAGATTATGTACCGGTGATTACTTCGCAGAACACAGGTTACCGAAACAATAGACGTGATGACAGAATCCCCAGAACGTTGAGACTCCATGTGATTCCATGATAGGGTGTTGACCTTGGTTCTATTGGGAGGGGTGGAGGTGTTGCACACTGTTTATCCTCCAATACCTGGAGTCATGGGAGGACTGTGCGAGTCACGCTCCCCTAGACGTGTGATGATGACTGCCAGATGCCTACAAACATATCAGGTCGATGTAATCGACATTGATACCCTTAAGGTCTATGAAAGGATCAGTAAAACTGATGCCATGTCATATTCCTGTAGAGGACGGATGGGATGGGAGTGAAAGAGATTAGGAAGGATGGGAGGATTTTAAAATAGTCTGTAGAGGCGGTTGAGATGAGAAGAAGAAAAGGAGAACATGCATCTTCAGATGGAATTTAATTTTAAAAATACAAATCTTCTCACATAGGCCCTAACCTCTAAAAACATAATTATCGATATGAGTATATGGAACCCTAACTTCGGGACGAAGTTTTTCTGAAGGGAGGAAGTATGTAATGATCCATTCCTAATTTTTGAAATAAAATAATTTAATTAAGTCAAATTAATTAAGCTTAAAACAAACATAATACAAGTCAAGCTTTACATAAAACCATCACCTCTACGTAACTAGATAAGGACTCAAAGGGGGATATTTCATGCACTTAACCCCAAAACCTTATCTCTAAATTAAATGTCTCCTTAATGAATATAATATCTCCTTAAATGTCTGCAGATCCTCATAAATGTGATAATATCTATGGGAGTTGAGGGCGGTGGAGAAAATGATATAAGGGGGAGGTTGTGAAGGAGGAAGGGGACGGTCTTTGAAGGAAAAATTTTGCATTCTGTCAAAAGGGAAGATTGAAGGATACTATCAGCATAGGAAGGGAGTTTCACCGTTCTTGGGATTCTGGGCACGGGGGCAGAAGAGTGATCTTCTGGGTCTAGGATTGTTCCTAAATCGGCTGGGAGGATTATATTGTTTTGGTGATCTGTTCATTCTGTCCACAACATCACAGGAGGAGTGCCTGAGGAGTGCCATCATTAAATCATCTGCTGTAGTCCAGGTATTTCCCATGTAACTAAAATTGAAATTTCATTTCTGAACTCCATGAAATCGTATTACTACTGATTTATGTTTATATATATGCTTAGATATATTCATGGAAATGATGTCTTAAATTGTATTTAGGGGAAGAATGATAGTTTGTATCATTTGTCTTAATTAAGTATAAAAACTTGGAATAATATTTAGAAGCAGCAGTGATTCCCTGTTAATTGATTTAGCTAAGTCTTTCCCTCCAGCGAAAACTCTGAAATTCCCTGAAATTAAGTGAAAAATTTAAGAAATTAACGAGCAAAGTCACTACATCTATTGACTCTCTCCTCCTCCTTCTGTCTTTGCAATCCCGCCTCTATAGACTCACCCTTTGAAATAAAATTCTTTTACTTCAGAATCGATTTCCTTCAGGTATTGAGAATGTGCCCGGCTTGCTTTCCAAATGACCCTCAAGCCTTCTCTTATAGTCTTCTCGCTAATGAATCAACGACCCAGATTATATCCTTAATCAATGGCTCAGATTAAAAGATGGCTTGATCTTCGTTTGCTAGAAGATTCACACTCTGCTTTATTAATACCCTTTAATTATTTAATTTCCCTAAGTTTAGACTTAGGGATCACATTAAAATAATTAATTATTTTAATAAAGCAAAATCCAAGTGGAATTTCCACAAACGATTTCTGGGTTCTCTGGAATACTGCTGTCCAAGCCTCCCCTCAAAATTTGAGACCTGGAACACTTCCCGATGCTATAAAATCGACACTCCTTGTTAGCGAGGAGAGTGTTCAAGCAAGGTACCAATTGTACTACTCTGATTCTAAAGCATCTGTTGCATTGCTGATGTCCTGGCTGCTGCTTCTCACCTCTACGATGCTGCCCTCTATACTGTTGCCTGTGACATTATCTCTGCCACTGCCTCATCCATACTACAGCTCTCTCTGTCTTTGTAGACCACCCATTCCTTTACTGGAAAGGGTTCTCGATCATCCCCATCTTTTCTCTGAAGTAATTTAACTTAATCTTAGTCAGAGCCTTAGTGAGGATATCTGCCACCTGTTCTCCTGTAGGAGTGTACCTCAACTGTACAACTCCCCGTTGGACAAAGTCTTTGATGAAGTGGCACCGAATGTCAATGTGCTTCGACCGATCATGAAACGCAGGATTCTTAGAGAGCTTGATGCAACTTTGATTGTCACACATAATTCCCATCAGTTCCATCCTCTTCTTGAATAATTTCAAGAGCAGTTTACGAAGCCATATGGCCTCGCACAAAGTTGTGCTTGCTGCCATATACTCTGCCTCGGTTGAGCTCAGTGCGACGAACTTTTGTTTCCTACTGCACCAGGAAGTCATTCTCGATCCAAGGCTGAAACAGTACCCACTGGTACTTTTCTGATCCATTGTGCTTCCAGCCCAATCTGCGTCAGTAAACCCACTCAACTGGATTTCATTGCCCTTAGTGTACTTCGACCCACTGTGGAAAAAATCGGGATAAAATCGGGATTACATTTATCATCATTGATAATTTGATATATAACATTTATCATCATTGATTCCAAATTTCAATATCTAACATTTATCATCATTGATTCATTGATTTCAAAATTCAATATACATTTATCATCATTGATATATAACATTTATTATCATTGATTCATTGATTTCAAATTTCAATATATAACATTTATCATCATTGATATATATCATTTATCATCATTGATTCATTGATCACCATATAACTTTCATGAAGCATCATATTCATAATTCATAATGACTTATAAACTTATAAATGCCAACTTCAAAGTTTCACCTTTCAAATTCAAACTTCAAACTTAAATTGTCATTAAATATATGAAAGAGTCAAGTTTCAACTGTTCAACTGTCAACAACAAATAGAAAAGACTAGTAAACAACAAATCTATTTTATCCACTGGCTGGCCCCTTGCCACGCCCACGAGAAATGTCTAATTTTTGTGAGCCACGAGGAAATGTTGGTCTTCGAGTACTCTCAGGAGTACCACGACCACGACTAGAAGGTGGAGGCTGGATCTGCAAAGGTACAATAGTGTGATATCGAGGAGTGGCACTGGCACTGGCACTGGCACCCGCACTGCTACCAGTAGATGGTGGCACTGGCCCTGTGTGTGGCGGTGTTGCTGATGCTTCATCATCATCCCTATAAAGTTATGCTTCCAATTCTTCCAGATGTAACGTGCCGTCCTCCAAATTATCATCCTCTGGGTTGTTGTCCCAAACTCTGTATGATTGATCCTCGTTTGCCCAATCACAGTAATGGCTCAACAACCTCAAGTTATAATGCACATAAACCAAGCTTTCAGCTCGGTTTTCATTCAGCCTGTTTCTTCTCACATTGTGTATAAAGTTGTAGGTGCTCCAACACCTCTCTGCAGAAGAAGTGTTCACCACCTGTGAGAAAACTTTTTTAGCCAACTTTGGCAAAAGTCCCATGCCACCATATGATTCCCACCATGTGAGAGCATCAAATCTGTCCCTGTCTTCCATTGCATGGAAAGAACCAAAGTTAGCAGTGCAACTGAAGTATTTGCCTAATTCAAGGCGCAATCTAGCACACTCTTCCCTGTCAGGTACCAATTTGTCTAATGCCTTCATGTACCCTTCTTGTACCTCTGGATCTGTGTGAGGTTTCACCCTAACCCCACCTCCAGGTGCAGGTTGGCCCAACCAAGATGGAGAGTAATATTTTGGCGTAAGGATATGTGCCAAAGCATGTAGTGGAACATTGAGTTTATTCCACCGTGCACACACACAGTCATGAATCATAGCATACAAGTTGGGATCATTATCCTTAACAATATCTTTTATTTGCCCCAACATGCTATCCATCTGCTCATAAACCTCTCCAATCACCGGTTTATCAGTATCCGCAAAGCGAATCATGTTATAAATGGGCTTGGTAAAACTCACAATTTCCCACATACGTGCCCAAAACAAATGGTCAAGGGCGGTCTCCTCCACATGTTCGAAACTTTGCCTGTCAACTATTGTTGCCGCCCTGTCCTTTAATAGCTGCCAGTGTGGGCTTGATACCATTGCAGCCAATGACTCTCTTACCTTCAAAAGGCACCTGAAGGTGAGGTAATAGCTAGCAAATCTAGTTTTTCCTATTTTCAACAACTTCAATTTGGAGTGAGTACGGAAAAGCCCATGGGTATTGCTATGATTTGTAATAAATTTGATCATTTTTTTACCTCTCTTGTACAAATCACCAAGCCATTTGAATTGAGGTTGTTTGTTTTTTATGATATCATGCATCAAAAGGTTCATTGTGTGAACCAAACACCCAGACCAAAAAATGTTGGGGCATTTATCCTCAACAATTGCTCCTGCTGCCTTACAGTTAGCAGCATTATCAGTGATGACCTGTATCACATTGTATGGCCCAGTCTTTTCAATTATTTCATAATTTGTTCCATAAATGCTACACGCTTTTGAATTTATCCGAATAATCATATCGCCAGGAAGACTGCACCACTAACCGACACAGCCAAAACATTTATCAATGGTTTTCCTTTTATATTGGTCCATCCATCAGAGACAATGGACAGCCCATGCTCATTCCACGAACTTGTCATTCTAGCCAAAGAATTGTTTATTTTAGCTCTTTCATGATCAAGACCCACGGTTCTGGCCTTGTCATACTCAGGGCTTTTGTATCCTTTGGGGGCATCATTAATGGCAGAAACCATTTCATGCCAATAAGGTGAGCGAAGAACATTGAATGGCACCCCACATGCATATAGAAACCGTTAAACTTTTGAATCCACATCATTCCTACACCCTTCGTCTAGGAAATCGGATATGGTTCTATGCCTTAATCCAGTGCCACTGCTTCCAAAACCACTGGCATGGGTGGAAGTTGAACTTGTTTGTCCATGATGTGTTGGGCCTGAATCAACGAAACCCCTAGATCTTTTAAATGATCTCTGTAGGGCAACCCCCTCTTCCTTCCTATATATCTCTCTCTGTGGTGCTGGCACATAAGTACAAACTTTGATTCTAAGATTTTTAGTTACATCTCCTGGCATTATCCCACAAAGGTGCCTTCTCAGACGGGTGTATGAACCATGGTATTGTTTATTGCAATGGAGGCAAATAAATTTAGTGGTTCCACCACCTTTCCCTCCTTCCATTTTCTGAACATATTTCCACAAAGGATATTGGTCTTGTTTAGTTGGGGAATCTATGTTCTCAGGGTCTCCACTCCCCACTTCCTCCTCAGCATAATCCTCCTCCTCTTCAGGATTTTCTTCAGATCCACCATAACCCTCCTCTTCATCCTCCTCTTCTCTGATTTGCCTCTTTCTTCTAGCACTCTCCACCACCATTATCACAAAGAAAGGAACCAACATGAGGAAAATTCCTAGCCATATAGCCATGATGGAAACAAGTTTCAAGTTTCTAGAATCTAGCCTGCAAAACAAATGGAAAAATGCCAAATGGGAATAGGAAATGCAACATAGAAAAAAAAACAATTCATTTTTAAAGTTTTAAATCCAATAAAATGCAACATTCAAGAAAAATTCAAGTTTTCATTTTTAAACAATTTAACAATCTACAAATTCATCCTAGAAAATACAAAATTGGATTAGAAGGCCTACCTCTTTCTTGTAATCCTCCTGTCAGCCTTGCTCCTTGCTCTCCTGTCAGCTTTGCTCCTTGCTCTCCTGTCAACCTTGCGCTCTCCTTCTTGCTCTCTCTCAACTCAACAAACAATGAAATGCAAATGAAACCCCCCCCCCCTTTTAAAAAAATCGATTTTTCTCATAAAAAAATTTCCGCACGGCGGGAAACGTTTTTTTTTGCCGGGGAGCGTTCGGGAGCGAACGCTTCCCGCGTTTAAAAAACGCTCCCGAAGCATTTTTTAAACGTCGGAAGCACTCAGGGAGCG